>CM035155.1:26540339-27140339 GCA_020205615.1 Panax quinquefolius
TTTGGAATATCCTGGAGTTCTAATCTTGATTGATGATGCTCAGGAGCGAAGATCGATTTTGAAAGAATTGTCCCCACTGCAGCTTGTGAACCAAGTCATCGTCTGAGGTGAAGATACCTATTCTTGATCGGTGACATGGATTTGATCCCAGATGGTCAATCTGAAATCGTACTCCGAGTCTTTGCTTGGCACCACAGACCAAGCGAGGGCACCGCGAGGATATCTTTGGACGAATGAAGTAGATGTCCAACAATTTCATAGTTGGACCTTTAATTCCCTAAAGTTGATAGGAGCCATTCGATATGGGTTTTTAGAAATGGGCTTTATGCCAGGTTCGAGATCGATAAAATTCAACTTGGCGTTACGGGGGTGGGCAGGGAAGCTTGAAATCGTCGGGAAAGTCAATAACATGAGGGAATATTATTCAAATTTGACGTGTCTTTATTCAAATTCATAACATGGGCTAAGAAAGCGACATCCGTTTTTCGATAAGCGAATAGCTTTATGATTAGATATGACGGTGATTGATTTTAATGGTTTAGTTCCTTGAATTAAATGCAACGGGTTGGTTAGGAATATGAAAACTAACAACCTTACGAAACAATCAATTTTGGCATGATGAGTAGTTAACAATCAATCTAAAATCACGTCAAAAGCAGTATCTTTAAAGAGATGAGGTCGGCAAGTGAGTGATGTTGCCAACTTAGATCAAACAAGATTTACGCTTGATGGATGTGATGAAAGTTTCTCTAGCAGAGTTTCCATGATAGGTCAAAGTCTAATTTCTCCAGGGTGAGTTTAAGCGTTGAGCACGTGGGAGAGATAAATGAATGGGGTAACAACAGTTAGATGAGTAAAGGTATAAACTTGGCGGGAATTTATAAATAGCTTACCCGTGATCACCTCATTTGGGTTCTCGCATTTTGACCGAGTCACAACAAACTTCTTCCGGAACCGTTGACTTTGACTTTTGGGGCCGATGCTTCGAAGTACCACCCCGCTGAACTAGAGTTTAAACTTCTTCAGTCTGATCTCGAAGCGATATGTTGTTCCTTTCCACAATTATAATAGCTACCTTGAGCTGTTGTAGGCGATTTTGATCGATATGTCCTCTTTTCCGCATTTAGTAGTATATAGTAGGTGGTCGTTTCTCCTCCCTTAGAACCGCTTCTTGCCAGACCTTTGTGTGTCTTCAGCATGGTCGTTATTAAATCTCTCTTTTAAAATCTCCTCTCGACTCCTTCTTCTATTTGCAGACGCATGATTACCACCAGTATGGTTACCATTTTAATCCATCTGCTTCTTTCTCCGTTAGTCATCATTATTACAATGGTAATCGCTATCTGCGAGTGCGATCCAGGTTATGGTCCCTCGGTTGGACGTACTGATTATCTCATTACTAACAATTGAGCCCGTGTTAACAACATCCGAATAGAGAGAAAATTTATGAGAAATGAGATATTGTGCATGTCGGGTTTCAACCTCTCGAAACATCCGTGTACATACGCTCCTCATTCTCCACCAAATGAGGTGAACCGGATAACTCTCGCAAACTTTGCCTCATCATCGAGACAAATCATTGTTGTTTTGTTCTGTCAGATGAACTCCACTTCCTTCATACGACGTAACACTTTCGTGAGAAGTATTTGTCATTAAATAGTTTCAAACGTCTCCAAGACATCTTTGAGTGCGGCTGGATGGGTGCGCCTATGAACTCCACCCAAGAGATACTTCTCGCCACGGAACATAAAGGTGGCAAATGGAACCTTCGCTTCTCGTCATCCCAATCATCCGAATATCTTCGTAATTTCGGCACCCATGTTTCCACGCATGATCGGATCTGGTTTTCCTTAAATTCGTGGGCCCAACTCTGAAGCCTTGTTTGTATGACAGCAAGTGAATCGCTATCATTTCCTCCCGTATTTTGAACACGAAGTCTCCTCGCCCCGATTTTGTACGAATCGCAAAATCTTCAAACATCCTAGTTCATCATCTCGCTCAAGTGGTGTTTGTTCAAGGAGGAACATTACCCTTGTACTGTTGCCGTTCTCCTCGTTAACAGGTAGTAGGCGTCTCCACGATCTCATTTCATTGTTAATATTCTCACGACATTCTCGTCATGTATAAACAAGGGTTAATTAAGGAAATCAATATATCACATAATATCCTTATATAATTTGACCAACTAACAAATAAGCTTAGGTAGGACACACTCAAAGAAAGGATTTTCGTCTCTCCCTCCTAGTTCTATTCTCCCCACCGCCAGAGATCATATCCCTAAGCTATGATACCGTGTGACGCCCCCAAAAAGGTATACATCACCCATTCGAGGTTAACCGATAAATGGTGCGAAACAACTACAACTTTATTATTACAACAAAGAAAGCTGAGTTTGAATACAAATATTATATTCTAGACAATATCTATACTCAAATAAATCCTTATCACATTTATTGATACATTATTTTATAAAAATGGTGAGGACTACTAAACAACTCTCTGTAGAACTTTCATTCCATACCCCACTCGTCTGCTTATATATATTATCATTTCTTGAGAAGAAAAATGGAACAAAAAGGAAAAGGGTGAGCTCAACTAGCCCAAATAAAGAATATTATTACTACTAAGATAATATACAACAAATTATCATTAATCTTCAACAGAAAAATCTAATGTAATACAATAAATAACAAATTTTAAATCAATATTCAGAATCTTAAATAATAATTCATTAGAAGAGTTAAGAGAGAATGCAAACTACTATCTTCTATGTATGAATTTAAAAGTTCATCGCTCATCTTTTATCCCCGTAACATCAATCAATATATATCCGAATCAAATATTCATCTTCATTACTGTGCCAAAGATATTCATCGACCTGGTCGTGTTCATCTAAACACTGCTCATCTTTTGACTACTACCAAAGATATTCTTCAGAAATCATTCATCTTTGACTACAGCCAAAGATATTCCATAATATCATCATTTAAGATGAAGATGATGAAAAATATTTTTAAAAAACGAATCCGGTGAAACAAAATGACAAGAATTAAGGATTAAGGATTAGTACTTTGTTTTATCCACGTCCAAAAATACCTCAAAAATAATTACATAGTGGTGTAAAATTCAAGAATGATCAAAACATGGATACAATCAAAGCTAGTATCTAGAATAGATATTTTAGACGAAAAAAGAAAATTTTTATTTTTCGATGAATAATAGGCCGATTCGTGAATAAGTGTCAGTATACGTGAATAAAGGCAAGTATACGTGAATAAGAATCCGACACCAAAAGTTCCAAATTTGATAAAACTTCAGATCAATATTTCAACATAATGATATTGAAGAAATAATATCATTCTGAAAAAAATAATATCCCTTACCTCGGAAAGACAAGACTTACTAAGTTGAAACACCGGATATAAAGTATACGCTGAACTTCAGACCGATAAAGCAATACTCAAAGTATACTCAAAATACTCACAAGAATACGCTCGATAATATAGAGATAAAACTTAGGGTTAAAGGTGTGATTTTCAATTCTAACTAAGCACCCTATTTATAGGAAATTGCTTAGAACACCAGAAAGCAGTAAAAATTTAATAAATTAATAATAATATATATATATATATATATATTTTTTCTAACGCATAACTTAATTTGCCCAACATCAGCCACCAACCAACCCACTACACAAGACTAACAACAAAAAAATGTTTTTTAATTTTAAATATTTTAAACTTCCAAAATTAATTATTTTGAGACTTGAACTTCAATAATTCATAATAAATAGCCCTTTTGCCGTAAAATTGAATCTCATTGACTTTTATAGGAAATTCAATTTCTACAACTTTGCGAGAAGAAAGTTTTCCAAATTCCAAACAAAATTGTAAGAAATCCACAAGCAAGCGATTTTACATGCTTTATAATCAAATTTCGATTCAATAAATGGGGTCCAATCGACATGTTTAATATGTTTTAAACATTTATTACAACAAAATACTCTTCCTCCTCAGATACTCATATATCCCACATTACGTTGTAAAAATATCACCATTATTATATTATTAAAATATAATAATATATTTAAATGAATTATTTTATCGAAAAAGATAAAATTTCAATTTTCAACAATTGTCACATTAAAATTTTCTATCTATATCCACATAAAATCAATATTTTCTTATCATATGAATCAATAATTAATTATTCACAAATAATATTACGAGAATCACAATATTGATCATGACGCCCCCTAAAAATATATACCACAAACACCCATTTCGAAAGTCGCCAAATACATGGTATGTATGAAACAACTACAACTTTATTATTACAACAAGAAATCGTGAGTTTGAATACAAATATTATCTTCTAGATAATATCTATACTCAAATAAATCCTCATCACATTATTGATTCATTATTTTACAAAAAATGGTGAGGACTACTAAACAACTCTCTCTAGAATCTTCATTCCATACCCCGAATTAAAGACTGCCATTTACATTCTCGCCTCCCGAGAAGAAAAATGGAACAACAAGGAAAAGGGTGAGCTTCAACTAGCCCAATAAAGAATATTATGACTAAGATAATATACAACAAATTATCGTTAGTCTTCAACAGGAAAATCTGATAGAATACAATAAACAACAAGTTTCAGATCAATATTCGCAGATGAAATAATAATTCATGTAAGAGTTACGTAGAGAATGAAATCTACTATAATCTATGAATTTAACGATCCATCATCAATATTTTATCCTATAACATCAATCAATATTCATCTCAAATCAAATATTCATCTTTACTATTTGAGCCAAAGATATTCATCAATCCACATATTCATCTCAACATTGCTCATCTTTGCACTAAAGGCCAAAGATATTCATCACTTGGCGATGTATTCATTTAAACACTGCTCATCTTTGCACTCTGTGCCAAAGATATTCTTCAGAATCATTCATCTTGACTACTGTGCCAAAGATATTCAATAATATCATCATTTAAGACCGAGGATGATGAAAAATATTTTAAAGAAAGCGAATCCGGTGAAACAAAATGACAAGGATTAAGGATTAAGGATTCGTACTTGGTTTTATCCACGTCCAAAAATACCTCAAAAATAATTATAGTGGTGTAAAATTCAAGAATGATCAAAACATGGATACAATCGAGCTAGTATCCTAATAGATATTTTGGACAAAAGAAGAAATTTTATTTTCATTGAATAAAGTCAGATACATTTAATAGTCTTAGATATCGTGAATAAAGGTCGATACGTGAATAAGAATCTCATGAATAAGAATCGTGAATAAGTAACCCCGAGCATGAAAAAATTCCAAATTTGATAAAACTTCAGATCAACATTTCAAAGATAATGATATTGAAAAAATAATATCATTATTTAAAAAAATAATATCCCTTACCTCGAAAGATCAAGATTTACTTACAATAGAATATAAGATTATAGTCTTTGAACTTCAGACCTTTGCCTAGCAATACTCAAAGTATACTCAAAATACTCACAAGAATACGCTCAAAATATCGAGAGAGAAATAGAGAAAACTTCAGTTTCGGGTGTGATTTTCAATTCTAACCTAAGCACCTATTTATAGGAAAATGCTTAGAACACCAAAGCAAAGAAATTTAATATAATATTAATATAATTATACAAATTTTCCTTAGCCCACCTTTTGGTCAAAACACCAGCCACACATGTTAATGATGTCCAAAAAAAATACAAAAACGCTTTTTTCTAACAAAAAATAATTTAAACTCCAAAAATCAATTATTTGAGTTTCTTAACTTCAATAATTCATAATAAATAGCCCTTTCATCAGAAAATTCGAATTTCGCATGAGTTTTTATAGGAAATTCAATTCTCTACAACTTTTCAGAAGAAAGTTTTCCAAATTCCAAACAAAATCGAAAGAAATCCACAAGCGGGCGATTTTTGTGCTATAATCAAATTTGATTCCAATAATTGTGTCCACCAACACACAAAACATGTGTTAAACATTTAATGCCACAAAAATACTCTTTCTCCTCATATACTCATATATCCCACATTCATTGTAAAAATATCACCGTTAATATATTATTAAAATAATATATTTAAATGAATTATTTTATCGAAAAAGATAAAATATTAATTTTCAACAATTGTCATTTTAAAATTTTCTCCATCTATATCCACATAAAATCAATATTTTCCTCATCATATAAATCAATAATTAATTATTCACAAATAATATTATGAGAATCACAATATTGACAACCAATGTAGGTTCCAGGAAGAGAGGGCTTTCAATAAGAATTTCTTCATCTGGTGGCAAGCGCAATTAGATGATCAAACCTCTCCTTAGATGTAACTTTCTAGACATTGCCAATAATGTTATCTAATAATATTATTCAGATAATATGAATTATTGCTTCGATAATGAAAGATCTTGTGTAATGACAATTATCAAACAACAAAGAATATAAAATATCAACACAAAGAATTATTAACTCAATAAAATCTTCAAGCAGTAATTATCGTAACCATTATTGAGTAAGTGCCTTCTTACGTAAGAATCAATAATTGGTGCAATACCGTGTGCCACTTGTTCAACAACGCGTATTAGTGTGTTTTTAACCACCGGGGTATTCCAAATGATTAATAGCTTGGCAACAACTACGTAGTTATTTAAAAACAACTTATATTTGTCGTTTTCTTCATCCAATCGCTTTTTGTTATGGGGCCCACACATGGTCAAGCAAGGCGTCATCTGAATATTCTCGATCTGAATATTTAATACCAAGCAAACGAATATTAAAACAATGATGAATATTTTATAACCACTCATTATTTTGAAATATTTCAAGTATTTAACCTTAAATTATCCACATTAATCAAATCAACCCTTACTATTTCAAAATAAAGGAAATTCCTTTTTATTTAAAAATTTCGGGTCTTACATTGACAACTGAGACGGTTCCCGGGGAAGAGGGGCTTTCAATAAAGATTTCTCCACCTACTTGGCAAGCATAATTAGGTGCATCAAACCTCTCGGCAGACGTGAACTTTCTAGACATTGCCAATAATGTTATCCAATAATATTATTCGGATAATATGAATTATTGCTCAGATAATGGAAAAATTGTGTAATGACAATTTATTGAAACAACGGTAATATAAAATATCAATGCAGTGAATTATTGAATCAATAAAATCTTGAATCAAGAATTACTTTAACCATTATTAAGTAAGGCCTTCACGTAAGAATCAATAATTGGTGCAATACCGTGTCTTCTCACAGCGTTTTAACCACCGTAGTATTTAAACAAAGATTAATCTGTGACAACTACCGTTATTTTTAAACAACTTATATTTGTCGCTTTCTTCATCCAATCGCTTCAGTTATGGGGCCCATATAAAATCTTGTGTTGGCCGCATTTAATATTCCCCGACAAAGAACAATATTCCACGACCAAACGAATATTCAAGACAACAATGAATATTTTATAACCACTTACTTATTTTGAAATATTTATGTATTTTATCCATAACTATTCACATTAATCAAATCAACCCTTACTATTTCAAAATAATAAATAGAGAAAATTAAATTTCATTAATAAAAAGTTGGGGTCTTACAACACCCCAACTAGTTCTCGCTACGGGCCAAAGATATTCATTATAAAATCATTCATCTTTGCACTACAGGCCAAAGATATTCAGTTATATCATCATTTAGGACTGAGGATGATGAAAAATATTTTAAAGAAAACGAATCCAAGTGAAACAAAAGAACAAATATTAAGGATTCGTACTTTAAACAATCCAAGTTCAAAAATACTTCATAAGTAATCAGAGTGGAGTAAAATTCAATAATGAACAAACATAGATCCAATCAAAGATAGGAATCATAACCGACAATCTTGGACACGAAAAGAAAATTTAATTTTTCTCGTGAATAAAGGATACGTGAATAAGAACTTTCGACACTAAAAGATAGAAATTTCACAAAAAAATATCATCATGCTTCGTGAATAGTACTCGTGAATAAGAACTCATGAATAGTAACCCCGACATGAAAAAGTTCAAAATTTGATCAAAATTTCCAACCAATATTTCGGCATAATGATATTGAAGAAATAATATCACTTACGAAGAAAATAACATCCCTTATCTCAATACATTATAAAACCAAGTGACATACGTAAACCGATAATTATATTGAGGACCTTAGATGTAATGTGTCGATTTTATACGTCACTTAATAATTGATTTTAGCGAACAACAATAGGGTGATGAGAGCGAGACTTTGAAAGCGTCCAAAAGTGTACCCCATTAAAATGAAGCAGGATAGTTATCTTCGTTCTTCTTTGGAGTCTTAAAATATTTCTTCTTTGTATTTTATATGGCATTGTAATAATTTGAGTTTGATATCATCTCTACGAACCAATAGTGTATTAAAACTCACGATTAATCGTGGTCGATTCTATCTGACGATTCAACGATTGTATAAATGAAGTTCGCTTTTTCTCAATTATTTTATTTAAAACTCCAAATAATAATAATTAATTAATTGAACTTCAATAATTCATAATAAATAGCCCTTTTTCGGAAAATTGAATCGGTGATGTTTTATAGAAATTCAATTTCTACAACTTTGCGTAAGAAAGTTTTTCCAAATTCCAAATGTAAATCAACCAAATTCACATACAAACTATTTTACGTGCTATAATCAAATTTCAATAAGAAATGGGGTCCACCGAACACACAAAATATGTGTTAATCATTTAATGCAACAAAAATACTCTTCCTCATCATATACTTGTGACGCCCCCAAAATTAGGTATAAGTCACCCATCTTGGGTCGCCACTTACATGGTACATAAATTCAAATACAAACTTAATTATACATCTGTCGTGTAACATACGATAATACATAATGTGACGCCCCAAAATAGGTATACACCACACCCATTAAAGTCGCCAAAATACATGGTACGAAACAACTACAACTTTATTATTACAACAAAGAAAGCTGTGAGTTTAAATACAAATATTATCTTCTGTATAATATCTATACTCAAATAAATCCCCATCACATTTATTGATACATTATTTTACAAAATGGTGAGGACTACTAAACAATCCTTTCTAAAACCTTCATTCCATACCTCGGACTAAGATTTCCATTACATTCTCGCCTCGAGAAGAAAAAATGGAACAACGAGGAAAAGGGTGAGCTCAACTAGCCCAAAGAAAAGAATACTATGACTAAGATAATATCAACAAATTATCGTTAGTCTTCAACAGGGAAAAATCGATAGAATACAATAGACAACAAGTTTCGGATCAATATTCGCGGTGAAATAATAATTCATAGAAGAGTTACGTAGAGAATGAAATCTACTATAATCTATGAATTTAATAAATCCATCATCAATATTTTATCCTCAGAACATCAATCAATATTCATCTCAAATCAAATATTCATCTTTGCACTACGGGGCCAAAGATATTCATCAATCGATCATGTTCATCTCAACACTGCTCATCTTTGCACTAAAGGCCAAAGATATTCTTCAGAATCATTCATCTGCACTATACGGGCCAAAGATATTCAATAATATCATCATTTAAGATCGAGGATGATGAAAAATATTTTAAAGAACAAATCCAAAGTGAAACAAAATGACAAGGATTAAGGATTAAGGATTTGTACTTTGTTTTATCCATGTATCAACAATACCTCAAAATAATCATAGTGGTGTAAAATTCAAGAATGATCAAAAAACATGGATACAATCAAAGTTTTAGTATCCGTAATAGATATTTTGGACAAAAAGAAGAAATTTTATTTTCGATGAATAAAGTCGCGAGATACGTGAATAGTGTCCATTATACGTGAATAAAGTGCCGATACGTGAATAAGTAACTCAGACACCAAAAGATAGAAATTCCATGAAAAAACATTTTCACGCTTACGATTAGTACTGTGAATAAGTAACTCGTGAATAAGTAACTCATGAATAGTAACTTCGTGAATAGTAACTCATGAATAGTAACCCGAGCATGAAAAAGTTCCAAATTTGATAAAAGTTCCAACCAATATTTCAAAGATAATGATATTGAAGAAATAATATCATTTGAGAAGAAAATAACATCCCTTACCTCAAATAATCGATTGCCGGAAGGAAAGGTCGGAAGTGATCTTTGAATGAAACTTGTCATTGAGCAAAGAACTCTCAAAGTATCTAAATACTCACAAAATACGCTCAATAATATAGAGAGAAAGAGAGAAAGCTTATATTTCGGTGTGATTTTCAATTCTAACTTAGTCCTCTATTTATAGAAAAATGTTAAATTACCAAGCGGACTTGACCGCTAATTACTGATGGCTTTTACTCGCTACTTATTGCCACCCACCACATTTGAAATAAAATTCAAGACATTTCTTCACCAACCACAAGTGGGGGCCCACCAATTCTAGAATTTTCCACCAAAATCATTTATAACCTAATTTCGAATCGATCACCTCTTAAAATTCATAATAAATTATCGCTCATCTTTAACGGTTCAAAATTTGTGGACATATACTCAACTTATATATGTATAACATATCCAAAAATTACAACGATCCAACTATTCGGATTAAATATTATAACTCACACAATAAAGTCGTAATAACAATCGATTTGATCTTTTAATACCTCCAATCCGGCCGACAAAATACAAATAAAACATCTCAAAGATTAATTCCTTCATTAATAACCACATAAATAAATCCATCATTTATATTCATATAAAATAAATATTTCTTATCATATGAATCAATAATTAATTATTCACAAATAATATTCTGAGTAATCACATTTATGATTGACAGTACATTCCCGAGGAAGAGGGCTTTCGATAAGGATCTCTCCTTCTTTGGTAGCGTAATTAGGTGACCAAACCTCTCCTTGAATGCGAACTTTTAGACATTGCCAATAATGTTATCTAATAATATTATTCAAATAATATGAATTATTGATCGATAATGGGAAATCTCATGCGTTGACAATTATCAAAGCAAAGATAATATAAAATACCAACGCTAACAATTATTGAATCAATAAAATAAAATAATGAGCAATAATTATCGTAACAATTATTGAGTAGTGGCTTCTTTACGTAAGAATCAATAATTGATGCAATACCGTAATCTTCTTATTCAACAACGACATGGCGTATTAGTGTGTTTTAACGGTGTATTCCAACAACGATAACTTGGTAACAACAACTTATATTTGTCGTATTCCTCATCCAATCGCTTTCCGTTATGGGGCCCACACATGATTTACGCAGGCCTTCGTAGGAATATTCCCAGATAGATGCGAATATTCCACGACCAAACGAATATTAAAACAAAATGAATATTTTATAACCACTTGCTTATTTTGAAATATTTGCGTATTTAACCCTTAACTATCCACATTAATCAAATCAACCCTTACTATTTCAAAATAATAAATAAAGGAAATTCCTTTTATTTAAAAAAAATTTAGGTCTTACAACCTCCTCCTTATGAAATTTCGTCCTCGAAATTGACGACGATACTGGTGTTTTGAAAAGGTGAGGATACCTCGCTTTCATTTCCGTTTCAATTCCCAAGTCATTTCCATAAAGATGATTCCTCCACAAAACATTAACTTATGGTATGACCTTTGCGTAGAGACATGCTCCTTCCTATCCAAAATCTTGTGGTACCTCCTCATACGTTAAGTCTTGGCTATCTAAATGGGTTAACTAACTCTATAACGTAGTTGGGTCTTTCACATATTTACGAAATGCACCGATATGTGAAACACATTATGAACACGAGACATACTTGAGGTAACGCAAGTCATATAAAGGCATTTCCTACTCGGTCAAGAATTTGAAATGGACCAATAAATCGTGGATTGAGCTTTCTCTCTTCCCAAATCTTGTAACTCCCTTCCATGGAGCAACTTCGTAATAATCATGATCCCCTACACTAAATTCCACGTCCTTTCGATGAAGATCCGCATAACTTTTTTTGTCGATCTTGTGCTTGTTTGTATACGTTGTCGAATCATTTAGATCTATTCGGTGAGTCATACGCATTTAACTTTGGTCCTAACAATGTTGCTTCACCCACCTCATCCCAACATATTGAGAAGCGACATTTTCATCCATATAATGCTTCAAATGGAGCTACACTATACTTGCTCGATAATTGTTGTTGTAGGAGAATTCCACCAATGGTAAATACTTATCCCAACTACCCTTGAAGTCTAGGACACGCGAGTCTTAATATATCTTCAAGAGTTTGAATAGTCCTCTCGATTGTTAAGTGGTTTGGGGATGGTATGCGAACTAAATCGCAAATTCGTGCCCATAGCTTTTTGCAAGCTAACCCAAAATCTTGAAGTGAATCTTGGGTCACGATAAAACTATGGATACAGCATGCCATGCAACCTCACAATCTCATTCACGTCATACTAAAGCAAGGCGTTCAAGTGAATAAGTCTCTGACGGCAAGAAATGAGCAGACTTGGTTAATCTATCAACAATAACCCAAATAAGCATTGATGCTCGAGAAACCGTAGGAAGACCCATAACGAAATCCATGGTAATATGTTTCCACTTCCATTTCTGGGAATCTCAAGTGGTTGCAATCGGACCCTTAGGTACTAGATGCTCCGCCTTTACACGTTGACAAGTTAAACACATTGAGATAAACTTTGCAATCTCTCTCTTCGTATTGTTCCACCAAAATGTATGTAGAAGATCACGATACATTTTAGTACTTCGAGATGGATTGCAAATGGTGTATTGTGTGCCTCCATCATAATCTTGTTCTTCAAATCAGAGTCGTTAGGAACACAAAGTCTAGAGTGGACTCAAGTATTCCTTCTTCATCAATTCTCGCTCCGGAATAGCTCCTTCAGACTTTCTTCTTCATACGCATCGCCTCAAGGCCGGTGGCTTCGAAAGCAACTTAAACTTTATTGATTAAAGTTGATTATACTCGTATATTATCACGTGGTACCTAGAGTTTTCATCTCCATCTCTATTATTTTGTAAATTATCTGAAATTAGTCTTTGATAATATCGTACTTCATGCTTGATAATGATCTTTCATCAACACATCGCCTACCACGTTCGCTTTTCCAGGATGGCGTGGTCGAACATGTCTTTGAAATGAGTCTCCTCTTGAGTTCTTCAAGCTCTTCCACATTCCTTGCTCCATTCGAATTTTGTATCTCTACGAGTCACCATGCGATAATGGAATAGCGATTCGAGAATATCCTTCAACGAATCTCCAGATAATAACCAACTAAGCCTGAAAGCTACGTATTTTGATTATCGACTTAGGTTGCTCTCAACCGTGACTCATATCCCAATCTTGGATAAAGACGTCACAATGACACCTATCGCTTTACTATATCGCACGAATATGGACGCCCCCATAGAAAGAGTCCGCTTAGGTAAATTCCACAAAGGAAGTCACCGGATAAAGGCTCGGTACCAAATTCTATAGTTGAATTTTAACTCCACGAAGTTCAATAGAGCCATTCGATATGAGATTTTAGAAATGAGTTTTGTAACGGGTTCAATTTCGATACAAAATTTAATATCGCTTTGGGAGAAGCCAAGAAATTCTTCAGAAACACGCACGGGAAATTTACTAACAACAATGTGAAATATCATTCAAATCGACTTATTTTTGTTCAAGTCCATGACATGGCTAAGAAAGCTCGACATCCGCTTTTTCAATAAAGCGAATGGCTTTATGGCTTAATATGAAAGAGTTTGACTTCAATGGTTTGGTCGCTTGAATTGAATAACAAGGTTAGTTAGAATATGAAAACTAACAACCTTACGAAAGTAATCAATTTCGGCGTGATGAGTAGTTAACCTTAAAATCACATCAAAAGCAAATATCTCTATAGAAATAAGGTTAACAAGTAATGTGATAGTGCCAAACTGAATCAAGCAAGATTTCTAAACAACGGATGTAATGAAAGTTTCTCCTAATCTGAGTCTCCATAAATAGGTCAAAGTCTAATTTCTCCGTAGTCAAGTTCAAACGTTGAAGCGCAAGTAGTAAGAGATAAAAGAATGGGTAGAATCGATATCTAGTAAGGTATATACTTGCAAGAATTTATAATTAACTAACCGTGCTAACTTCATTCGGGTTCCTCGCATTTTGACGGCCACGACAAACGCTCTTCCAAGAATCGTTGACTTTTGACTTTTTCGGGACGATCTTTTGAGTCACCGTCCCATTGAACTAGGTTTTCGCCACTGCATAATCTCGGCGATATGTCCTTCTTTTCCACAATTATAGCATACCTTAAAGCTGTGTTGTGGGCGGTTGGGGTGATATATCCCTCTTTCCAAGATTTGTAATATACGACCGATGGTCTTTCTCCTCCCTTGAACCGATTTACATCTGGTTGGCGATCTTTCACGTGGTCGTTGTTGAATCTCCTCTTTTAAAATCTCCTCGACTCGCTTCTTCTATTTTCATTGCCACGATTACCACGAGTGGTAACCGCTTTGTCCGTATTCTTCTTTCTCCATTTGGTTATCGTTATTCGATGACGCTATCTTTAGTATGATCCTGGTTATGGTCCCCGGTTTGAAATACAAAAAAATTAGGTATCGCCACCCATCTTGGGTCGCCACTTACAAGATACATAAATTTAAATACAAACTTAATTATACATCATGCCGTAGTATACGTCGACAATACATAAAAAGAGAGTTCTAATAGAATATTGTCATTTAGACAATATCCATACTCAAGGAGTCCTCATTACAATTATTATCACACTATTTCACGAGAATAGTGAGGACTACTAGTGCTATCCTCTCGGACCATTACTCCGCTCCTCCACTCGTCAAATTTATATTCTCATTTCAAGAAGAAACAGTGAAAGAAAGGGTGAGCTCAACTAGCCCAAGAAGAAATATTATGACTAAGATAATGCGTAATAAATTATCATTAGCCTTCAACAAGATGTTAAACCGATAAAATACAATAAACAAACAGTTTAATCAAGAAGCGGAATATGCAATCCATTAAAAGAGTCAGTAGAAAATAAAGTCTACTATCTTTTATGATTTAAAAGGTTTTTTCATCATTTGTTAAATTGAGACTCAACTTTAATAAATATTCCACCACATCTAATCATCCTCGTATACGGTCGAGGATTTTCATCAAATTATCAATGGTCATGACTATCCGAATCACCCTCGGTCATAATCATACCAAAAACTATCCATCATCGCATTCTGAAGCCTTTGAGGACTTTTGTCACATCATTTATATCGAAGCCATGATTATACCGAATGATCCTGGTCATAATCATACTAAGTTCATCTACGACGTAAGCCAAAGATAACATAATATAACATGAGGATGATGACAATGACATAACAATTCAATAAAACAAGTTCAAGAATTATTTTATCCGAGAATTAGTAACGTCAAATTGTCAACAAGATCTTGTTTTTGTAGAGTAAAATTCAAGAATGATCGGAAGAATATTTCCATGAAAGAATCTTTGGATGAAACGCAAATATCAAGGATATTCTACTAATTTCATGGAGTATAGAAGTCAAAGTTTTAACTAACTGGGTATAATAAAGAATGGAATAACAAAGGAAATCACCGTGCATGCGATGCTTGGCGTAGATAGACAAAGTTATTCCAACAGAATAATAATAACGGAACCGTGTCAGGTGAAATTCACGCAAGCAGGATGTTCCAACGCAAGAATAATAAAGATGGAACCGAGATCTAGTGTAAAAACACACAAATAGGATATTCCAAGCGAGAATGATAAAGCGGAACCAGTCAGGTGTAAAACACATGCATGGATGTTCCAAACAAAATAATAATAAAGCGAAACCAGTCGGTGTAAACACACACGGTATGAGGATGTTCCAACGAGAATAATAGAAGAATGTCACCAAGTATAGGGTAAACCACGATACTGATTATGTATAGGGTATCTGGCGTATCTGAGTTAACTACTCATCATGCTTTTCGTAAGGTTGTTAGCTTTTATATTCATAACCAAACTGTTGTGCGAATTCAAGTAACCAAAACTACTAAAGTCAATTATTGTTATATCAAGCCATAAGTAAAGAGCCCCGAACCTTCCGTTATTGACTTTTTTGTGTGGAATGCACCAAGCCGAGGATTTACGAGGCGACATCGGAATGAAGATGGCAAGTTTATAGGTATCATTGTGAGGTGCTTATCTAGGTTAAGGGATAGAAGTCGGTTAGTATCAATGTGACGTCTTATCCAAGTCTTGGATGAGAGTCATGATTTTGAATGATATTTCTATTATTAATAAATTTAGTGGTGTATTCTTGAAGACTTCTTAGCCTACTTAGAGTGTGAAATCGAATTTCATATTGACCCAAAGACAAAACCCATTTCTTAAACCCTCAAATATTTCTTCAACTAAAAGGATTCATTTACGTGGATTATGATGAAAGTCATAATAAAAGTATAGAATCGATGAAAATCATGGGTATCGTGGTATTAGTAAGTGTTATAATGAGTTATGTTGGTTATTATGAGAAACATGAAAGTTTCTTAGAAATCACAAAAGAGTTGAAAATCGATTTTGGTGAAAAGCGTAACATAAAATTCAATTGACCATATCTCCTATTATATTTTGAATTTTTGAGTGTGGTCAAGTCCTAGAGTTAGATCTATGAGTTACCTAACTAATCCAAGTGGAATTACTGGAAAAGGTGTTGTAGATTTTTGTGTGGACTGATTTTAGCAAAGGAGTGCAAAGCTGCAAAAATCGAAAAAAAGCTGCTGCCATGATTTTAGAGAGGCTGTTTTTGCCACTTAAATTATGAGAAAAATTCTGGCCTTTTGGGACATGAAGGTATATGGTATAAAGTACATCCTGTCCAAAAATGAGCTCATTCGACTTAAAATGAGCAAGTTATGACTATTTCAATATTTAGGTTTTCCGAAAAAAACGCTATATAACCGGAGTTCTATAACTCAGGATGACCATGAAATTTAAACTAGAAGCTCACGTTAAAATATGTAAGGTCCTGCCAAGATTTGGGAATTTTTGGAGTTAAACTTGAGGTAGCTAATTTCTTAAGGAATTAATTAGAAATTGATTTTGAAAAATAGTAAATGAATTTTAAAAATTCGAGAGAAAATATATTTTCATTATGGGACTATATTATGCTAAATCCCAGAAAAGAAATATTTTTGGGACTAATTTGGTATTTTCATGAAAATAGTTTAATTACTGAACATATGAGTTAAATATGTTATGTGAAGTAACAAAGTTAAAAATAGGATTTTATGGGCTGAGAATCCTATATAGAGTATATGTATATTTTTTGATGAGGATCGATAATTGGTGATGATATCTTATGAGTATGGCATTTTGAATGATTAAATGCATTATATGGTAAAAGCGTAAACAATTGAGATAAATTGTTTATAAATTTAAGAAGTGATTAAAATATTGTTATAATATTAATGATATTAGATTATGAGATTATTAAGTGATTGATAACATGGGAATATTCTTGAATCTCGGATAAATTATATTATAAATGTTTAATATTTATCCTTTATCTCATTTGATTGATTCTTTATATCATTATCCTCATGTTTATATTATGTTGAAAGTCATACAGAAACGTTTGTAGTGATAGATGGACTTGGTATGATTATGATGTGGATTGTTTGGGTATAATCATAGCCGTAATTGAAAACACGATTATCTTTGGCCGTGAGTGCATGGATAATTTGTGGTCGTGATCTTAATGAATACACGATTATCTTTGGTAGTAGTGCATGGATAATTTGTGGTCGTGATACTAATGAATACACGATTATCTTTGGTCAGTAGTGCATGGATAATTTGTGGTCCTAATACTAATGAATACACGATTATCTTTGGTAGTAGTGCATGGATAATTTGTGGTCGTGATACTAATGAATACACGATTATCTTTGGTAGTAGTGCATGGATAATTTGTGGTCCCGATCTTAATGAATACACGATTATCTTTGGTAGTAGTGCATGGATAATTCGTGGTCGTGATACTAATGAATATCCTTGGCTTGAGTGCGGAGGATGATTCGATGATATGAATTAATTATTGAAATGTGAGTCTCAAGAATGAAATATTAATTCATGGATGTGGTAAAAGTCATATTTGGTAGTAGTGCATTGATAGACTTGGTATGATTATGACCACGGATTATTGGTATAATCATGACCAGTAATTGAAAGCACGAATATCCTTGGCGGTAGTGCATGGATAATTCATGGTTGTGATACTATTAAGGCTGCGTCTCGGCATTATTGATTTTACGTTGTATATCTTTAGCTTTGTAGTGCAAAAAGATGAATTGTTAATGAATATCTTTGGCGGATTACGGAGATGAATTTAATATTTTTAACGATAAAGGTATTCAAGGTATCCTCACCTCTTTATCATATCAGTACATTACCTAATTTCGAGGTGAAATTCCATAAGGAGGAGAGATTGTGAGACCCCAGATTTTATCAATAAAGATTTAAATTTTGTCGAAATAATTTTTAATATTATGGTGTGAATTTGAGATAATATTATAGTTGTGGGTAGTATTTATAAATTTTGCAAAGTATCTGAGTGGTTATATTATATTCGATTGGTTGGGGAATATTTCGATTTAGCGAGGGAATATTCGTACAATGGCTCAATCATTGGTGACCCCTAGCGAAATTATTGTCGGATTGAAAGCGACAAAAATATTTTATTGAAATAACGGCGGAAGTTTTCTGGTTGATCTTTGTTGAACTACTCGGTAGTAAAAATGCGATGTCGTGTGGTTGCGTAGTAGTAGCTTGCGGTATTGATTATTGATCTTATGTGAGAAGTCACTTTCGGTTTGATTCCATTATTGTCGATTAATAATATGAATTATTATAGCGATAATGACGTTTTGTTTTATTCGTATTATTAGCGTAATAAAAGCGAAACATCTTTTATATAAAGCAGAATACTTTATTAAAGTTATTACATAAATAGAATATATTATATTTTATTATGCATAGTGTTGCGTAGTGTGTTTTGCGTAGTGTGTTGCATAGTGTTTTGCATAGTAAAATGTTTTATATAAATAGAATATATTATATTTTATTTAAAAGATTTTGCTTTAAATATGGACCGTCAGATTAAAGTAAATCAATCTGGACCGTTCATGGATTAATTACTATGCATTCTATTTTCCTATAAATAGAAGCTCATTCCTTCATTATTTTCTTACGAATTCACTGAAACACTAGAGAGAGAAATTATAGAGAGAAGCTATAGAGAAAATCTATAGAGAGAAAGAAGAAAAGTATTCTGCTACTTCACTTTTCCAATATTCAGTTCTTCTAAGGTAAGGGTATTATTTATTTGTTGTACGTAAGTGGGTGTTATTCTTTCTTATTCATGAAGAGAACTTACATTATTCCATTCATTATTATTACATTGGAATAACTTTTGTAAAAGTGGTATACCTATACATAACTTGTGTATACGGCGTACCTATACTTGGTGAAATCCTTATGTTATTCCATTCTTATTTATTACATTGGAATAACTTTTGTATCTGTGAGAATCCCCTATACTTGGTGATCTTCTTACATTATTTCATTCTTTATTATTACATTTGGAATATCACATGCGTGTGTTTTACAGGACACAGTTCCGGTTCCATTGTTTATTATTTCGCATTTATTATTACATTGGAATATCACATGCACGTGTGTTTTACAGGACACAGTTCCATTGTTTATTATTCAACATTTATTATTACATTGGAACATCTGTGATTGTGAATTTCACGACGACTAGTTACATTATTATTATTTGTTGGAATAACTTTTACATCTTGCAATCTGCATGCGTGGTGATTTCTTTTGTTATTCCATTCTTTATTATACCCGGTTGGTTAAAACTTTGACTTTATACTCCATGAAATTAGTAGAATATCCTTGATATTTGCGTTTCATCGATATCTTTTCATGGAAATATTCTTACGATCATTCTTGAATTTTACTCTACAAAGCAAGTATCTTGTTGACAATTTGGACGTTATTAATTCTGGATAAAATAATTCTTGAACTTGTTTTATTGAATTATTATGTCATTGTCATCATCCTCATGATATATTATGTTATCTTTGGCTTACGATGCATAGATGAACTTAGTATGATTATTATGACGAGGATCATTCGGTATAATCATGGCTTGTTATAAATGATGTGATAAAAGTCCTCGGTGGCTTTTGTAATGCGATGATGGATAGTTTTGGTATGATTATGACGGGTGGTGATTCGGTATAGTCATGACCATTGATAATTTGATGAAAATCCTTGGTAGTAATGCGGGGATGATTAGATATTGTGGTTTATTCATTAAAGCTGAGTCTTAATGATAAAAATTTATGAAAACCTTTTAAAACCTAAAAGATAGTAGACTTTATTTTCTACTTGACTCTTTTAATGGATTGCATATTAAATTGCATGATTAAACCGGTTGTCTATTGTATTTTATCGGTTTAACATTGTTGAAGGCTAATGATAATTTATTCGCATTATCTTAGTCATAATATTTCTTCTTGGGCTAGTTGAGCTCACCCTTTTCTTTCTTTGTTCTCTTCTTGAAATGAGAACATAATTGGGACGAGTCGGGGAGCGGAGTAATGGTCGGAGGATAGCATTAGTAGTCCTCACTATTACGTGAAATAGTGTGATAATAGTTGTAATGAGGACTCCTTTTGAGTTTGTATAATATCTAGTAGACAATATTTGTATTCAAACTCACGGTTTATGTCGTATATTATACACAGCTTATATTAGTAAGTTGTATTTGAATTTATGTACCATGTAAGTGGCGACCCAAGATGGGTGGCGTATACCTAATTTTGAGGCGTCGCGGTTAGTATCGAGCTTAGGGATATGATCCACGGCTAAGATGTGAGAATAGTACTAGGAGGGAGAGGAGGGGAATACCTTCGCTAGTATGACCTACTAAGTTTATTTGGTATTTGATTGGTCGATCGAGTATAGTGATAATATGTTGAATGTTAATTAACCCTTATTTTGTGGCGGTGTTTGAAAATGGCATCCGAGAATGTTGAGAATAGCAATGGAGCACAGAGAGGACTGTTGATTCTCCACAAATCGATAATCGGGGACAATGTGCAGCGGGATGGCGATAATCCTCCACATAAACAACAACAACGATCGATTAACGAGCGATGATGCGTTTAAGAAGTTTTAGAATTCATGCGACATCGGTAAAAGCGACTCACATCCAAAGCGTAGGTGGAAACACGGAAAACTCTCGGCGGTCACCGCTAAACAATTCAAGGGAGCTGGGACCACCGGAGTTTAAGGGAGAGCCAAAACCACTTACGGCGGAAGCATGGATAAAGCATTACCAAGATATTTGATGTCTTGGGATGCTCGAGGAAGCAAAAGGTTCCTTTTACGCGCCTTTATATGTTGCGGCGGGAGGCTGATTCTTTGGTGGGAATCGGTAAAAGCGTACTCAACTTTCTTTGTCTTGAAGATATCTTGGGAGAAGTTCGAGGAGTCATTCAGCGACAAATACTTTCGAAAGTATTTGCCACATGAAGGAGGTGGAGTTTATCAAGTTGGAACAAAACAATATGGCCAGTGTGTCATGATACGAGGCAAAATTTGCGGAGTTATCACGGTTTCGTCCCCACTTGGTGGATAATGAAGAGAAGAATGGCGCGAATTTTTAAGAGGTTTGAAAGCAGAGATCGTCAACATCTTATTTCTCATAAAGCTGTGTTTTTATTCGGATGTTGTAAATAGGGCTCGATTAGTGGAGCGCGATAACGAGTCACGCCTTGACTAAAAGAAGCGGTAAGCAAAATTATAATACCCGGTGAGTAGTCATCGAGCGGTGACAACAAGCGTGGAGGAATCAACGGGCGGATATGGTAACCACTTGGTGGTAATCGAGGCCAAAACAATAAGAATGGACATTTCAAGAAAAGGAGATTCAACAATGATGGAAAAGCGTCGGCAAAGACCAAAGACCCGTTGTTAAGGAAGGAGAAAGACCACCTATCATATGCTTCAAATGCGGAGGAGAGGGACACATCGATCGAAGCTGCGCCATGCGAGTCAAAGCATGTTATAATTGTGGAAGAGAAGGTCACTTAGCTCGATTTTGTCGTTTCTGAGAAGACAAATTCAACAAGGATGGAGGCACCAAAAGGTGTCCCGGACAAACCAAAGCCGAGAGTTTAAGAGGCGTTTTTTTTCTCGTGACGAGGAACACGAATAAAATTATCACGGGTAAGTTAATCATAAGCTCTTGCGAAGTCTATACCGTGTTAGATACCAGTTCTACCCACTCTTTTATTTCACCTAGTTGTGTTCAACGTTTAAATTTGACTCCGAAGAAGTTAAACTTTGACTTATTGGTTGAAACTTCGTTAGTAGGAGCCTTCGTTACCTCTACTATTTTTAAATCTTGTTTGATTCAAATAAACATTTTTATGTACCTGTCGATCTTATCTCTTTGAAAATATTTATCTCTGATGTGACTTTAGGAATCAATTGGTTAACTACTCATCATGCTTTTCGTAAGGTTGTTAGCTTTTATAGTCATAACCAACCTGCTGTGCGAATTCAAGTAACAAAACTACTAAAGTCAATTATTGTTATATCAAGCCATAAGTAAAGAGCCCGAACCTTTCGTTATTGACTTTCTTGTGTGGAATGCACCTGCAAAGCGAGACTTTTCAGTAGGCGACATCGTGAATGAAGATGGCAAGTTTATAGGTATCATTGTGAGGTCTTTATCTAGGTTAAGGGATAGAAGTCACGAGTTGGTATCAATGTGACGTCTTATCCAAGTCTTGGATGAGAGTCACGTTTTGAATGATATTTCTATTATTAATAAATTTCTGGTGTATTCTTGAAGACTTCTTAGCCTACTTAGAGTGTGAAATCGAATTTCATATTGACCCCAGTACAAAACCCATTTCTTAAACCCTCAAATATTTCTTCAACTAAAAGGATGCATTTACGTGGATTATGATGAAAGTCATAATAAAAGTATAGAACTGATGAAAATCATGGGTATCGTGGTATTAGTAAGTGTTATAATGAGTTATGTTGGTTATTATGAGAAAACATGAAAGTTTCTTAGAAATCACAAAGAGTTGAAAATCGATTTTGGTGAAAAGCGTAACATGAAATTCAATTGACCATATCTCCTATTATATTTTGAATTTTTGAGTGTGGTCAAGTCCTAGAGTTAGATCTATGAGTTACCTAACTAATCCAAGTGGAATTACTGGAAAAGGTGTTGTAGATTTGTGTGGACTGATTTTAGCAAAGGAGTGCAAAGCTGCAAAAAATCGAAAAAAGTTCTGCTGCCATGATTTTAGAGAGGCTGTTTCGGCCACTTAAATTATGAGAAAAATTCTGGCCTTTTGGGACATGAAGGTATATGGTATAAAGTACCTCCTGTCCAAAAATGAGCTCATTCGACTTAAAATGAGCAAGTTATGACTATTTCAATATTTAGGTTTTTAAAAGCGAAAAAACGCTATAATCGAGTTCTATAACTCAGATGACCATGAAATTTAAACTAGAAGCTCACGTTAAAATATGTAAGGTCCTGCCAAGATTTGGGAATTTTGGAGTTAAACTTGAGGTAGCTAATTTCTTAAGGAATTAATTAGAAATTGATTTTTGAAAAATAGTAAATGAATTTTAAAATTCGAGAAAAATATATTTTCATTATGGGACTATATTATGCTAAATCCCAGAAAAGAAATATTTTTGGGACTAATTTGGTATTTTTCATGAAAATAGTTTAATTACTGAACATATGAGTTAAATATGTTATGTGAAGTAACAAAGTTAAAAATAGGATTTTATGGCTAGAGAATCCTATATAGAGTATATGCATATTTTTTTTGATGAGGATCGATAATTGGTGATGATATCTTATGAGTATGGCATTTTGAATGATTAAATGCATTATATGGTAAAAGCGTAAACAATTGAGATAAATTGTTTATAAATTTAAGAAGTGATTAAAATATTGTTATAATATTAATGATATTAGATTATGAGATTATTAAGTGATTGATAACATGGGGATATTCTTGAATCTGGATAAATTATATTATAAATGTTTAATATTTATCCTTTATCTCATTTGATTGATTCTTTATATCATTATCCTCATGTTTATATTATGTTGAAAGTCATCCGTGGCACTTGAAGTGCATAGATGGACTTGGTATGATTATGATGACGAGGATTGTTTGGTATAATCATAATCATAACCGTAATTGAAAACACGATTATCTTTGGTAGTAGTCATGGATAATTTGTGGTCGTGATACTAATGAATACGATTATCTTTGGTAGTAGTGCATGGATAATTTGTGGTCGTGATCTTAATGAATACACGATTATCTTTTGTAGTGCATGGTAGTAGTGCATGGATAATTTGTGGTCACGATACTAATGAATACACGATTATCTTTGGTAGTAGTAGTGCATGGATAATTTGTGGTCACGATATCTTAATGAATACATACGATTATCTTTGGTAGTAGTGCATGGATAATTCGTGGTCGTGATCTTAATGAATATCCTTGGCTCCTTGTAGTGCGGGGATGATTCGATGATATGAATTAATTATTGGTGAGTCTCAATGAATGAAATATTAATTCATGGATGTGGTAAAAGTCATCTTTGGTCAGTAGTGCATTGATAGACTTGGTATGATTATGACCACGGATTATTTGACCGGTATAATCATGGTAGTAATTGAAAACACGAATATCCTTGGCGATGGTGCATGGATAATTCGTGGTTGTGATACTATTAAGTGCGTCTCAACATTATTGATTTTACAGTTGTATATCTTTAATTTTGTAGTGCAAAGATGAATTGTTAATGAATATCTTTGGCGGATCATGGAGGAGATGAATTTAATATTTTTAACGATAAAGGTATTCAAGGTATCCTCACCTCTTTATCATATCAGTATCGTACCCTAATTTCGAGGCGAAATTCCATAAGGAGGGAGATTGTGAGACCCCAGATTTTATCGATAAAGATTTAAATTTTGTCGAAATAATTTTTAATATTATGGTGTGAATTTGAGATAATATTATAGTTGTGGGTAGTATTTATAAATTTTGCAAAGTATGCAAGTGGTTATATTATATTATTGATTGGTGGGGAATATTCGATTTAGCGAGGGAATATTAAATACAACGGCTCAATCATTGGTGGACCCCTGTATGTAATTATTGTCGGATTGAAAGCGACAAAAATATTTTATTGAAATAACGGCGGAAGTTTTCTGGGTTGATCTTGTTGAACTACTAAGTAGTAAAAGTACGAGAATACGTGTAGTTGCGTAGTAGCACACGGTATTGATTATTGATGCTTTATGTGAAGTCACTCGGTTTGATTCCATTATTGTCGATTAATAATATGAATTATTATAGCGATAATGGCGTTTTGTTTTATTCGTATTATTAACGTAATAAAAGCGAAACATCTTTTTATATAAAGCGAATACTTTATTAAAGTTATTCATAAATAGAATATATTATATTTTATTATGCATAGTGTTGCATAGTGTTTTTGCATAGTGTTTTGCATAGTGTTGCATAGTGTTTGCATAGTAAAATGTTTTTATATAAATAGAATATATTATATTTTATTTAAAAGATTTTGCTTTAAATATGGACCGTCGATTAAAAGTAAATCAATCTGGACCGTTCATGGATTAATTACTATGCATTCTATTTTCCTATAAATAGAAGCTCATTCCTTCCTTCATTATTTTTCTTACAATTCACTTTGAAACTCTACAGAGAGAAATTATAGAGAGAGAAGCTATAGAGAGAAAATCTATAGAGAAAGAAGAAAAATATTCGCTACTTCACTTTTCCAATATTCGGTTCTTCTAAGGTAAGGGGTATTATTTGTTGTACCCGTAAGGGTGTTATTCTTTCTTATTCATGAAGAGAACTTACATTATTCCATTCATTATTATTACATTGGAATAACTTTTGTAAAAAGTGGTATACCTATACATAACTAACTTTATATATGTGGCGTACTACCCTATACTTGGTGAAATCCTTATGTTATTCCATTCTTATTTATTACATTGGAATAACTTTGTATAATGTGGAATCCCCTATACTTGGTGATCTTCTTTACATTATTTCATTCTTTATTATTACATTGGAATATCATATGTCGTGTGTTTTTTACAGGACTGGTTCCATTGTTTATTATTTCGCATTTATTATTACATTTGGAATATCACATGCATGTGTTTTACAGGACTGGTTCCATTGTTTATTATTCAACATTTATTATTACTGTTGGATCATCCAGCCGATTGTGAATTTCACGACTGATTCTAGTTCCGTTATTATTTTGTTGGAATAACTTTCATACATCTGAAATCCGCATGCATGGTGATTTCTTTTGTTATTCCATTCTTTATTATACCCAGTTAGTTAAAACTTTGACTTCTATACTCCATGAAATTAGTAGAATATCCTTGATATTTGCGTTTCATCCGATATCTTTCATGGAAATATTCTTACGATCATTCTTGAATTTTACTCTACAAAACAATATCTTGTTGACAATTTGGGCGTTATTAATTCTGGATAAAATAATTCTTGAACTTGTTTTATTGAATTATTATGTCATTGTCATCATCCTCATGATATATTATGTTATCTTTGGCTTACGTGCATAGATGAACTTAGTATGATTATGACCAGGGATCATTCGGTATAATCATGGCTTGTTATAAATGATGTGATAAAAGTCCTCAGTGGCCTGTAATGCAGTGATGGATAGTTTTTGGTATGATTATGACCAGGGGTGATTCGGTATAGTCATGACCATTGATAATTTGATGAAAATCCTTGGCCGTAATGCGGGGATGATTAGATATTGTGGTTTATTCATTAAACTGAGTCTTAATGATAAAAATTTATGAAAACCTTTTAAAACCTAAAAGATAGTAGACTTTATTTTCTACTTGACTCTTTTAATGGATTGCATATTCCTGCTATGATTAAAGCTGGTTGTCTATTGTATTTTATCGGTTTAACATCTTTGTTGAAGGCTAATGATAATTTATTACGCATTATCTTAGTCATAATATTTCTTCTTTGGGCTAGTTGAGCTCACCCTTTCTTTCCTTTATTCTCTTGAAATGAGAACATATTTGGGACGAGTGGGGAGCAGAGTAATGGTCGAGGAGGATAGCATTAGTAGTCCTCACTATTCGTGAAATAGTGTGATAATAGTTGTAATGAGGACTCCTTTTGAGTTTGTATAATATCTAGTAGACAATATTTGTATTCAAACTCACGATTTATGTCGTATTTATACACTTACAGATTATATTAGTAAGTTGTATTTGAATTTATGTACCATGTAAGTGGCGACCCAAGATGGGTGACGTATACCTAATTTTGGGGGCGTCACACACAAAACATATGTTAATCATTTAATGCAACAAAAATACTCTTCCTCCTCATATACTCATATATCCCACATTCATTGTAAAACTATCACCATTATTATATTATTAAAATATAATAATAAATTATTTTATCAGAAAAGATAAAATATCATTTTTTAACAATTGTCACTTTAAAAATTTTCTCCATCTATATCCACATAAAATCAATATTTTTCTCATCATATAAATCAATAATTAATTATTCACAAATAATATTTGAGAATAATGATCTTGCAACTGTGCCGTTCGCGAGGAAAAGAGGGCTTTCAATAAGGATTTCTCCTTACAAAAGCCCATGCAATTAGGTGACAAAACCTCTCCTTAGACGAGAACTTTCTAGACATTGCCAATAATATTATCTAATAATATTATTAGGATAATATGAATTATTGTTCGATAATGAAAAATATCGTAGTGACAATTATTGAAATAACAAAGAATATAAAAAAATCAACGCAGCAATTATTGAATCAATAAAATAAAAATCTTTGAAGTAATTCTTGTAATAATTATTGAGTAGTGTCTTCTTACGTAAGAATCAATAATTGGTGTATCTGGTGTCTTCTTGTCTGTGCAACAACACGACATCTTGTGTTTTAACCACCGGGTATTCCAACAAAGATAATTCAGTAATAATCTACGCCTGTTATTTATAAACAACTTATACTTGTCGTTTTCTTCATCCAATCGCTTTTTCAGTTATGGAATACATAAGCAAGGCTGCGTCGTCATCTAATAATATTACAACAAGAATATTCCACTTACCAAAAATAATCTCAACAACAATGAGTATTTTATAACCACTTGTTTATTTAAAAATATTTATGCATTTTACCCACAACTAACCACATTAATTAAATCAACCCTCTTATTTCAAAATAATAAATAGAGAAATTAAATCTTCATTTATAAATCTTCTTCCAATCATAATATATTCATTCCAACATTGCTGTAATTGTGATATTATATGTTTCTTTTCTTTATACTAATAATTATAATCTTAACTTTTTTTTTATAGCTTTAATTCAAATTATTTTTAGATTCCTTTCATGCATGCGACTAGCCTCTAAGCAATCCATATAATATAACAAAATATTTTATTTAGCAATAAAATTCAATTATATACTATATAAATATCATAATTTGATTTTTAATAATAAATTGATCAACAACCATGTGGTGATGAACTCATTAAATATATACTATAACCTACCAAGTTATTAAAATGATGGTCCAATAGATTAATAGGACATAAAAAAAAAAAAGAGTAATTTTGTGAACAAAAAAAGGACCAAAAAAAGAGGACGAATTATAAAACTATGATACTAATTTTAATTTTTATTTGAAATGATAAATAATAAAAGGCGACTTAATGTAGGGAAAAGTCAAAGATAAAAAAAAAAAAAAAAAGAGGACGAAACAAATTATCTATTTAATTGTATTACTAGCAGTATACCCTATGCAAAGCAGTCTTATTCTCAATTCTCAAATTTTATATTTATTTTTTATATAATATTATAAATAGAATAAGTAACAGTATTACTTTTGATTTAGCAGGTTATTTTGTTATTACAGGTTAATATTTACCGAATTTTATTAATTAATTAATTATTTATAATGATCAATTTTTCGTTTAAAATTTTTATATTTTAAAGGTAATTTTTGTACATATTTTTTATGCTTTAGATTTTTTAATGTTTTTGAGATATCTATATGTTCAAACTTCTCATTTTGAAATAAAGAAAATTTTGTACTAATAATAATTAATTATGCATTAAAATGAACATTTTTTACCTTCAATTCAAAATATTTATTTTGAGATCCCTTTGGTGTGAGTAGTCTGTAAACAATGTAATAAAATATTATATTTAATAATAAAGCTCAATTATATATAAGGCTTAAATATAATTTATTATCTTAAATTATTAATATTTTTCCAAATTAATGATTGACAAAATATACTTTTTTAATAAATTTTTTCAATTACAACAACATTAAACTATCAATTTTTTCACTTTGGTTTAGTTGAACTTACCATGTCATAATTAAATTAAGTACACATCAACTTTTAGATGCCACGTGTTCAAGCCATGTCATCATTAATTTATGATGCGGTATGTTCAATTAAACTAAAATGGGAAAAAATGATAGTTTAATGACATGATTGAAAAAATTAAAAAGTCAATTAATCAAATAGAAAAAAGATCAATAATTTTGGATAATAATTTATATTTAAACCTATAATCAATAATAAAAAACCTATTAACCTGAGTTTTGATGGATATTTTCATGACATGTACCGAACATCTCTTAAAAAAATTTAAATTTTGCACCAGCAAATCTTATTGTAAAACAACAGAAATAATTAATCTCGTGCAAATTTATATAATTGAATTTTTTTGTTACTAATTAAGTGGATAAGTATTATAAATAATTTTTTTATAAAAAAATACTTAAATAATATAGCGGGTCATCTTTATTATCATAAGTAATCCTATATATGCATGTACTTCGTGATTATAATTAGCTAACAAATTTTCGCAATAAATAACACAGCTTAATAACATAAAAAGGACATAATAATAACAAATGGAAAATGATATGCCGATAAAATATATATATATATATATATATATATATATATATACTTTGACAAATTTTATAATAAAATTGTTTTGCGGTTAACGTGTAATTTAAATAATAAATAAAATAATATATATATATATATATATATATATATTATATCTCACATGATTCGATCTTGTTTTACACCTTTATCTAACATTCCTCAGACACCTCCCTTTATAGTGAAATTTAACCGGATTAATTTAATCCATAAGTCAATTATAAGTTATCCGTCGTTATACGTCATCGTCGTTAAAAGTTAATCTTAATGTTTCTATATGAAGATTGGCCCCAGGCTAAAGCCCAAGTGCGTGCAAGACTTTAAACTACTAAAATTGGCAAATTTTTAGGACCCCCAATAGGTATTTGTGTTATGTATATATATACCCAAATAAAAGAGCCCAGCCCACGTCAATTTAAATTTAAAGGCCCACAAAAAATGTACCCAATGAAATAAGCCCAAATTTCAATGGCAGACTTTGTAATAATGTGATATCTAAATTATGCTTTGGAAATATTGAAAAAGTCGATTATTATATTTGGTATTCTTTCGTATTGATGCTCTTTTGTTCAGAAAAAATTTCTTAATTTTTTTATTGTCTATTTTAATAATAATTCGCAAAATGTCTATTTTTTTTGTTGTCGCTTTAAGCCTCTAGAAACTCGAAATTTAAATACGGTTCTATATATAACGATTTTGAATAATAATACCAATCCAATATTAAAACAGTATACAATGTAGGTTAGATAAGAGGTAAGCTTAAAATTTAGGAACAATTACATATTCTATTACATTTTTTAAAATAATTACAACAATAGTGCACTCATAAAATATTTACAAAAGTAATAGACTTTTCATATTTATTTACAATATTAGTGAAATTAGAATTCCTTAATTTAAGGAATTAATATGCAATTAGTATTACTTAATTTGATCCGCCCAACTCATTTACCGTCAAACCAATTAACCCTTATCCATCCAACTTCGGCTTTTGCTAGCAAGCTTTGTTTTCTCTCTCATCCATGGCCTCTTCAGATCTCATCACCTCAATTTTCAACTACCAACCCCACTTTGTATGAAACTCCAAAGGCGATGATGTCACCCAGAGTTTTGAGAAGGTGATGAAGTTATTTTTCTAGCACTTAGATGATCCCCACCATAAAGTTACTTAGACAGCTCTTTCAACACTTGTCGATATTATTCCAGCTTGCCAAAAACCCTTTGAAAGTTATATGAAAAGGATTTTACCCCATGTTTTCTCACGATTAATTGATACGTAGGAATTAGTAAGGCAACCATGCACAACGACATTGGAAATTGTAGGCAAAACTTATGGTGTAGATTCTCTTTTGCCATCTTTGCTCTAATTTATGGTATATACAATATTAGTACAATATCAGCTGCCCATTTTTTGGTATATTTTTTATGAATGTTTGGTTACCCACAAAATGTAGAATTATTACCTTTGTACGAAAGTTTGGCTACCAACTGCATAATATTCATAATAATTTTATTTTTAAAATGTTATTTATACGTTGGTAGCCAAAAAATCATAAAAAAGTAACCAATTCAATTTTATTGGGTTACCAATTAATTATAAAAAAATTTAAGAACAGTTTCCAAGTGTTACGTGCAGATGGTATCCGAAATGCCATGTCTAAGTTTCTATTTATGTAGTTGTTAATTACTTATTAATAACCTTTTAAAAATAAAATTATTTTGAATATGGTGCAGTTGGTAGCCAAACCTTAATACAAAGGTAATTATTTTAATTTTTGTGGGTAGCCAAATATTCATAAAAAAAAAAATTGTTCGTGATTTTCTCTTTGTTTGGCTACTCCGAATTCATTTTGGATCTGTTCTTGCTTGTTTGGTAACTCCGACTTCTTCTTCTTCGATTTATTTTGGTAACTCCGATTTCTTTTCTTTTTCTTCTTCTTCGATTTGTTTTGTTTTTGGTTGTTCGTGATTCCTCTTTGTTCGGCTACTCCTAATTCGTTTTGGATCTGTTCTTGCTCGTTTGGTAACACTGACTTTTTCTTTTTCGATTTATTTTGGTTGTTCATGATTTTCTCTTTGTTTTGTTTACGATTTGTTTGGTAACTTTGAATATTTGAATTTGAATTATTATTTTGAATTTGAATTTATTTTTGTTGTTAGATCCAAGATATTTGAATTTGAATTATTATTTATGGTAGTTATTTCTCCTTGATTTTAGGTTTCCTTATTATTATGAATTGAATCCTATACTAATTCCCTAAATTAAGGAATCCTAATTGCACTAATATTATAAATAAATATGAAAAAGTTATTATGTTTATAAATATTTTGGTGATCTTATTTAATAGCCAGAATTACTTTATAATTGTTGTATATTTATGTAAAGAACCCAAAAATTTATACGGTTATATCTCATATATCACGTGCGTTGACATTTAGATAGATATATAAATTTGTGGTCATACCTGATAAGACTCGATAACAAATTAACAAAGTGATCCGTCCGTGTGGAAGCTGTGTTGAAGATTGGGCTTTTATTGGGCCTGTAAAATTTGTAAGCTTGAAGATATTTCTTCCCGCTCAAGGCTATTATTTAAAACGCGCTTTTTTTTTTTCTTTCATTTTTTCAATTTCTTTCTCCTCTCATCAATTTTTTCATCCCACATTTCTCTCATTTTCGTATCATTAATTCATTATAATAAATTTTATTTTAACTGAAAATTGGTCACAATTCATTTTATCGTTTCAGTGTAGGAGTTTAGGAGAGAGAAAGCTAGAGAGGAGGGAGAAGCCATAGGATGCAGAAAGAGGTTGTTAGGGTTAGGGTTTTACAAAATGGACTTATCTGAAACTGATAAGGCTACCATCTTCCCCAATTCATCAGATTCTGCTTCAGTTCAAGTACATTAATTGTTTTTTCTCTGGATTTACCATTCAATATATAGAATCTGTTATCTATGTGTAACATAAAATATATGTGTATATGTGTGTGTATGTGTGTGTACATATTTTTTGTGTTGTAGATCCCTTTCTAATTTACATTTTTGGTTTTAATTAATCTTATGGCTTTTTTGTTAATGGGTTTTGTTTTGAAATGGATTTGGGGATTAGTAATTACTTGCTGCTAAATTGGGGGTTTAGTTTGGTTTAGGATGTTGTGATATTTTAGGTAATTGGGTTTAAGTCTGAAGTGTTGGATTATAGTGATGTATTTAGTTGTTGAATATGGTTGGTGGTTAGTAATGGAGTGGGTTTGATTGTAAATTAGTCACTTTTAGGTTTCTTCTTAAATGGGTGTGACGGAATGTTTTTGTTAAATTATGCGATATGATACTTCTAAAAGGATATGTGATGCTTGAACTTTATGTATTAGAACGGAATATTATTGCAGAATTGCAAATTGAGGAACACAGTGGGAAATGAAATTGGACTTAATTTAACATTTATAAAGCAGTTGACCAGTTGTTCAGCTAAAATTATATAGAACAAGCACAATTTAGCTGGATGTTTGTACACGGTTTTGTCAAGCTGTTATGTAAGTTTGTTTGGTTACTATGAAACCATGAAAAAAGGAAATTATGGTTAATTGTACGCATATATCGTTTTTCTTGTAATTGACATTATGGAGAAAATTTTAATTTGTCTGGTTAGATGTGCAAAAATTTGTCGACCTGATTATTTGATCTTGGGATGAATTAAATGTTTTTTTAAATATATATTTCCATATGGCATTGTTAAACCTGCCCATTGATAATGTAAAATTAGTTGGGAAAAGTCCATTTTTGGGACATTATAGATTTTCTTTACTAATTTCTGCTAGTTTCCAACAATTTATTGAATACTATCCAATCTATATTTTCTGTAAGTGATGATCCATTGGTGTTTTGGTTTACATCTGTTTAGACCCTGACGCTGGTGGTACTATGAAAAAATGATTTCAAAGATATTTAATTTATTATCTTATTTAAGTATCTCATTGTATATACTTCTTGAGGGGAATTTTGGGAGAACTGCTGAGTGAACCACCATTGTTTATGACTTTCTTTTTTGTAATCATTAAATACTCACTGTTGCTCCCTTTGACTCAGGACTCTCCTATTTTTAATTATATCAACAACCTATCTCCTATAAAGCCTTCCAAGGCGGAACCAGTTGCTCAAGGTTTTCCTGGACTTAATTCTCCTCCCCTTGTATTCACATCACCACGAATCAATTCACAACATCCATCAAGTTCTCTTACAAGGTTTGGTGTGTTCTGAAGTCCACTATAGGAGTATTTCTTTTGAGATTAAACAATAGGCTATTGGTAGCTCTTACTTGAGAACTTAGCATGGTAATGTTTAATTTTTCAGGCCCCAATTCCCTCGATTATCCGGTGATGAATTACCTCAGCAGGATGATGATAAAGATAATCATACCGGTAGAGCTATATATGAATCTGGCGAACCAAATACCCAATTTAGCAATGAATTGAATTTTTGCACTGACAAGGGAAATGATAATAACGGCTCTGCGCATGATGTTTATGAGTACCTTGCTGATCCTTTGGAGGTGGACTGTGGTGATTCTGGACAGTTAGCCAATACAAGTTTGAAGCATAGTGATGATGCCCCTCCCTCTTCAAAGGAATCTGCAGGATACGACAAAGATGTTATAGAAAAAGATGTGAAGAAGGCAATGGGTGCATCTCCTGACATCTTAGAGCAAGGCAAAGAGGATTGTCAAGCAAAGTCCTTGTCCACTCTGAAGCCTGTCGAAACAGATGGTAAGAAGAGAGGCGGTGATATTTCATTTGGTTTGTCTGTAGACCATGCTTCTGAAGAACAACAAAAAGAACATTCAGAGACCAAGGTAACTGTTAAACTTTCTGCTTTCACTTTATTGCTTTAAGGGGAGGATATTACCATTTATTTGTAAAATTATATATAGCCTTGTTTATACATTGCTTGGGTTTGATAGATAATAGTATTTAAATTGCAGAATGCTGGACATGGCCGTATGTTTGAATCGATTTCAACCTCTCAGTTGCAAGAATCTATGCCACTTGTGCAGGAGTTTAAATATGAGACAACCAGAGTGAGCTCAAGTGAACAGAATATGATGCTGCATGATTCCAAGGTATAATAAGTGATTATGCGGACTATTGAAGGAGAATAGTTTAACCAAGCTATCCATTACACTTATTATAGAATCAATGAGTACATTAATAATCTATCTTTTAAGATATATAGAGTTACTCTCCTCAGAAGGGATTGGCCTCTTTATTGATTCTCTGTCCTTTTTTGTCAACTTGGTTCTATGTTTCTCTTACTTTTTTCTTCTTGTTCTAATCTTGAGAGTTGAGACCTCTTCAGTTTGACAAATTTCCTTCTGCTATATTTATGTTGTGGTTGCTGGTCAGTATAATAGTGCATAGCATTAACTGTAATCTTTAATTTGGTCTTTTTGCTGTGAGGCTCTGGTCATCATTAATCTTTGGTAAAGATGCATGTATCTTTCACCTAGGCAAACTATTTTATTGATTTCTTCCTGATCCTGACTTTGTAACGCTTGTTTGTTTCTTCTTAAACATAAAATCTTAGAACATCCCCGTAATTTGACTTTGAGAGCGGGGTTAAGTCTCGGAGTTTCAGTAGAACAAGCAACAGAACAGAATGTTGTACCTTATATTGTGTGAGAATCTCATAGCATACCATTCACTATAACAGGAATGCATCATGTGGTGGCCAAAGCACTCCAAGCATGACAGTTTTTGCCTTTCTTCCATGCTGCTTGAATTGTTGGCAAATTGCAACATTCTATTGAACACTTGCTTTTCCCCCTCCCCATCCTGGTCTGGTTAGCATCAATTTTAGCTATTGTGGTAGAAGGAAACTTACTACTTTTAACAACTATCATTAGTAGAAAATATTTGGACTTGTTTAGTAGCCATTCGACACATGCCATCCAAACTGCATCCGTGCTCATTGGTTTGAACTTTGTTACTTGACAATTGCTAAAATATAACTGCAATGTTTACCTTGGTTTCAGAAATAACATTTTTAAGATTAAGAAATATAACATATCAGTATATCATACACAGTATAATATTATAATATTAGCCATGGACATTCCATGTATAGCATAGAATTGACTCATGAAACTTGATTACTATTGTAGAAAGAGCTCGTGGTTTTAAACTGGTGGTAATGCTGACAACTTTCACACTGGTGTTTATGCAATACAAGAGAAATAAAAAAAGGCCTGTGTCTTGATTTCTTTTTACTTTTCTCATAAGCACACCTTTTCTAGGAAATCTTGTTTTGGAGTAAATTAATTGCAACGGTTAATGTAGGCCAGTCAACCACTGTTTAGCATGCGTAGGCGTTGTCTTCAATTTGGAGAGGTGCACCAAAATATTGTAGTAAATAGCCCTGGTTCTTGGAATCAATCAAATGCTGCAAGTGATTCAAGATCACCCGCCAGTCCTGTGGATGCAGAGGTTCTAGAATCATCTTATGCAAACATACCTGCAGCTCCCAGCAGCACACAACTGGAAAATATGAAAAAATCCGTATTCTCCATGTTTCCTGCTCAAAACTTTGGTAATTCTAGTTTAGCAGTATCCAAGCCATCAGGTATTGGCTTGCACTTAAATAACATAGCCGAGGAGGGTTACTTGAGTGTACAAGGAAAAAAGTCAATCTGCATTACGAGCTGTCATCTAACTGAGAATGCAAGGAATTCCTCAACTTCCAATGTGGATGAGAATTTATCAGTAAGAACTGAAGAAAGTAAACATAATATTCATGCCTCTATGATAGCAAGCTCGGCAAATCCATCTTCCCACAGTCTGAAACCTCTGTTCAATCCTGTGCACTTGACAAAGCCAACTGATGATCATGCAACTCCATGTGATAAAAGAAAGTCTATCTCTGAATATGCTGAACGCATGGAGGAGTTCACTCAATCAAACCCAGGAAAGAAAAGGCAAGACTGCATGATACTTTTCACGATTTATTGGTTTTTATGATTGTCTAATTTAATAATTATTACCAAAAAATTTCAGAAAGAAGACATTGGTATCTAATGATGGAGATGGTTGCAAACGCTGCAATTGCAAGAAGACCAAATGTTTGAAACTGTAAGTGATTTGAAGGTGTCTTTTTTGACTTTATTCTTCTCTATTACATCATCCAAATTGTTCCTTGCAGTTACTGTGATTGTTTTGCTGCTGGAATCTACTGTGCTGAACCTTGTTCTTGCCAAGGGTGCTTCAACAGACCTGAGTATGAGGATACAGTTCTTGAAACAAGGCAACAAATTGAATCCCGAAATCCGCTTGCATTTGCACCAAAGATTGTACAGCGTGCCATTGAACTCCCTTCAAACAGTACTCAGGTATGAAGCACTATTGATCTAATTCTGATGGATTTTGTTGGTAACTGCAGTTAATCAGAATAATTTCTGCAGGAGGATATAAATCATTCCACACCTTCCTCGGCAAGACACAAACGAGGTGCAATTGCAAGAAGTCAATGTGTCTGAAAAAATACTGCGAGTGCTATCAGGTTTTCCCTTTTTCTTTCTTTTATGCCATTGGTTGATCTATTACAGCGTTGCAGTTTACAGTATTGTTGAACTCATTTGTTTTGGTGTCAAAAAGTCGAATGTCGGATGCTCTGATGGATGCCGGTGTGAAGGATGTAAAAATGTCTATGGCAAGAAAGAAGGTATTGTTGCCCCATAGGATCCCTTTCTTTGTTTATGCAATGAAATCTGAGTTAGATGCAGAATTTATATTTTGTGTGCATTGCTTTGCTTAGGTTGGACTTTGCACTGGGCTCTGAGAGACCCCCCTTATAATTTTGAGTATATTAGTACTTGTCTAAGTTGAGGGGCTTTCCCATGATTCTGTCTTGTGAATCATCTTCAATCAATGAAGAGGCTATACATCCAAATTGTTCATGCTCTGTTTAAGGGATTTTGAATTGAACTGAATAGTTAATTTTTTTTAAACCACCTCTGTAACTGGCACTTTCATCATCATCCTTCTGCTTATGACACTGGCACCTGCACCTGAAAGCTAGCACCTGGAGAGCTACATTTAAAATGCCATTCAAATCCTTTTTGCTCCTGGAGATCTCATAGATCTGTTTCCTTATATTTTAGAAGAGAAGATAAAAATATAAGCAACTAGGGAGTGAGCTATTCTTGTTGTAAATCAACGATGAGCTGATTAGTACATACCTCTTAAGGCTTGATTCTTCTGAATAAAAAGCAGGAGAAAGTGGGCATCATTTACCAAGTCCCCTACTTCTTGAAGCAATAACATATTATCATATAGTCACCACCAAAAGAACAAATATACCTCCAATACATAAAGCATCCTTGGAGGTTAAATATAGATGCTAATGCAAGGTTGTACTAAGTTCCAAGTGCCTTAATATGCATTAAGAAAACTAGAAGAGCTTCATTCCTACTCCCAGTTTTTTTTTTTTCTTGAAAATTTGTTTAACCTTGTCTTCTGGTCAATTCATTTTTTGTATGAGCGTAACAAGAAAAACTACTCCCAGTGTCTCCCTGCCCTAGTTTGACTTTGTTGCATTGGAGCTGGGATTTGGCCTAGGTTGATGCTTCAGTTGTCTTATATTCTCTAAAAACTGAAGTTCCTTTCGAGCTTGGCTTGAATCAACTTAATGAGTGATGCTTCTTCTGAGGCAAAGTTGTTCAACTGGGATTAGCAGGTGAACAAAAAGGTGTTAGAAACCCGGTAGACAATGTATATTAATTCCATACTTGTACCTGTTAAGTTGTGGACTATACATGTGTTGGGAATTAAGTCAATGCAAACCACATAATAAAATAAAGAGAGATAAAATAGCACAAGATTTAATGTGGAAAACCCTTAAAGGGAAAAACCATATGCCAAACAATCCTCCTAAGTTTTACGCCCTAAAAATGGAGGTTCCACAATACCGCGACACAACTTTTTGCACGGACTAAAAGTTGTAAACCCCTCACCCTCACACAAACACAAAATCCACTCACACCCTCTCTCAACTCTTAGGAGGCTACATGACTTTATTGTTCTACACTTCAACAACTCAGCATAATACTCTATTTATAGAGTACCCACAAATCTCTTTTCCTATTCAAAATAAGACACTTCCAAAATAAAACTCCTACTACAAATAGATTCCTTTCCAAAATAATACTCATATTAAAAATAGGTGTTCTTCCTTTCCATATTAGCAATTCTTTTCTTAATAGGATTCGAGGAGTAACCAACAACATGAAGACATAATATTTGTGTTCCTTAATAGACATTTTGTTTTGCAGCCTCTAAAACACTTTATTTGTAATGTCAAACTTGAAGAAAGTGTTATTTTCTAACTTCCAATTAAAGATTAGCTTTTTGCAAGTTTACTTAGGGTGGAATTCATCTGACCTTAGCCAATAAGTAGTGTTCAAGATCAAATTAATCAAATGGTGAATTCCTTGGCTGAGAAGAAATTAATGGTGAATGCCTTGGTTGAGAAGAAAAATCTAGCTTCTTTATCTGGCATGTTTTGCACAATATTTGCCTATTTAGTTTCAGAAAATAGAGGTGGTTTTTAGAAAGGTAAAAAAGCAATTTTCTGTGGCAGATGGATAACAACGGTCACATGGGAATAGATTATGCGAAGAATAAAATAATATTTTGAGAAAGCAACCGGAAAAAGTAATAATTCCACCTCCTACATAGGGGGAACAAATTTTAAGCATAATTACGTTGATTTAATTTTTAGTATTCTGATTGAAGGGCATGTTGTTTGATATATGTGATTTGCAGTGGTACATCTAAATGCAGTTGTGTCATCATAGTTCTACATTTCTTGTATTATTATCTATATTGCCTTAGAAGAGGAGTATTATTTTTCAGAATGTAAAATACAAGTGATCAGAAGTAGTTTCAATCGATTGCAAGTTCTCTAAATTATAGTGCTTCTTATGTTAAAATTACATGTTTACAATATTGCTTTATTTGTGAACTAGATTTTCTCTATTTTGCTACTTAGGAAGTATATATATAATTTTTTTTCTTTCAGAATATGGCTTTAGTAAAGATAATGTCAGCATAGAAGCGGCCAACAAAAGATCAGATACAACATTCGATGAGAAGCTGGATATGGTGGCAACTAGAAATGGTTTTTTACAAACTGAGCTCTGCAATCCTCATAATTTGACTTCTTCAACGCCATTAATCCAGTGCTCAGAGTAAGATTTCTTTCAATATTTTTTTGTTGCTCTTTTTTTTTTACTTCAGATTTTCTTTTGTTGAAACTTGATATTTTTAACTCTTGATCTTTCATCAAACTCCATTGTCGCTGGTTTCCTTCTGTTTACATTTTATTAGTCGTGGAAAGGATGCATTAAAATTTGGGGTTCCTTCTGGGATATTCCTTCCATCAACAGAATCTGATCTCGCCTTCTCAGCACCCCATGGGAATCCCCCAGGTTCTCCTAGAAGCTCTGATAGCCTAGAAAAATCAAGGAAACAAGTACAGAGATTTTGGATGTAATTTCTTTTGACCAGGAAGTGTACTATGGCAACTCAGAAGGAGTGGATGATTTCTCAACCCAAGGACTTGGCGATATAAATCCTTTCAGTATTCATCAAAATCCTCCTTCAACGTCCATGTCTTCCGTAACACCAATGCCGAGGGTGTGGACAAATGGTTCAAGTGCTCAATTGTGTACTGGAAGTGGCCCTTTTTCATCTATTAACTCCCTTCGGTGGCGTAGTTCATCAATCACCCCGATGGTTCTGTTTGGTGAGACCAAACTTCCCTGGATTATTGACTCTGACAATGTGCTCTACAACATAATCGAAGATGACCACACACCTGAGATACTAAAGGAAAATCCTATACCAATTACTGCAGTAAAAGTAAGCTCCCCAAATAAGAAGAGAGTTTCTCCTCCTCATAGTTGCTTGCATGAGCATGGTTCTAGCTCTTCAGCAGGGCTGAGAAGTGGTTGCAAATTTATATTGAAGGCTGTTCCTTCTTTCCCTCCTCTTACTCCATGCATTGATGTCAAAGACACTATCAGTCGGAGTACAAATGATCTAGACAGTAACAAATGACTAAAAATGAATCAAGGTGAGTGATGGCAATTTTCTATTATAATTTGATAGTTTATTTAGTCAAGATTCTTTCAACTTTTGTTTGCCTTTTATTACTCCCTCCATTCCACAAAAAGTGTCATTTGCAAAATTTAAAAACATTAAAGATGTATTTTTTGTTCCATATTTACCCTTAAAAATAAGTTAGTTTGTAGTGGTGGCATAATAGTAAAAATATTGTTCCAAATTTACCCCTGAAAGTTAGTTTGTTGTGGTGGCATGATAATAAAAATATCAAGACGGACTTGAGGACGTGTCATTTTATAATACTATCAATAAATGGAACTCTTTTCACGGGACAGAGTTGTATTATTAATTTATTATTCTTAATTAATAGTTTACTCCAGAATTTTTTTTTTATCATCAAAACTCTAAAGTTTTGTTCTTTTCCTGCTTCAGCATGCTTACATTGATCAGTAATATCAAATAGCTTTTCATCATTGGACAAGGTATAATTTGCTCCGTCAGTCCCAAACAGTGTTGAGGTATGTATTATGAAAGCACTTATAACTTTACATGTATGTGCAAATATAAATTGTAATTGCTGCTTCTTATTTTAATTAGGAAACATTCGTTGTATACTAAAGCTTGAAGCACAAAGATGGAGAAAAGCCTGCTACTGCATTTTCTAGCATAGCTGTCTATAGTGTCATCAAAGTGAATATGAAGATACTTTCATACTACACCTGTTTTTCAGTTAAAAAGCATTATCACTTTTGTTTCTGAGTTGGGTTGAGGAGGTTTTCGGATTGTTTTTAGGCCAAAACTGTAGTCCCATTTCTTGTAATATATGGTGAAGTGGTTGTAATGTTTCATATTGGAAGGCAATGCTCTTATATGAGAAAAAAATAAATAAATAAATAATCAGTTGAAATGGTCATCATTAAATAGAAATGATGCAATCCTTGTATTTAATATTTACTTGTGGAGATGGTCTCTGGTTAATCCCATGTGTATTGTGATGCAAATGATGCTTCAGTTCATAATTCAGTTTGCGAGGATTATGTTTGTTCTACTGATGTAGTGGGTTCTTTTTAATGGCTTCACAAATGATGCTTCAGAGCACACACTCCATGGTGATTAAATTTAAATTTGATTATTGTGGCCTGTGATGTCAGTGGATTGAATTATATCATTTTATTTTTATTTTTTTGTGGGGTAGCTAGCCTTGCTTGCCAGATCATGGGCATTGTGCAAAATATGGTTATGGGTTGGTTTTGATTTTCAAAATATGATTATGGTTACATTTAAGAACTAAAACTATATTAACAATTTTTAATATGGGTTATGTGGGATGGAACTGTATGGTTATGGTTAAAAATCATACTAACCATATTAACCATTTTAAGATGTTTTGATTTTTAAATAAAAATTTTAAAAAATGAAATTAATATATATTATAGATAGAGAGACGGATATAAGGGGTGAAAATATGGGTTGGGTGGGGTGGGGTGGGGTGGGGTGGGGTGGGTGAGTGATTGAGCTTCTTGAATATGTAAATATAGATGGAAAGAACTTTTGATTTGGATTTGGAATAAAATATGGAATTGAAAAATAAGAACCTGGAACTATATTTTTTTAAAAAATAGATTTTGTATTACTCAAATAAATAAAATACAGTTAACCAACCCAAATAAATAAAAAAGCAATAACCAAATCATTTGATTATATAATATATCTTAGAGCCTGATCTACCAAGAGCCTAGGAACTTTTGTGTTACTGGATCATAAACATAATACTCTTCTGCACATTGTTATAGAGAGAAGTTAATAACATTATTTGGGACTTTTTGTTTTTAATGAAATATAATAACATTATTTGGGACTTTTTTTTTTTAATGAAATATTCTATTAATATTTGATTTTAAGGGTACATTTCATCATTGGACCTAGGGGAAATAAGGAGGGGCTGGGAGAACTTAGGGAAAATTTGTCATGTAATGTCTTGGTTAATTATTAAATCTTTTAACTTTTTCTGAAGGTAGACTTGAATATGTGACTTTCATAATAAAAGGAAGGGGAGAATAATAAAAATTGCAAATAATATTGTAATTTTTGGGTTTATCAAAAGCGGAATTTGTGTTTATGGAAATTATGGAGAAATCGAGAATGAAAAAGAAGACTCAAAATTTTGTGAACAATGCGGAGTTGAATTTGTTGATTCTCGAATATGAAGATATCAAATGGGCTACATCAAACTATCATGCCCTAACCCATAACCCATATGTGGTATTTGAAACGTTTTTGTAGTTATATTGCGAATCTTTTAGATAAACTTCTTAAAGAATTAGAAGGTAGTAATTTGATCAAAATTTTAATTTTACAGATGATTCAAAATGAAAACATGTCATCCCATTCAATCTAATAGGGATGCCTTGGACCTGACATGTCGCTTGGGAAGAATAACATGAAGCTCAGAATTATGAATGTATTCAATACTCCTAAATAACAAGGGAAATTGATTTATGGTCGATTTCGTAACAAAAAAAAAGGCATTTTAATTAGGTTGTCACTCGAGAATTAAAACAACTCAGGACTATTCGAGTTGATCAACCTACCAATTTGAGACAATTCAAGACTACTTGATCTTACCCACTTATTATTAGATTATATATGGAAAATCAACTGTCACTAAATTATATTATTAAACAACCCAATTTTTAAAATTTCAACCGAGGTGACTTGATTATTTAAGAATTTTTTAAAAGGACTATTCGAGTTGACTCATTATGGATAGACAATCCTCTTATAAGAACTACTTGAGAAACCTATTTTAAGATTATAGATGGCAAATCAACGATCACTAAACTATATTATCAAACCAATTTCTAAAATTTCAATCGAGATGACTTAGTTATTTAAGAGTTTTATAGAAGGATTGTCTGAGTTAACTCACTATAGATAGACAACACTCCTATATATATATATATAAAGGAATAGATTTAAGAACTTTTTTAATAGGTCAATCAGATAGTAGAGTTGAATTAGCTATATGGATAGAACAATTTTTCGTAGAAATAAAATTTATAAGGACGTGTAATTTTAAAAATTATACTTTGAGACCTATTTTACCATATATATATATCCGAGCTTAGTAGATTATAGATGACAAACCAACAGACTAAACCATATTACTACCTCCATTTCATAATAATTGATTTTTTAAAAGAAAAAATGTGTTTCAACTTATTTGTCGTTTACAACTTTCTAGAAGAATAAATTATTTACTGTCCTATATCACCCCTAACTTCTCTCATTGTCTCGATAACTAAATTATTTAAGAGTTTTTTAGTAGGACGCATACGCAATTCCTCCCTTTATATATATGAATATGCTTTGCAGGTTTGAAGTTTTACATTTTAATTCTTTTTTTATACAAAAAAGTACCAAATTCTATATAAAAATAAATAACGTTTGAAGAAAAGGAACTTAAGAAAGTAGACAAATAATAATAATAATAATAAAATGGACATTAGATAAACTAAACGATAAAGGCATAACTAATGGAAAATGTCCCTTTGGCAGAAAATCCAAGGCTGTACAATTATCCTTCAATGCAACGTCACAGAGCCTGAAAACAAAGAGCAATCGGAGGGGGAACTCACTGTAAGTACAAGTAATCAAAATGAGAGCAAACACATCCAGCAACTGAATCTAGAAGAAAATTAAACAGTTTATGAACTTGATCCCAAATAAGTAAACTGGAAGGAAAGGGGAGGGGGAAGACGATTGTCACAAACAAGAGAAAGTCAATTACTAACATTAAAAGAAATTATCATAATTTTCTTAATATGAAAAAAACAAAAAGATCAAAATTCCAAAAGGCCTGTCTAAAGCATGGCTGCATATATTCTTCAAACTAAATAAAGGCTAAAAGCACTCCTCAAAAATACTATTACCACAGTACTTGAATACAGTCCTTGTAACATCCATTATTCCACCATACATCTTCAAGCACACCCACAATCTTTGCAGTATAAATTTTTACTTATTATCCCACAACTCTGGCAGCATGTGCATGAACATGAATTCCACACTGGAACATAAAATCCTCCAGTCATAATTTAATCCAAGTTTGCCCAGGCCGCCACAACTATCCTCTTACCTCTGGCCCGAGTCTGGAGAACCATCTCCATAAGAGACTAGACCATTCTTCCCAGGTGGGCTTTCAGAAGGTGACCTCGACTTTTCCTTGCTAGCCCGCATAGGCGACTTTGATTCTGAGGATCTGGATTCAGATGGGCTCCTACTTTGAGAAGGTGACCTCCGCCTCTCAACACGAGGGGATACACGGTACCTAGATGTCTCCACAGGAGATCTGCTGCGTTCAGGACTGCGACTATAACGACGGTTACGGTAGCGAATTGGACTCCGTGATACACTAGGACTCATGGTCCTTCTTCTGCCTCTGTATCTGTTAGCAAGTGTAAAGGATGTCAACCTAATTGGAAGAAGTATACACGAATTATTAAACCACAAAGTTTTTCTCGGGTCTTGCAATAACAAATCCAATCAGAAACTCACAAGGTGTGTATTTCTATGTAATTGTAGCAGCTAAACAGATCCATTACATATTTAGATAAATGAATCACTGGCCCATCTCTTCGATATTGTAATCTTACAGTCTAGAATATGTAATCCACAAAGGACATTGTAAGATCAAATTAATTTTAAAAAAGATAACCAGCTGAGTCGTAGAGAGCACATTTTATACAACAAGTAAAGGGTGTAAATGAACCGAGCTTAGTATTGAATTGTTCAGATTTGGTTCACAAAATTTATTGAGTATAAAATAAGATTTGATTGAGACTTGTTTAGCTACCAAGTCGAGTATGATCTCGAATAGAGTCCGAGCAGTTTGAACTTTTTGAGTATCAATAGAAAATTTTAATTTGAAAAGGTTGAGTTAATTTATCGAACTTTAAAATTTGCTAAAATTTGAATGAACCTGAACTTTTTACTCATTTTACAGCTTTAGCAACAAGATTTAATTACTTCATATATTCCAGAGAAACAGGTCATCATATTAAAAATAAAAGATGTCAAGCGGGAGTAAGTGTTTAGGAATGCAATTCAGGGGATGCATGCTCAGAAGGGACATAGGATGTCCATAGATGGGTCAGTGCTACTTGGACCAAACAGACAAGGTGGAATAGATGCAGGAAATTTGTCATCTTGAACATTTCTGATTAATCAGAGTTCTGAAAAAATATATAATACAAAATACTTGCTCTGCTCCAAAACATAAGAGCAATCTTGACTTTTTGTAGTCAGTTTTAGACATTTCCAAATTCAAATTTGATATAAATTTAGTCGATACAATTATGAATTTTGTAAAACTACCTAAAAAGTACTAATACTTGCAAGATTTATTGTTTTCAAAACTTAAATAAGTCGCATCAATTTTGAATTTGAAATGTCACAAATTGACTTTAAAAAGTTAAAATGACTCCCTACCTATATTTTGGAACCCTGAGTAAATTAGTTTGGAGGTTTGACGGTTACATTTTTTTATTAATTAAGAAGAGTAACAATTAAACACACAATACACATCACGAACCTTGGAGGAGTTCTTTCTCTCGGTGGAGTCCTGTGTCGCCTGGGGGATCTCCTATAACTTGAATATCTTGTAATCATAAATAAAGAAAAAACATTACATTGAGCGGCAACATTTTATAGGAAATCAACAAACACTAAAAGCATTTTTTGGTTACCTGTCACGATCACTTCTGCCATAACGATATGACCTTACAGGAGAACGATCTGGAGAATGGTACCTGCGTGCATAAGAGTACCGCTGACTGAAACCCCTTCCTCGTCGGATCCGCTTAGGTGAACCATCTGGCGAGGGACTTCTCGATATACTCCTTCCACGATCTGCATAAGGTGATTTTGCCCTTCGTCCAGTACCTACAGGACTCCTCGAGATACTGCGGCGATTATTCCTCGCAGGTGCTCTAATTGGACTTCGGCTAACACTTCTCCTAGAAGGGGGGGCCCTACCTGAGCTTCTGCTAATGCTTCTTTGAGATGATCTAACAGGGCTTCTGCTCACACATCTTCGAGATGATCTGACGGGGCTTCTGCTTGCTGATTTTCTTGACGACTTTCTGGAGGAGGTTCTTGGAGGACTTCGACTAGGGCTTTTCTGAGGTGGGGATGATGTAGGACTCCTGGTAATGCTTCGTCGAGGTCTGACTCGCACTGAGCTTGGGCTGATGCTTCTTCCCTCCTTGGGCCTTACGGGACTTCTGCTAATACTTCTAGCTGGGCGTCTGCTGCTTCCACTTCTAACAGGGCTTCTGGTGATACTTCTGCTTCTTTGAGAGAGCCGCGGGCGTCTTCCACCAACACTGGGGCTCCTGCTAACACTCCTTTTGGGACTCGCGCTCTGGCTCTTGCTAAAACTCCTTTTGGGACTCGTACTCTTACTCAAGCTCCTTCTAGGACTTGAGCTTCGGCTCCTGCTCATCAACTTTAAATAAAATACCAGATCTGGAAGAACGTGCAAGCATAAAGAATAACTGAGGTGTGATAAGAATGGAAAGTAGACCTAGATTTGCCCGGGTGATCATCTACTAGATCAGGTTGTCTCTCTGCACTCTTTTCCAATCTATTTTCCAATTCAACCCCATTGCTCTGCCGCTCTCCATTTTCCTTGGGGTATTCACCCTCCTCACTTTCGAACATATCATGGGCATCCACCTTTTTATGACGAAAGGAATCATCTTCCTTCTCAAAAAAAGGAGACTGATTTCCAGCTGCATGCAAATGCACGAGAAATTAAACTAAATTCAGCATAACAGAAGAAAAAAGGAAAATATGATGCTGCAAAAGAATCGAAATGACGGCGAAAGGAAAACAAAGAAATATGCTACAAAATTATTTTTTGAACAAATAAAATCCATGGAAATGCTATTGCCTTTGGATTTCAAAATTCAAACATCTAATCAAAATAAGAAATGACATTCCTGAATACACAGATAAAAAAATCAAAGATGAGCAAGGGGGTGACATGTTGATAATGTGAATACTCTGATCTGACAGGATATTCTGGGACCAAAACATGTTGAAGCAATTAAAAAACTTTGCTGAAATCAACTTTTTCTCTTTAATGCATAAGAATGTCATCATAACTAAATGTGCCAGCCAATAAACCAATTGAAGATAAATCAGTACATGAAGCTCAACACATACAATAGAACAGCAAACTGAGAACAAGGATCGAGTTGTTTAGTGTACTTTATGCTTTATTTTTTGTAAAACTCAATATGCAGGCTAACTGTCTTTATTTCAAAAAATATCTGTATACAACATGTTCATTAACCCCTAAAGAATGACACCAAAAATAAGAAATCACCAAAAATAAGAAAGCATTCCTAAAAAAATACTCCCTGCTCAAAAATTAGAAATACATTTTCCCTTTTGTCTGTTGCAAAACTAAGAGATGTGATTCTATTTTAGATTAAAGGAGACAAAGTTCCTAATATGTCACTACTTTTATGCATAGTTGATGAAGTACTATTATGCCACCACTACATTTATAGCCAATGTTGGGGGATAAGTTTAGAAAAATAAAGTCATCTTTAAATGTCATCATTTAAATATATTTCTAGTTTTGGAATGGAGGAAGTATGACATCAAATTCCTAGAGGCACAATAGGCATACATATATTCTATACATTGTTCTTTGATATGCCACATATTCTATATAATATTAAAAAAAATAGAGATATAAGACTGAACGTATGAACTCTGGCAATAACCAAGTACAAGTAATCTTTCCAATAGAAAGTTTAACAAACTCGAGCATACAAGTTATTTGAGCAGGATTTTTATGCTCTTGATCCAGTTTATGGACATCACCATTATCATCCTTTGAGGTACTTCCAATTTTGCCCTCACTTTCACTCTCAGTCGAACTGTCCAATGCCCTACAAAATAAAACAATGGAATAATGTCAGGATGACATGTCAAATGAGTTTTTACCAGTAGATTCGGAAAGACAGACTTGTTATGCCAAAGAAATCAATAAATCACACCAACCCCTGTAAGTGCACTTGGATGTCCCCTAAATTGCAATAATTTATGGACCTAATTCACTCAACTTGGGGCATATATGGGTATCCTATTACAGCCTAATTTCAAAGTTAGATCCCCACATTACACCTTTCCACTATAAACATGGAACTCAAGGATTAACTATCAGCATCTTCTTGCATAGCAAGCCTCATTAAAATATTTGTAGTTCTATTCACTTTGGAAAAGGAACACAAACACAATTAGGTCAAAGCTACGAGTACCACCATTTCACAAGGTCAATGTGTACGAGTTGGACGTTTGACACACTTTCTGCAAAGAATCACTGGTATTGAAAGAACAGAACCTAGGTTTATTGGTGTTCAAATCTACCAACTGAAGCGATCTAAACAATACTTTGACGACTGTATAGAAAGTTCACAAGCAATGCAAATTATCGTCCCTCATATGAATACATACATACATACATACATATATATATATATATATAAACACAATAAGCCATTAACAAACTGAAAAAAATATTTGAACTAGCAAAGTAAACAAAAAACAAATTATTCATTAAAAAAATATAGGCGATAAATAACACAGATCTGTTGCTATAATCTGCTTTTAGTCACTCTAGAAAGTTAAACCAAATCTGAATTTTCTAAAACTTGCATCAAAACTACATGTCCCCAAAAATATTTATACTTCATATTAGACTGTTACATTAAAAAGGGTTTCTCAGTCAATTTAATATATATATACATATATATATATTAATTCCCATATTTTCCTAATATTATAACACTCCAATCAGGTGTTTTGTTGCCCAACTTTGTCCACTCAAAATCATATGGTTAAATAAAATCTGAAGTTTGATCACTATAGAAAGAATTTAGCAAATGAGAGAACATATTTCCAATCAATGTTCTGAAACAACCTTTTTGATCTGCGCTTGGATCTCTTATCACGCTTCTTACGCCTTCTGTCACGACGTCTATCCCTCCTTTTTCCACGCTTATAGCGGTCTCTCTTGGAAGATCTCTTTCTCTTCTTACGCCTATCATCACTTGATGAACTAATGTCAGACGACGATGATGATGATGTGTCTGAATCCGAGTCACTGTCAAAATCAGATGTTTCCATCTCGGTATCTGAGGAGCTATCAGATTCAGAAGTATAATATTTTCTTCTCCTCTTCCTTCTATCTTTTGAAGATTTCTTATGCTTCCCTTTATGTCGCACTTCAAGACTGTTAGCCTCAGAAGAAGCATCCTTCCCATTTTTCAATTTACTCACTTTCCTTTTGTCTGCACAGAAAGACAATAAGTTGAGAAACAAAAGATTAACAGAATGAAATACATATATGCACAGACAAAGTAACCTTAGGATTTAACGCACCAGAAGTCTGATTTTCATTCTCATGCTCACCGCACTTTATGATCTTCACAGTAGCAGTTGGTCTTCCTTCTTCATCACCAACATTTTCAATCTTTTTCAAAACTTCATGTCCATGAATAAGTTTTCCAAACACAATATATTTCCTGTTGTGTATATGCCCATAAATAAATTCATCGAGTAACATGCAAATTTATTCCGTGAGAGGAACAAATAAAACTAACATAAACCAATTAACAATCCATCTGATATTATCACAGTACCCTGAACCAGTTCAACTAGCATAAATAAAAGTGATAGATCATTAAGAACATAAAAGATAAACCTACCTGTCCAAATGGTGATTAGCTTTAAAGGTAACATTGAATAAGGAGCCACGTGTATCACGATCTGCAATGGCCATTGATAGAAGACCAGGCTCATCATGATTTAGTTTGGGTAACTCATCTGCCAATGTTTTACAAATGTATGTTAAACACTTGTAAATTCGTGTGTATAAACAATACAAATGTATGTTAAACACTTGTAAACTCACGTGTATAAACAACATTAAGTGTTTGACAACCTAATAAACTAAAAAAAATTGCCAATGAATATAGCTCAAACAATCCAGCTCAAATGCACAAAGTAACAATATCTAAATCCTCACTACTAACAGCATAGATGCAATGCATTGAACCTCATGCAAAAAGATGAAGTGCACAACAGGAGGTCCTACTTTACGACAACCATAAAAAGCAAGATTCAAATGAGAGGGCAATCTGAATTGTTATGCCACTCACATTAGCAGACGTTACACACACACACACATATATCAGATGTATCAATCAACGACACCTATAGTATACAAAATAAGAAAGGCTGGTGGTGAAGGACCTGTGCAAAGCACCAGTAATAGTGACAGTGGTCCGATAAATGTCGCGACTAATCTGAATACTGATATCTGTGTGAAGCTTTTATCTTCTCTTTCTTACTTCCTTATCTATAATGCGAACTGCAATCAGATTTTAGCCTTTTTATTTTCTTTTCATAAACAAAGTGCATCCAGACCCTTTCATTCAACCAACTGATACTAGCTCAACAGCACTAATATTTTCACCATCAAAATTCTACCTTATAACTCATAATCAACAAAGATGACCAAAATTATTGTTCTCAGTTTACGGTTCACATCCTACTAGTCTTCTTAAGCCTAAAACTCAGCGATGCAAGCCCTGAATGAACTCTACCACGCTACCATTGGCCTTTAGGTTCACACTGAAATCACCAAACATACATTATTTTAAACTTTTCTGTACACTTGAAAAAATTATGAGTAATGCTACGGTGACAAAGATGGCTACAAAAAAATGGATACAAAATGATGTGTCGGATTATAATTAATTGATGTTCTCCACACATGGGTGGGTCAATTGTTATAACCAATCACTACCATACACATCATTTTACTTTCCTAGTCCAATTCAAACCATAGCTTTTGCATCCAATCTTTCGAGATCGGTTCAACAAAGCATTATTGAATTGAAGTTGAATCCATACTGCGTTTTTGTTTAATGATATACAACCGAAATACGAATATTTCCTAGTCCAGCCAATTCAAAGTAAACTAAATATATGATATTTGGCAATCCCAATTGTGTAAACTTATACTTGAATACATCAATGAATTAAAAATTCTTCTTTATTAACAATTTAGTATGTAGTGGTTCATGAAAAACTCGATTGAAAAAACTTCTTTGTAAACTTAAGCCTTACAATAAATTCAAGTAACAGGCAGCATGGGCGCAAAAATATAAATTCTTATCGAATCCTAGTTGAATTCGAGCTCAATTTTTCGAGTCAAGGCGAATCTGAGCATGTTGAGAGCTAATAGCTGGCCCAACCCAAATTCTTCTTTAACTTTGCATAAAGATTTGTTACTTTTCAATGATGAGGATGGCACAACTGATTCACATACAGCAAGGTTGAGCTTGACAACTTTGCAGAGATGGTGGACTACTATGATACTACTATGATAATAGTAATCATCGGTGGAAATGATCAAGACAATAGCAGTGTCTTTGGTAAAACAAATTCAGCACCAATGAGGTTTCAAGAAAGAAAAATGCTATCATGAGGCCAAGCTCGCTGACCTCACCATCACAACAATTAGAACTGCATGAGACAACGTGCTTAGCTCCAACAACTGCTAGGCTTCTTATGAGTTAAGTGAGTTTGACCTAAAGCAGCATTACTCTTCAAGAAAATACACTCACTAGCACTTGGTTTTTAAATGTAAAAAATCTCCCCAGAGGTTTGTTTCTTTATAAAATAGTCTTTCATCAATTAAATAGCCATTTCAGAGGTATTATCATTTCATGTGAATTAGCACGTTTCATGAAACCTCAAGGATAATGGTGCTATTTGGTAAGGCTTTACAATACCATATAATGGTGCAAGTGCAACTAATAAAGTCGTCTAAAAAATACCACGAACTTTCTTACTAGCGTAAGTAGACACAAACACCACCACCCAACTACAGGTTTTCCAGGATCACTAGTAACATGTAAGATGATTACACCATAGAAGAAAATGTTGGAATAAGATCCACTATACTATTATTTTACCAGATTTGTGTCACATACCCAGACTATTCAGCAGTTACATTTGAACACATAACAAAGCTGTCAAACAGCAAAATTTATTGAACAGGGAATTGTAAAATGAAAGTACAGTTCAACCAATGAACAAATATGTACATTATACCATAAACTTGGGACCCCCAAATCAAATATTAAGCCAGATCAACAGACATTATTTAAACCAGTTACAAGATGGAACATTTCGATTTTTCTAAATGAGTAAGAGGGGACATCTTGTATCCTGGAAAAGTAAGCAAATTTAACACCATTACCTCCAATACTTATCTCCCACATCTTCAAACTCACTACAGAGAAATTAATAGAAACTATGAAAGCTATACAAGTGTATCAAGTAAAAAGGGAAGTAATATAAAATATTATCCAAGTTTTACTGTAACTTTTACATTATCCAGATACTTGAAAGACATACCAACCAAAAATCAAAAGGTGCATAGACAAATAGACAAAATATCCATACACCCTACCATTTTAAGTGAAAGATATACAATTGTCCAATTTCATTGGGTAGAAGCTCCCATGCAGCGAGAATAAGATCAAAGTCAGCCCCCACCTTCACAGGCAACGCAAAAAGGAAACCCATTTGCTCTCAAGATATAAATGATTTGTGGGAAAGAAATATATATAAATGTTCATGCATGACTATGTGAAGAGTTTAGTCAAGATTCTATGAACAATCTGAATCATACTTTCAAAAAAGAAATATAGCCCTGTAAATTGTAACTGACTGCTCCAAGTAAGCATCATCACAAGGTCAACAAAATTAATTACAGAATCTACATCAAAAGAAACAATACACATTCATTCTCACCTGGAAACTTCTCCCCATATATGCTCTCTCCATAACTCCCTGCAACAAAGCAAATAAGATCTAATGATGTCAAGAAACATGTTACACAATGACTTTTAAATTAAAAAAATGATTAAAGAAAAGCACCTAACACAATCATCAAAACATGGTAACACCAAAAACTACTACTCCGTGTAATTAGCAATCAAAATTCCATTCCAAAAAAGGCAGCTGAAATTAACAGTTAACTAAAGATATTTCCCATTGCTACTCAGTTTAAAATTTCAAGCTTAGTTATTCACAGTCAAGGCCTCCTTCTTTCCCTACAGCCAAGTCCAATATTTTCTAAAATGGTACCACCGTAATTTATTTTATTTTCTAATTTTGAGATAAAAAAAAAAAAACAAAAAAAAAGAAAGAGATCTCTTGTTCATTCTAGCTTTCATATGGAGGTCAAGAAACGTTTAGCGACACAACGGGCAAAGCAATGATAGGAGATCTTCCTAGTTTATCTTTATGTCATTTATCTCAGCAAATAAAAGCTTATTTATAGAGCCAATGTTGTGCAATTTCAAAAAGCTTAAATTATGCGTTGGTACATACCTACCTACATACTTGCACAAAGGACACCACCTGTGTGAAGAAAGGGTTAAAACTTAGATCTTACAGTATTGTGTTGAGTCGCCTTGTGTCAAATAAAAGTTCTAAATTTATGGAATTTATCCATTATTGCACAACCCACATTTCCCTGACGAGTAGAATATTTCTACCTTACCACATAACAAGGGATTAGGACAATTTGATTCATTGATTTTAAGCATTATATAACACAACTACATAATACAAGGACTATCATTCACCTCAAATCATATCCTTCAAAAATATAGATCAGGTAGATCAGAAATACAAAGTACTACTCAGAAATACTTACCATCGCGTTTATGCAAATCACCACCCTGTAAAATAAGTATCAGATGTTAGTCTATTGGTAGTAAAGAAGACAAGTGCCAAAAAAATAAGGATGTGCTCAGTATATATGAGGATTGAAAAATTTGTAAGTACAACCTTAAAACTACATTACAATAAAAGCAATTGTGCCTCCAACCCTATATCCTACATCATAAAAGCGGATAGCTGACTAGTGACTAAAAGACTGACGCTCTTAATACATTTGTCAACCTGAATACTGAGCCAGGTGGAATGGATGAAATTCAGTCTTGATGCAAGTCAGATGAATAACATACCTGAGCCATGGATCCTTTAACAATGCGATGGAAGAAGGATCCTTTGTAATGTAGGGGTCTTCCAGTCTTGGAACTAAGTCCCTTCTCTCCTGAACATTAACAAATCATTCAAAATAAGAACATCATTCATTCAAAAAATAATAACAATAATAATAATAACATTAATATAATTTAATGTAGTAGGCAAAAGGAAGACTTTATTTAAAGAATTTTATCCATGAAAAGATAACAGAATTAGACTTTTTTTAGTAATTGGGATATTCAGACAGGCATGAGTAGCTAAACCTTGGATATACCAAAACAAAATACATAATATCTAACGAGATTCCAACATATCCTTTTTCAGAGTTGAATGATTTACAGAATTGATGACTGACTATCCCAAAATAATTGGCAAAGTATGTATATAATACTATTGAACCATACAGACTGGCAGTTTTTTTACTAACTTTAACAATTCAGTACCAATTAATTGAATGATTCACCTGTACATAGTGCCCGGAAATTTTCTGCAGTCTTAGGAACAAGATCAGAGAAAAGCTGAGGATCAAAGAGAAAAATTAATAATCATACACATATCTACCTAAACAAACAATAGAAGAAATGTTACATGAAATACTAGTTGGTTAATTTAAAACATATTAATACCTCAAAAATCATTCTTTCAATGGGATCCCCATCAATTGATACATCCAGGAAAACAGATGGATTCTTCTTGCTCATTTTCTTCGTTTTGCAGTATAAGTCTGAGAGCACCACCAATAATCTGACAAAGGCATTTCAAATCAGTAATGATGGGAGACAAGCCCATATGACTTGGTGGGATGGAGCAATATAAAATGCTTAGGAAGCCTATGAAATACAAATAAATTCAGTTGTACTTAATATAATTACTTTATATATAATTTTACTAGTTATCTTATTAGAATCCTTAAGAAAAATCCCTTTGTCCCAAAATACAATTATTGTCTGAGATATCTAGTTTAATTTTATATATAATTATTATGTGAGATGTCCCTTTGTCCCAAAATCCCCGTCCCCATTATTGTATCAGAGTATCAGAGCCCCATTTCAACCCTTGGCCATGCCAAAATCATTGTCACCATCCTAACTTAATCTTACTGCCCCATCACAGCCCAAACTAGACTAATTTCCATAGGGCACTGTTCTTTACCTTTAACCTTAAATCCAAAACCCCCACCATAATCACAATCATAATAACAACAATAGACCTAAACCCAAATTCCATATTTCTCTCCACCACAATTTGCCGCTCTAAATCAGCCCCAAAATCCCCAAACCCTAACAGCCGCCCTGAAGTAAACACACGAAAAAGTACTCACCTTTGCCGCTGCCGTTGCGTCGCCGGCTTCCTTTGCTGGCGCCAGAGGCTCTCTCCCTCTGCCTTGTGTTGTGCCGCTTATGTAAAGGAGTAACCCTAACCCTACTTTCCTAAAACTATATTTATAACCTTCACAATTACCAATAGATACCCCCAGCTCATATTTTATTACATTTTCTCGGTTCCCACTTTCCTTATTTTTTACTATTAATTATTTATTTACCCATAATTTTTTCTTAATATTTTTAATATGTTCTTATTTGAAGTTCATAGTTAAGTAGAAACCTAAAATAAAATCATAAACATAGTTTTTAAGTTATAATTTTGTAATGCCTCTTATAAATAATAGAATTATTGTCGAATAATAAGTTAATATATTCTTAATACATATAATTATTTAGAGTCCAAAATTTAGTGAAACCTAAAAGCAAAATACTAAATATGGTTTTGATGTCCGAGAATTTATTGTGTAACTAATTAATTAAATAACTTCTATAAAAAATAAATTTTTTGTAGAATAATAAGTTCTTATTAAATTTTTTCGTAGTTTTGATTCGGTTAAATTCTAGAGAGAAGACTGAAATAATAGGAGGAAAATCAAAAAAAATCAATTTTGACTAATTATATCTATAATTATAAAACAGAACCAAATTCAAATTTTTACATTTGAGAAACCACAACAATGGCTCGATTTAATCTCTCTTAATCTAACGACTCATGCTCCATCTTACCCAAAAAAAATCCTACCAAACTCACCCTTACATCACACGCTACCCCTCCCTAATCTTTTTCTCTCTCTCTCTCTCGAAATTTGGCAAAATTTCTCAAATCTTTCCTTCTCTCCGAAATCTCTTGGAATTTGGCGAAATTTGGGGAAATGAATAGCGAGGTCACTTCCGTCGGAGGAGGAAGAGGTCGGTCATGGCCGTCGACAACATCCGTATCGTCAGCTCCTGATTCCTCTGTTGCCCCCCAGGTTTGTTTATTCCATTTTATGAAGAGGGCTATTTAATTAGGGCACCTCAATTTGACATTTGTTAGCACCAAAACTCTGGGATGCAAGTTGCAGAACTTAACATGTCTCTTTCTTTCTTAGTTTATGCCTACCACGGAACAGGGTTCACCGCCCCTTGAACAACCAACCATCAGCTCACATACTTTGAAAATATTTCTGTCTAATGATTATTTAAAAAATACAATTGATTTAGTCTTTCCATTTTTTTGAACAGAGCTCACCGCCCCGAACAATTGAACAGAGCTCACCGCCCCTTGATTTTTTTTATAAATTTATATATTTTTGTCTTTCCATTTTTTTTAGATTTCTTTCTTTTTCTGCATTAATCATGTTTATTGACCTTTCTTTTGGGGGGTAAAAGGTAAAAGTATATATTAGTGCACCCTGAGTTAGAAAGTTTCATGAATATTGTTTTGCAAATGAGTAAGCTTGGTAAGTTGGGTTAGTCTTAAAATCAATTGGTGTATTATATTATATGTTGGAGTTATGATTGATTGTGATAGTTGGTTTCTATGGACCAGAAATAGAATGGCTATGGTACGAAGCTTCCAAAACAACGCACACATAATGCTTGACAAAATTACGCAATGGAGAATCAAAAGTTAATATATTGAGCCACTATGAAGCACTATTTTGTGCAAATGTTTCATAAACCATGGTCTTCATTTATAATCCTTTGTTGGTAAAAGATACTCCATTTTTTATACTCCATTCTAAGAAACGTGCACCCTTTTTACTATATATATTGCCTTTTTTTTCAAGAAAAAGATGCATATCTTTTAAGACTATTAAATGACATGGTATTCTTTATTTGTCCCTACTTTTTACTATTATCATTACATAATTATTTTAGAGATGCTTTCTATCAAAATTAAAATATAAAAAACCTGATTTTGGAACAAAAAGATATGTGACGAGACTTATTTTATTCTAGCATCACTTATCACATTAACATTGTGTTTGTGTTATTTACCCAAAATGTATGGTTGTTATTTTATATAATAGGCAGGTATACCATCTATATAATACCCAAAATTCAGATGCAAGTTATAAATTGTTGAAATAAGAAGGTCGGAAAAGAAGTGCGCCTAATGATTGAAGTGAAATGTAGCAATCATCGATAGCATCTTCGATCGTGTTGATGATTGGCTTTATAATTTAATTGATAGTTACCCATAAGGTTTAGGTTATACTTTCCTATATAGACATGTATACATGAGGAAGGCATCTAACTTTTGGGGTTGTTAAGCTAATAAGACGCGCATAATACACAACAAAGTTATTACATTTTGGTGTCTTTTAATTTGGCTGTTTTTATTTTTATTATGAAAAATAGGTTTATGTTTTATGATGCATGTTAAATTGGAATGGATGTTGAGTTGGTTATTATTGAGTGTTCATTTTGTAAAATTTGTAGGCTAATTTAGGTTGTCCTTTTCCTTAATTTTGGTTTTGGGAATTGGATGTGTATGTACTTTTGTGTGTATATTATGTTTGATTAAATGCATGTTAATTGTATGAAATTTATTGTGTAGTTACAACCATTTCAACTGCACAATCATCGACTAAATTTATTGTATGTATTATGTTTATTTTAAATGCATGGTAATGTAGTTATTAAATGCATGTTAATAACTTATTTGTTTTAATTTATTTTCATTAATGTCGTGACAAATGGATGGCGATTTAGAAAATACCGTATGATAAGTTTTTTTACTCATCATTTTCTTATCTTTTATCTAATCTTTTACCCACTTATTTACTATTCATTATTTTTTTGTCTACAGGTTCGAAGATTTCGTCATAATAATGTAGGAGCCGTATACGTGAGGTAGTGTATCGTCACACCTAATTCTCATTCATTTTTTTCTTTTTTCTTTTTTCTTTTTTCTTTTTTTTTGCTTTTAAACATTCCATAATTTGAAGCATCGATCAATAGTGAAACCTCAACCTTATTTATAGCATACCTTTCAAGCTGTTAAATTCAATATGTTATTGATCGAGTATATTACTATAGAACATTAGTAAATAATATGTTGGATGCAACTGTGGTTATGTTGTTTTATTTTTTGCATCAAACAAAACTTTTATTATAATTATAATGTTCATAGATGGTTAGGTAGATAGTTTTGTTAATGCAACACTTTATTGTCATGTTATCTCATATTCAAAATCAACCAAATGTCAATTAAGACAACTTGCACGTTAAATCAGAAAAATAATAATTACTTTTTTATGAGTTTGTGGTTTAGGCACCAAACTATAATGTTATATCAAAATCAACATTGCCGCAATGTGTAAGGCTTGCTGCACAAATGCATAATGCTGGGAAAGAAAATAAGTCCTCCAAACGTCAATTGGGATAACTTGCACGTCACGAAAGAGAGCGATCAAAACATTGTGTCCCCGTTCAGCCTAGATTTTTTCCTTCTTTACCACCAAGTCGTCGTCGCCGAGTATGACTTTGACTACCAAAATTTCTCATCCTATAACAGACAATATAGTGACAACAAATGTTTTAGAGTCATCGTCAACCACCTTGCTTCAAAATCTTAATGAAGACACTACAACAGATGTTTCACGGTGGTTGTCTGTGGCTATCATGAATCTAGAAAATCCTCCTCAAAATCTTAAAGAAGGCACACCAACAAATATCTCAAGGGTGTCGCCTGTGACTACCATGCTCCAAGACTTACCTCAAAACCTATACAAAAGCACAACAACAGTCTTGGAACCATTCTCCCCATGTTCCCCAGTGGCATCGTATAATTCGAATGAAGACACCATGTGTTTGCTATAAGTTTTAAATTTGTATTCAATTTATATATAATCAAATTGTATGACATCTATAATTTTATCTGTAGTGCCTACAGAGTAGAAGGTGTAATTATGGATGTTACACTTAATCCTCGAAACCATGAAATTCCAAATCGTCATTTCCTCGGCTTGATGAATCGAACATGTCCTCATGGTTCTGTCTTACAATGGCTTGCTGAAAAATTAACAAAATCATCTGTATCAAATCCTCTATTTGGTAAATGTTGTTTACAAGGAAAAATTAGACTACCTCCACTTATTGCACCTCCTTTAATGCTTAAAGCATTGTATGAAGACAATGATGAAAAACCAAAATCGTTTCACAAGACATTTTACGAGAATATAATGCAGCTAATGCATTTACGAGTCTTGGTGCTACTTTGGATGACATATTAATTGTTGGGAGGGGGCCTAGAACATTCACCATCCATAGAGAATTACGCCATCACCAATTTACTCTCAATTGTACATTTATGATCCTAATTCAACTTTAGATGTTCGCAGCAACAGAAATCCCAACTTGAGAAGAGATGTTTTGAAAACCATACAAGATTGTTTATTGCAAGTAAATCCATTTCCTATGAAATTTCGGCAGGCTCACACAATTTTATGTGAATTAGAATTGACGGGGGTGAATTTACCTACTATCTTCACTGATTTCAGAATAAATCTCGGCGTCGATATAATCTCCCACCAACCGATGAGATTGCGGTAATATTGCCGGGAGATGGAACTGAATCAAGTGGAATGAGAGATAGTGTTACATTTGAGAGGATATAATGGTTTGATGCAAATTAATGAGTGTTATCCGACCTATTTGCCATTGCATTATGTGGTATTGTTCCCTTATGGTGAGCTAGGATGGAATCCAGATTTGAAACAGTGGAACGTTTCCCACGGTGGACCTTCATCTACTCGACTGACACAATTGCAATATTACAGTTATCGTATGTTCCAACGTGACACTGAGTATTCAACAATTTTGAGGGCCGAAAAACTAATTCAAGAATTTGTAGTAGATGTTGAGCCGCTACTGAACAAAATCGGTTGACATACTACAAGTTGAATCAATCGAAGCTTCGTGCAGAACTTTACCAAGGTCTTACAGATGTTTGTGCAGATGAGCTTGGTCCTGAAGAAGTTGGTCAACGAATGATTTTGCCATCTTCATTCACTGGTAGTGCATGGCATATGTTTGAAAATTTTCAAGATTCAATGGCTATCACGCGGTATAATCAACACCCAGATATTTTTCTAACTATGATCGCAAAATCAAATGGCCCGAAATTACTAAATCACTATTGCCAAATCGGATGGGTGAATTGCACCACAAATATTGTTTACCCAGAAGTTTTGTTATGATATTTTTACGACAAGTAAATGGTATAGTTTAAACAAGTTTATTTCTACTGAGTTATGTAATCTTTTCAACATTTAATTTTACAATGAGGTTCATTCTTTGTAGGATTAGAGTGAATTTGTCAACGAGAACAATAGAGTATATGCAATGGACCTTTGTGGATGGGGAATAGCGTAATCGTGTAAATCTACTTTTTACGTCATCGCATCAAAATAACTTTACTATTCCTATAATATAAATAGTTATTATAATTTTATTGTTTATGTAAATAATATAGGTGGTTGTGCATTCTCCTTATTGGGCAAAGTGCGTTCGTATTGATACGAGGACATTAAGGATATTGATGAAGAGAAGGTTTAAAGTGATAAAGAAAACATTTAAGTGAGTTAAATGATATGCAATCTAGTACTGATGTAAGACCCCGAAATTTTTTTAAATAAAAGGAATTTCCTTTATTTATTATTTTGAAATAGTAAGGGTGGATTTGATTAATGTGGATAGTTAAGGGTTAAATACGCAAATATTTCAAAATAAGCAAGTGGTTATAAAATATTCATTTTTGTTGGGAATATTCGTTTGGTCGTGGAATATTAAATCTTTGTCGGGAATATTAAATTCATGCGTAGCCAGCCATGTGGGCCCCATAATCTGAAAGCGATTGGATGAGGAAAGCGATAAAGTTTGGGTGGTTATAAATACTTGGCGTAGTTATTCTGAGTTAAAACATTGGAATACCCGTTGGTTAAAATACGATAATACGCATGGTTGCGAAATGCTTACGGTATTGCTGATGATTGTTGAATTATTGATCTTACGTGAAGGCACTACTCAATAATTATTACGATGAATTCTTTGTTCAATAGTTTATTTTATTGATTCAATAATTCTTTGCGTTGGTATTTTATATTATTGTTGTTTGATAATTGTCAATTTTTGAAGATTTCCCATTATCGGATCAATAATTCATATTATTTGAATAATATTATTAGATAACATTATTGGCAATGTCTAGAAAGTTACGTCAAGGAGAGGTTTGGTCACCTAATTGCTTGGTAGTAAGGAGAGATCCTTATTTGAAAGCCCCTCTTTCTTTGAAGGAGCAGCTGTCATTGTCGTAATTGTGATTACGTAATATTATTTGTGAATAATTAATTATTGATTCATATGATAAGAAATATTTATTTTATATGAATATAAATGATGGATTTATTTATGTGGTTATTAATGAAGGAATTAATGTTGAGGTGTTTTATCAAGTATTTTATCGGATTGGAGGTATTAAAAATTAAATCGGGGTTTTGAGATATATTAAGGGGTTATAATTTTTTAATCAAACCGTTGGATTGTGGTAATTTTTGGATATGTTATACATATATAAGTTGAGTATATGTCCACAAATTTTGAGCCGTTAAAAATGCACGAATGATTTGTTGTGAATTTTAAGAGGTGTCGGATTCGAAAATTAGGTTTATAATTGATTTTGGTGGAAAATTCTAGAATTGAGTGGGCCCCCACTTGTGGTTGGTGAAGAAATGTGCTGAATTTTATTTCAAATGTGGTGGGTGGGAATAGTAGTAGCAGGTAAAGCCATCAGTAGCGAAGTCAAGTCTGCCTTATGGGCTAACATTTTCCTATAAAAGAAATTTAAGTTAGAATTGAAAATCACACCGTAAACAAAGTTTTCTCTCTTTCTCTCTATATTATTGAAAGCGTATTTTGTGAGTATTTAGATACTTTGAGAGTTCTTTATTGATAAGTTTCATTCAAAGATCACTTCTTGAGCCTTTCCTTTCCAAATCTTGATTCTTTGAGGTAAGGGATATTATTTTTTTCAGTAATGATATTATTTCTTCAATATCATTATGTTGAAATGTTGATCTGAAGTTTTATCAAATTTGGAACTTTTTCATATCAGGGTTACTATTCATGAGTTCTTATTCACGAGTTACTATTCATGAGTTACTATTCACGAGTTCTTATTCACGAGTACTATTATGAAGCGTGAAGATGTTTTTGTGGAATTTCTATCTTTTGGTGTAAGAGTTACTATTACGTGATACTGGCCTTTATTCACGATATCTGACCACTATTCACTTAATCTAAGACTTATTCACCGAAAAATGAAAATTTTCTTTTCATCTAAAATATCTAATGCGGATACTAGCTTTGATTGTATCCATGTTTTGATCATTCTTGAATTTTACTTCACTATGATTATTTTTTGAGGTATTGTTGGACATGGATAAAACAAAATACGAATCCTTAATCCTTAATCCTTGTCATTTTGTTTTCCTTTGGATTCGTTCTTTAAAAATATTTTCATCATCCTCGGTCTTAAATGATGATATTATTGAATATCTTTGGCTTTTGTAGTGCAAAGATGAATGATTTCTGAAGAATATCTTTGGCCCGTAGTGCAAAGATGAAGCAGTGTTTAAATGAACATGACCAGGTGATGAATATCTTTGGCTGTAGTGCAAAAGATGAATAGGTGTTTAAATGAACATGTGAAGTCGATGAATATCTTTTTGCCTTTAGTGCAAAGATGAGCAGTGTTGAGATGAACATGTGGATTGATGAATATCTTTGGCACGTAGTGCAAAGATGAATATTTGATTTGAGATGAATATTGATTGATGTTATAGGGATAAAATATTGATGATGATTTTGTTAAATTCATAGATTATAGTAGATTTCATTCTCTACGTAACTCTTACATGAATTATTATTTCACGCCGCGAATATTGATTTGAAACTTGTTGTACTATTGTATTCTATCAGATTTTTCCTGTTGAAGACTAACGATAATTTGTTGTATATTATCTTAGTCATAACATTCTTTCTTGGGCTACTTGAGCTCACCCTTTTCCTTTTTGTTCCATTTTTTTCTGGGGGCGAGAATATAAGTAGTATGAGTCTGGGTATGGAATGAAGGTTTTAGAAAGGATTGTTTAGTAGTCCTCACCATTTTTTTATGTATCAATAAATGTGATGAGGATTTATTTGAGTATAGATATTATGCAGAAGATAATATTTGTATTCAAACTCACAGTTTTACTGTTGTAATAATAAAGTTGTAGTTGTTTCTGTACCATGTATTTGGCGACTCAGAATGGGTTGGATGGAATGGACCTATTTTGGGGTCGTCACAACTGACATGTCCACCACTAACCAAACAATTGTCTAGGTGTGAAAGTCTCTCTTACTAAGACTATATTTCTCTACTTCTCATGCAGACACACAACACACATAATACATGCACAAACACACACACATAACTGTAACCAATCAAACACTCGCAAATCAAACTCACACACCATTATACTGCCACCAATACATATTTATGATACTAAGAAAACTTTATTCTATTGGAAGTCCATATCTTTTCCTAAATAAATTGATTATTTATTATAATCTCTCTAAATTCTTACATATATCAATCTAAATCATTCCCCCCCCCCCCCACTACATACAAATATGTGTGCTTATTTGTTTTTTAGATAATTTAGGGTAAAGTAAGGGGTCTTATGTTTCAGATTTACAATTATTTTATTTTGACTCATATATTTCGATAAATTTTAAATTTCAAATATTTTCATGTATATATTGAAGGGTGCTTGGTGTAAGCTGTAAAGAATATACTTGGTGTAAGTTGTAAAATAAAGGGTTATGCTCAACATGTTGTTTCTTTATTTTTTGTATGTATGTATTTTTGTGTTTCGTCTTTTGTAAATTTAGTTAATTATACATGGTTATGATGATTTTGGGTATGGAATGATGGTTCTTTTTGGTGGTTTGGATATGTATGAATGATTGTAAGTTTCTTAAACAGGTTTAAATTTTTTTGGATATCTATTTTTAAAGGAAACTCTGTCGAAATTTCTTGAAATTAGTAGCGACTAGCTTGATGTTTTGGTGGTTGGATATGTGTTAATGATTGAGTATGTATTAATTTCTGCATGTATGTATTTTTTGTGTTTCGTATTTTGTAAAGTTAACTAATTATAAATGGTTATTGTGACGCCCCCAAAATAGGTATACATCACCCATTACGAGTTGTCAATACATGATGCGAAACAACTACAACTTTATTATTACAACAAATAAAGCTGTGAGTTTAAATACAAATATTATCTTACAGACAATATTTATACTCACATAAATCCTCATCACATTTATTGATACATTATTTTACAAAATGGTGAGGACTACTAAACAATCCTTTCTAAAACCTTCATTCCATACATTACAGGCTAAATTCGCATTTATATTCTCGCCTCACGAGAAGAATGGAACAAAAAGGAAAGGGTGAGCTCTAACTAGCTCGAAAAAGAATATTATGACTAAGATAATATACAACAAATTATCGTTAGTCTTCAACGAGGGAAAAATTTAATAGAATCTGATAGACAACAAATTTTCAATCAATATTCATGGTGAAATAATAATTCATTAGAAGAGTTAAGTAGAGAATGAAAAACTACTATCTTACATGTATGAATTTAAAAGTTCATCGTCTATCTTTTATCCTGTAACAACAATCAATATACATCTGGAATCAAATATTCATCTTTACTCTGAGCCAAAGATATTCATCGATTAAGTCAGTATTCATTTAAACACACTGTTCATCTTTGCACTACTGAGGCCAAAGATATTAATCGATCGGTCATGTTCATCTCAACACTATTCATCTTTCAGACTTCTGTTGCCAAAGATATTCTTCAGAAATCATTCATCTTTGCACTACTGGCCAAAGATATTCTTGAAATCATTCATCTTTTGACTACTGGGCCGAAGATATTCAATAATATCATCATTTAAGGATCGAGGATGATGAAAATATTTTTAAAAGCGAATCCGGTGAAACAAAATGATGAGGATTAAGGATTAAGGATTAGTACTTTGTTTTATCCATGTCCAACAATACCCCAAAAATAATCACGTTGGTGTAAAATTCGAGAATGATCAAAACATGGATCTGATCAAAGTTAGTATCCAAAATAGATGTTTTGGATGAAAAGAAGAAATTTTTTTTTTTTTTTGGTGAATAGTCAGTATCGTGAATAGTCTGAGTATCGTGAATAGTCTTAGATATCGTGAATAAGACCAGTATCATGAATAAGTAAATCCGACACCAAAAGATGAAATTCCACAAAAAACATCTTCACGCTTCATGAATAGTAGACTCGTGAATAGTAACTTCGTGAATAGTAACTCATGAATAGTAACTCGTGAATAGTAACTCATGAATAGTAACCTTATAGCGCATGAAAAAGTTCCAAATTTGATAAAAACATCGGATCGACATTTGAAGATAATGATATTGAAGAAATAATATCATTACGAAAAAAAATAATATCCCTTACCTCAAAGAATCGGTGCCGGAAGGAAAGGTCGGAAGTGATCTTTGAATGAAACTTATCTTGAGCAAAGAACTCTCAAAGTATCTAAATACTCACAAAATCGCTCGATAATATAGAGAGAAAGAGAAAACTTTGTTTACGGTGTGATTTTCAATTCTAACTTAGCCCTCTATTTATAGGAAAATGTTACCCGTACCAAGACTTGACTTCTTACTACGATGGCTTTACACTTTACTATTGCCACCCACCACATTTGAAATAAAATTCAGCACATTTCTTCACCAACCACAAGTGGGGCCCACTCAATTCTAGAATTTTCCACCAAAATCAATTATAACCCTAATTTAGAATCGAGACACCTCTTAAAATTCATAACAAATCATTCGTGCATTTTTAACGGTTCAAAATTTGTGGACATATACTCAACTTATGTATGTATAACATACCCAAAAATTACCACAATCAACTAAAGTCGGATTTAAAATTATAATCCCCATAATATATCTCAAAACCCACGATTTAATTTTAATACCTCCAATACGGTAAAATCTTGATAAAACACCTCAACAATAATTTCTTCATTAATAACCACATAAATAAATCCATCATTTATATTCATATAAAATAAATATTTCTTTATCATATGAATCAATAATTAATTATTCACAAATAATATTACGAGAATCACAATTATAATGACCGGTAGTTCCCGAGGAAGAGGGGCTTTCCAATAAGGATCTCTCTTCTTGGCCGCAATTAGGTGACCAAACCTCTCTTGTGCAGAACTTTCTAGACATTGTCAATAATGTTATCTAATAATATTATTCAAATAATATGAATTATTGATCGATAATGGAAATATATGCGGTGACAATTATTGAACAACAATAATATAAAATATCAACGCAGACAATTATTGAATCGATAAAATAAAATATTGAGCGATAACTCACTGTGAAAATTATTGAGTAAAGTGCCTTCTTACGTAAGGATCAATAATTCAACAATCGCATGCAATCTGAGTATCTTCTACGTATGACCACAGCGTATTATCGTATTTTAACCACCGGGTATTCCAACGATCTTACTTAGAATAACAACTTCGCCGTTATTTTTAACCAACTTATATTTGTCGTTTTCTTCATCCAATCGCTTTCCATTATGGGGCCCACATGGTACTGCTTGCACGAATATTCCAGACGATCTGAATATTCCACGACCAAACGAATATTCCCAAACAAAATGAATATTTTATAACCACTTGCTTATTTTGAAATATTTCATGTATTTAACCATAACTATCCACATTAATCAAATCAACCCTTACTTATTTCAAAATAATAAATAAAGGAAATTCCTTTTATTTAAAAAATTTGGGGTCTCTGACCTCCCTCCTTATGAAATTTCGTCCTCGAAAATTGTCGTACGATACACAGTGTTTGAAAAGGTGAGGATACCTCGCTTTCATTTAGTTTCAATTCCCGGAGTCATTTCCTCTATAGCATGATTCCTCCACAAAACTTTAACTTGTGGTATGACCTTTCAAGCGTAGGACATGCTCCTTCTATCCAAGATCTTGATAGGTACCTCCTCATACGTTAAGTCTTGACTATATAAATTCGTTTCTAACTTCAATAACGTGGTTCGGGTCTTTCACATATTTACTGAAATACGGATATATGAAACACATTATGAACACGAGACATACTCAGAAGTCTATGAGTCTATAGGCTACATTTCCTACTTTCGGTCGAGAATTTGAAATGGACCCGATAAATCGTGGATTGAGCTTTCCTCTCTTCCCAAATCTTGTAACTCCCTTCCGTGGAGCAACTTCATGACAATACATGATCCCTACATTAAATTCCACGTCCTTTCGATGAAGATCCGCATAACTCTTTTTGTCGATCTTGTGCCGTTTGTATCGTTTGTCGAATTATTTGGATCTTTTCGGTGAGTCAAATACGTCTTAACTTTCGGGTCCCAACAATGTTGCTTCACCCACCTCATCCCAACGTATTGGAGAAGCGACATTTTCGTCCATATAATGCTTCGAATGGAGCCACACCTATACTTGCACGATAAGCTGTTGTTGTAGGAGAATTCCACTGATGGTAAATACTTATCCCAAGCCGCCTTGAAGTCAGGACACGAGTCTTAATAAATCTTGAGAGTTTGAATAGTCCTCTCACGATTGTCCAAATCTGGTTTGGGGATGGTATGCGAACTAAATCGCAAATCCGTGCCCATAGCTTTTTGCAAGCTAACCCAAAATCTTGAAGTGAATCTTGGGTCACGATCCGAAACTATGGATCTGGGCATGCCATGCAACCTCACGATCTCATTTACGTACATATACTAAAGAAGGCGTTCAGTGAATAAGTCTCCGATATCGGCAAGAAAAGAAAGCAGACTTGGTTAATCTATCAACAATAACCCAAATAGCATTGATGCCTTGAGAAACCGTAGGAAGACCGTGCTTGAAATCCATGGTAATGTGTTCCCACTTCCATTCCGGAATCTCAAGTGGTTGCAACGGACCCTTAGGTACTAGATGCTCGCCTTTACACGTTGTGAGTTAAACACATCGAGATAAACTTTGCAATCTCTCTCTTCATATTATTCCACCAAAATGTATGTGAAGATCACGATACATTTTAGTACTTCCAGGATGGATTGCAAATGGTGTATTGTGTGCCTCCATCATAATCTTGTACTTCAAATCAGTCGTTAGGAACCAAAGCACAGAGTGGACTCGAAGTATTCCTTCTTCATCAATTCTCGCTTAGGAATAGCTTCTTCTTGTACTTTCTTCTTACATACGCATCGACTCAAGATTACCGGTGGCAAAGCAACCTTAACTTTTCTATTAAAGTTGGCTCTGTCGTATACTTGACATCATCGCACTCGTTCGCGTATATGATCTTCTACTTTCAATGCGTCGGCTACCACGTTCGCTTTACCGGGATGGTATTGAATAGTGTGGTCGTAGTCTTTCAATAGCTCGAGCCAGCGTCATTTGCCGCGTGTTGAGTTCTTTTGAGTGAAGAAATATTTAAGGCTTTTATGATGCGAATATATCTCCACTTTCTCCCCATATAGATAGTGCCTCCATATCTTTAAGCAGCAGCTTATTCTTGCTTGACTCTAGATCATGAGTAGGATAATTCCTCTCATACTCTTTAAGTTGTCGCGAGGCATAAAGCTATGACTTTCCACGTTGCATGAGAACACATCCTAACCCTTTGCACGAAGCATCATTTGTAGATAACAAATCCATCCGAACCGGATGGTATTGTTAGAACAAAAGAAATAAGTCTCCTCTTAAGCTCTTGGAAACTTTTCTCGCATTCTTCGCTTCAAGCGAATTTCGTATCCTTCGAGTTAATTTGAGTTAATGGAGTAGCGATTAGAGAAAACCCTTCCATGAATCTCCGATAATAACCGGCTAAGCCCAAAAAGCTACGTGACTTGATCACCGACTTGGTTGCTCCAACTTTGTATTGCTTGATCTTGGCCGGATCAGCGGATACTCCATGTTTTGACACCACATGCCCAAGAAATGCTACTTCCTCGAGCCGAACTCGCATTTCTTCAATTTGGCATAAAGTTGGTTTTCACGAAGCCTTTAGAGTACCGACTTCAAATGGTGCTCATGATCTTCACGACTTTTGGAATATATAAGGATGTCATCAATAAAGACAACAACGAACCGATCAAATATTCCTTGAATACTCGGTTCATCATATCCATGAAAGCCGCGAGGAGCATTAGTTAGTCCAGAAAGACATGACTAAGAATTCATAATGCCCATCTGAAGTTACGGCGGTCTTTGGAATATCCTCGACTCTAATCTTGGTGATGATATCCGAGCGAAGATCGATTTTTGAAAAGAATTGTGCCCTTCAGTTGGTGGTCAAACAAATCATCAATCGAGGTGAGGATACCTATTCTTGATGGTGACATGGTTCGATTCCGATAGTCGATACAAAGTCGCATACTCCGTCTTTTTTCTTTACGAATAAAGCAGGAGCACCCCGAGGAGATGTCTTAGGGCCGAATGAAACCGATGTCCAACAATTCTCGTAGTTGGACCTTTAACTCACGAAGTTCAATAGGAGCCATTCGATATGGGGTTTTAGAAATGGGCTTTGTGCGGGTTCAAGATCAATAAAAAATTCAACTTCACGTTACGGGGTAGGCCGGGAAGTTCTTCGGAAATCGTCGGGAAAATCGATAACAACAGGAATATTATTCAAATTTGGCGTGTCTTTATTCAAATCCATAACATGGGCTAAGAAAGCTTGACATCAGTTTTTCAATAAGCGAATAGCTTTATGATTAGATATGATAGTGATTGATTTTAATGGTTTAGTTGCTTGAATTCGTCTAACAGGTTGGTTAGGAATATGAAAACTAACAACCTTACGAAAACAATCAATTTTGGCATGATGAGTAGTTAACAATCAATCCCTAAAATCACATCAAAAGCAAAGTATCTTTAAGGAGATAAGGTCAACGAGGTAAGGTGATGGTGCCAACTTGAATCAAACAAGATTTATAAAGCGGTGGATGTGATGAAAGTTTCTCTAACGGAGTTTCCATGAGATAGGTCAAAGTCTAATTTCTCCGAGTCAAGTTTAAGCGTTGAGCACATGCGGAGAGATAAATGAATGGGTAGCACCGGTGATCAAGTAAAGGTATAAACTTGCAAGAATTTATAAATAGCTTACCGTGATCACCTCGTTTGGGTTCCTCGCATTATGACCGATCACAACAAACGCTTCTTCCGGAATCGTTGACTTTGACTTTTACGGGGACGATCTTTTGAGTCACCGTCCCCATTGAACTAGGTTTCATTCTGCGTCTGATCTCGGCGATATGTCCTTCCTTTCCACAACTATAGCATACCTTGAGCTGTTGTGGGCGGTTTGGGCCGATATGTCCCTCTTTTCGCATTTGTAGCATATAATGGGTGGTCGTTCTCCTCCCTTAGAACCGATTCTTTGCTTGCGACCTTTGTCGTCTTCACATAGTCGTTGTTAAATCTCCTCTTTTTAAAATCTCCTCGATTTCGCTTCTTACATTTTTCATGACCATGATTACCACGGAGTGGTTACCATTACATCCGTCATTTCTTTTTCATGAGTTATCATTATTACATTGACCGCCATCTGCAGTACGATCCACGGTTATGGTCCTCGAGTTGGCCGTACTCGTTATCTCGCTCTAATAATTGAGCCACATTTACAACATATCTGAATAAAGAAAGTTTATGAGAAATGAGATCTTGGCGTATCTGGGGTTTCAAACCTCTAAGAAACATCCGCGTCATCGTTCCTCATTCTCCACCAAATGAGGTCTGAACACTGGATAACTTCTGCAAACTTTGCCTCGTCTTGAGACACCGTCGTGTTATTTTGCTCTGTCGATGAACTCCACTTCCTTCGTATAGACGAACACTTTCGGAAAGTATTTGTCATTAAATAATCTCTCAAACGTCTCCCGAGACATCTTTGAGTGTGCGTCTGGATGGAGTGCAGCACGGACTCCCACCGATGGTCTGCCTGCCGCCACGGAACATAAAGGTGGCGAATGGAACCTTCTGTTCCTCGTGCATCCTAAGACATCGAATATCTTGGTAATTTGTTTGACCCATGTGTTTCACTGGTGATCGGATCTGGCTTTCCCTTAAATTCAGTGGTCCTAACTCTTTGAAGCTGCTTGTCATTTGTGACAACACGTGAATTGCTATCATTTCTCCACGTATTTTGAACACGAGTCTCCCTCGTGCGATTTTGCATGAAGCGCAAAAAGCTTCTAAACATCCCCTCGTTCATCATACGCGCCGATTGGTGTTGTTCGCGGGAGGAACATTGCCGACTGTTACACGTTCTCCTCGTTGGTAAGACAGAGCATCTCCACGGTCTCATTTACTCCTTTGTTAATATTCTCGATCGACATTCTCAAATCTTGTCATAAAACAAGGGTTAATTAAGGAAATCAATATATCACATAATATCCTATATCTTGACCGACTAACTAAAATAAGCTTAGGTAGAACACCTTTAGCGAAGGATTTACTCAAATCTCTCCCTCCTGGATTTCTATTCCAGATCTCCGCTTGGGAGATCATATCCTAAGCTCGATACCAATTGTGGCGCCCCCAAAATAGGTATACATCACCCATTACGAGTTGTCAATACATGATGCAGAAACAACTACAACTTTATTATTACAACAAGTAAAAGCTATGAGTTTAAATACAAATATTATCTTCAGACAATATTTATACTCACATAAATCCTCATCACATTTATTGATACATTATTTTACAAAAATGGTGAGGACTACTAAACAATCCTTTCTAAAACCTTCATTCCATACCCAGGCTTCGTACTTCATTATATTCTCGCCTCCACGAGAAGAATGGAACAAAAAAGGAAAAGGGTGAGCTCAACTAGCTTTCGATAAAGAATATTATGACTAAGATAATATACAACAAATTATCGTTAGTCTTTGACAGGAAAAATTTAATAGAATCTGATAGACAACAAATTTTCAATCAATATTCATGATGAAATAATAATTCATTAGAAGAGTTAAGTAGAGAATCAAACTACTATCTTACATGTATGAATTTAAAAGTTCATCGTCTATCTTTTATCCACATAACAACAATCAATATACATACGGAATCAAATATTCATCTTTGCACTACGAGGCGAAGATATTCATCGATTAGTCATATTCATTAAACACACTGTTCATCTTTGCACTTCTGAGCCAAAGATATTAATCGATCGATCATGTTCATCTCAACACATTCATCTTTGCACTTCTGAGGCCAAAGATATTCTTCAGAAATCATTCATCTTTGCAGACTACAGGCCAAAGATATTCTTGAAATCATTCATCTTTACACTGGGCCAAAGATATTCAATAATATCATCATTTAAGGCGAGGATGATGAAAAATATTTTTAAAAAGCGAATCCCGGTGAAACAAAATGACAAGGATTAAGGATTAAGGAATCGTACTTTGTTTTATCCATGTCCAACAATACCCCAAAAATAATCACAGTGGTGTAAATTTGAGAATGATCAAAACATGGATCTGATCAAAGTTAGTATCCAAAATAGATGTTTTGGACAAAAAGAAGAAAATTTTTTTTTTTTTGGTGAATAGTCTTGATATCGTGAATAGTCAAGTATATCGTGAATAGTCATTAGTCAGATATCGTGAATAATCTTATATCATGAATAGTAAATCAACACCAAAAGATAGAAATTCCACAAAAAACATCTTCACGCTTACATGAATAGTACTCGTGAATAGTAACTCGTGAATAGTAACTCATGAATAGTAACTCGTGAATAGTAACTCATGAATAGTAACCCGAGCATGAAAAAGTTCCAAATTTGATAAAAACATCGGATCAACATTTCGGCGATAATGATATTGAAGAAATAATATCATTCTGAAAAAAATAATATCCCTTACCTCGAAGAATCGAGTGCCGGAAGGAAAGGTCGGAAGTGATCTTTGAATGAAACTTATCTTGAACAAACAACTCTCAAAGTATCTAAATACTCACAAAATACGCTCAATAATATAGAGAGAAAGAGAAAACTTTGTTTACGGTGTGATTTTCAATTCTAACAGCCCTCATTTATAGGAAAATGTTAATAGCAAAGCAGACTTGACACGCTACACGATGGCTTTTACTACGCTACTATTGCCACCCACCACATTTGAAATAAAATTCAGCACATTTCTTCACCAACCACAAGTGGGGCCCACTCAATTCTAGAATTTTCCACCAAAATCAATTATAACCCTAATTTAAGAATCGGACACCTCTTAAAATTCATAACAAATCATTCGTGCATTTTAGCGGTTCAAAATTTGTGGACATATACTCAACTTATGTATGTATAACATACCCAAAAATTACCACAATCCAACGGTCGGATTTAAAATTATAATCCCCGCAATATATCTCAAAACCCACGATTTAATTTTTAATACCTCGATCACGGTAAAATCTTGATAAAACACCTCAACAATAATTTCTTCATTAATAACCACATAAATAAATCCATCATTTATATTCATATAAAATAAATATTTCCTTATCATATGAATCAATAATTAATTATTCACAAATAATATTACTGAGAATCTGATTATAATGACCCGGTAGTTCCGAGGGAAAGGGGCTTTCGATAAGGATCTCTCTCACTTCTTGGCGCTATGATTAGGTGACCAAACCTCTCCTTAGGCAGAACTTTCTAGACATTGTCAATAATGTTATCTAATAATATTATTCAAATAATATGAATTATTGATCGATAATGGGAAATATAATGCGATGACAATTATTGAACAATGATAATATAAAATATCAACGCAGCAATTATTGAATCAATAAAATAAAATATTGAATAAGTAACTTCATGTGAAAATTATTGAGTAGTGCCTTCTTACGTAAGGATCAATAATTCAACAATCTTAATGCAATCACAAGTGTCTTGCTCTTATGCGACCGCAGCGTATATTCTTGTATTTTAACCACCGGGTATTCAATGATCTTACTTGATAACAACTTCTGCAGTTATTTTTAACTTGACTTATATTTGTCGTTTTCTTCATCCAATCGCTTTCCATTATGGGGCCCACACATGCATCGCTACCGTCGTCATGCGAATATTCCCACAAGCGATCTGAATATTCCACGACCAAACGAATATTCCCCGACAAAATGAATATTTTATAACCACTTGCTTATTTTGAAATATTTGCGTATTTAACCCTTAACTATCCACATTAATCAAATCAACCCTTACTATTTCAAAATAATAAATAAAGGAAATTCCTTTTTATTTAAAAAAATTTCGGGGTCTTACAGGTATGATGATTTTGGGTATGGAATGATGGTTGTTTTGGTGGTTTTTGGTGGTTTTGTAGACAAGTTTAGATTTTCGAAGATATCTATTTTTGACGTTTTGGTGGTTGAATGTGTTGAGGATTGAGTATGTATTAATTATTGTGGCGGTATGGTGAATTATGATAATTGTTATGTTTGATTGTAAGTTATTTTAAGTTTCAAAGATGTATTATTTTTTGAATTTTAATTTAATTTTTCGTTACATCGTGCCTTCAGGCACGGGAATTACTAGTATTTATATAAATATAGAGGAGTGAGAGAAATTAGGGAAGTGGGAGAGGAGAAGGAACTATTTTTATCATGTGATTAACATATATGTTATTCCACGTTGGTGTAGTTGGATAATAAAAATGAAGGAGAGATAAAATAATAATAACGAATGAGAAAATAAAAGGAGATGAAATTAAATCTTGTCTATATAATAGCAATTGGTTTAAATTAATGTACGATCTGAATAATTCAATTAGGTTATATTTGTTTGTGAGGATTATAATCTCAAGATTATTAATCATAGTATTATAATCTTGGGGTTATAATTATAATGTCAAAACTATTAAATTATTTTATACATTTAACCGCAGTTGTAAGAAAAATTAGTAGCAGTAATAAAAAAATAGTAGCATCAGTTATAAAAAGTAATAGCAGTAGTAGAGTAGTAGAGTGATAGATGAAAAAATGGTTTCCTTTGTATGCAGCACAAATTTGTAATCTTATATCCAATTACCTAATTCTTGTAGATTTTGGGATATGTTTTTCAATAATATATCATATTCAGCCTTTTGCAGGGGAAAAAATTATTTTATAATCCCGAGACTAATAGTCCCAAGTATAAATTTGAAAACAAACAAGACATTTGACTATGTTTGTTTACAAGGAGTGCAACGCCCCCAAAATAGGTCCACACAATCCATTCTGAGTCATCAAATACATGGTACATAATTCAAATAAAAATTTCATTATACAACTATTAATTATCATGTAAAATACGACAAAACATAAGTTGTGAGTTTTAATACAAATATTATCTCATAGACAATATCCAAACTCAAATAAAGTCTCAATTATAATTATTGTCACACTATTTTTATAAAATAGTGTGGATTACTATAATAACCATTTTGGACCATTACTCCACTCCCCGATTAGTCTCAGCTACATTATTGCCTCCTCAGAAGAACAATGTAACCAAAAGAAAAAGGGTAAGCTCAACTAGCCAGTAAAAAATATTATGACTAAGATAATGTAGAACAAATTATCCTTAGTCCTCAACAGGGAAAAATCTGATAGAATACAATAGACAACAAGTTTTAGATCAACAACTACAGCGTAAATAACAATCAATTAGATGAGTCAAATAAAGCATGATGTCTACTATCTTATATGATTTAAAAGTTCATCGTCAATATTTTATCCTTGTAACACCAATCAATAAAATATTTTCAATCAACGAATTATCTATATACTACGGGCCAAAGATAATCGTTTACATCACCAGTGGTCATGATCATGTCAAACATATTTTCATCTATGCACTACGGGCCAAATAAGACTTTCACCATAAACCTTTATATGTAACATTAAAGGTCATGATTATACCAATCAACACCACATCTTTGCACTACGGACCAAAGATGACTTTCAGTACAATATAAGCATGAGGATGATAACAATGATATAAAGAATCAATCAAGTGAGAATAAGGATAAATATTAGAGATTTATAATTCAATTTATCAAGAGTTCAAAAATATCCAAATTGTTAACATGATAACTAATTGTGGAGTAAAATTTAAGAATGATATTCATGTATCAAAAATAATTTGGACATAAAAGAAAATTAAATTTTGTTGTGAAGAGTACTCATGAATAGTACCGTATATGGAATCATTAAAATAATTAATATAAGACCCCAACTTTTTGAATAAAGATTAAATTTTCTCAAAATATATTTTTGAATATTATGGTGTGGATTTGATATAATGTTATAGTTGTAGGTAATATTTACAAATTTTCAAAATACATGAGTTATTATATAATATTCGATTGGTTGGGGAATATTCGTTTTAACAGGGAATATTAAGATACAACGACACAATCATTGGTGGACCCATGGCGGAATTATTGTCGATTGAGAAAATGACAAAAATACTTTATGAAAATAACGGTGAAAGTTTTACTGTTAACTCGTTGAAACAATTGTTAAAAAATACTGATGTCTGGCGTGGTTGCGTAGTAGACACTAAGTATTTATTATTGATGCTTACGTGAGAATTCACTCGGTTATACTCAATTATTACTTACGATGAATTGCTACATCATATCTATCATATTATGAATTCAATTATGGTCGATATCATCTGCGATAAAATGTTTTTTTTATTAAATCAATAATTGAGGGCGACAAAGTTATTCATATTATAAACTGCAATATTTACAATGTCAGAAGTTACATCGAGGAGGAGTTTGGTCACCTAATCGGCATGATAGGGAGAAATCCTTATTGGAAAGCCCTGCTTTCACAGGAGCGACTGGTTGATAAATATTATAAGTTATAATATTAATAATGAATGTTGTTTGGAGTTGAATTTGGAGACGTGGATGTGATATTTGAGTCCGGAAAGACGAAATTAGTTAAAATAGTCTATAAATACAAAAATTTTCGGGATTCACTATTTGGTCAAAAAGTCAACAGTTGACTTTTTCGGGAAAAGTCAAACTTCAAAATTTCAAATTTTATATTTTTGATAAAAATAGTTTCATTATGTTGGAATTGTTTGTGTTAGTGAAAATCGACATTTATTTAGATGATAATTGATGTACAGGGGTTATATTGATAAATCGGGTAATTTATCGGATAAATGAGCAATTAATTGCTACTAATTCACATGTTTATATAACTATTTGTTCACATATGTGTACTATTGAATCACATTATTTACTATTAGAGGAGTTGGTGCAAGATTGATAATACTTACATTACTAAGTTAAAAATTGAGGTATAGATGGAGGTACTATACTGTAATTCGTATTTTTTCACATGATTATACTATTGATTCACATGATTGAACTATTGATTCACATTATTTACTATTAGGGGAGTTGGTGCAAGATTGATAATACTTGTAGGACTAAATTAAAAATAAAAGAAAAGTTGGAGGTAATGTCTTTGTAATTTTGAGCCCCAAAACGTGCAATTATCGAAACTATATTTTCCTATAAATAGGAGCTCATTCTTCCTTCATTTCTCACCAATTCACAAAAGCTTTAGAGCGATTATTATAGAGAGAGAAGAAGAGAAATCTGCTACTCACTATTCCAAAGATCCGCTTTTTCCAAGGTAGAAGTATTATTTCTTTCTTATCTATGAAGAGAACTTACATTATTCCATTCTTATTATTCATTGGAATAACTCAGATACGCTGCTACACCTATACTTGGTGAAATTCTTACATTGTTCCATTCTTTATCATTCTATTTGGAACATCCTGCTCATGAGTTCTGGGACTGGTTCCGTCTTTATTATTCTCGTTGAAAATATCTTGTGCATGCGTTTTACGCGGACACGATTCCATCTTTATTATTCATTAGAATATCCTCGTCTCACATGCGTTTTCGCATGGGACCGATTAAAATCTTTATTATTCATTTGGAATATCCTCGCATGCGTTTTACGTTGGACTGATTCCGTCTTTATTATTCATTGGAATATCCCGTCATGCGTTTTTTTCGGACTGATTCCGATTCCGTTATTTATTATTCTCGTTGGAATAACTCGCATACGTAATGTGATCATCGCATGCACTGGTGATTTCTTTTGTTATTCCATTTCTTATTATACTCGGTTGGTTAAAGTTTTGACTTCTATACTCCATGAAATTAGTGGAATATCCTCGATATTTGCGCTTCATCCAAAGATATCTTTTCGTGGAAATATTCTTCGAGCATTCTTGAATTTTACTCTACAAAGCAATGATCATGTTGATAATTTGGACATTATTAGTTCTGGATAAAATAATTCTTGAACTTGTTTTATTGAATTCTTATATCATTGTCATCATTCTCATGTTTATATTTTGTTGAAAGTCATCTATGGCCTATAAGTATGTAGATGGACTTGGTATGATTATGACCGTGAATTATTCATCACGTAATCATGACCTTAATGTTACAAATGATGTGGTAAAAGTCCTCATTGGCCGTAGTGCATTGATGGACAATTGTTGGCATGATCATGACCATTAATGAATACACAAATATTCTTGGCCCGTGATGCATGGATAATTGTGGTCGTGATCTTAAAGAATATCCTTGTCCGTAGTGCAGGGGTGATTCGATGATGTGGATTATTTATTAAGCTGAGTCCCAACGATAAAAGTGATGAAAAACCTTCTAAATCATAAAAGATAGTAGATTTTATTCTCTACTTGACTCTTTTAATGGATTGCTTGTTCCGCTGTAGTTAAACTTGATGGTTGTTATATTGTATCAGTTTAACACTGTTGAAGGTTAACGATAATATATTCTGTATTATCTTAGTCATAATATTTCCTACTGGGCTAGTTGAGCTCACCCTTTTACTTTTATTGTTCTCTTCAGAAAATGAGAACGTAGCAGGGACTAGTCGGGGAACGGAGTGACGGACCAGATGATAGCATTAGTAGTCCTCACTATTCTGTGAAATAGTGTAATAATAATTGTAATAAGGACTCCTTTTGAGTTTGTATAATCTCTAGTATACAATATTTGTATTCAAACTCACAGTTTATGTTTTGTCGTATTGTACACGACTGTTGTATTATTAAGTTGAATTTGAATTTTGTACCATGTAAGTGACGACCCAAGATGGGTGACGTATACCTAATTTTAGGGGCGTCACAATTAATATCTTATCTCTCATAAATTTTTTTTATATTCAGATGTTGTCAACAGGGCTCAATTATTAGAACGAGATAAGCGAGTATCGTTCAACCAAGAGACCGCAACCGGAGATCATCTTGGTGACGTGATCATCGTAACAACGATAACCAGCGGAGAAAGAAAAATACGGACAATAGCGACGACCACTCTGGTGGTAATCGTGGCCATGAAAATAGAAAAAGCGAAGTCGGGAGGAGATTTTAAAGAGGAGATTCAACTATGATCTGAAGACGTCAAAAGATCGAATAATCGGTTCGAGGAGGAGAACGACCACCAATTATATTTATAAGTGCGGAAAAAAGGACATATCAGCCCAAACTGCCCACAACAGTTTAAGGTATGTTATAACTGTGGAAAGGAAGGACATATCGCTCGAGATTGTGCTATAGCGAAACCAAGTCCAGTGGGGATGGTGACTCAAAAGGTTGTACCAGAAAAGTCAAAGCCAACGGTTCCTGGAAGAGCGTTTGTCGTGACTGGTCAACATGCGAGGAACCCAAACGACGTGATCATGGGTAAGCTAATCATAAATTCATGCGAATTTTATACCTTACTAGATACCGGTGCTACCCATTCATTTATTTCTCCTCTACTCGTGCTCAACGATTAAACTTGATTCCGGAGAAGTTAGACTTTGACCTATTTGTGGAAACTTCGTTAGGAGAAACTTTCGTTACATCCATAAATCTTGTTTGATCCAAGTTGACACCATCACATTACTTGTTGACCTTATCTCTTTAAAGATACTTGCTTTTGATGTGATTTTAGGAATTGATTGATTAATTACTCATCATGCCAAAATTGATTGCTTTCGTAAGGTTGTTAGTTCTCATATTCCTAAGCAACCTGTTATTCGAATTCAAGCAACCAAAGTCGATAATTGAATTTTGTATCGACTTTGACGGTATTGCACCAATTATTGATTTTTACGTAAGAAGGCACTACTCAATAATGGTTACAGTAATTACTGTTCAATATTTTATTTTTGATTCAATAATTGCTGCGTTGATATTTTATATTACTATTGTTTCAATAATTGTCACTACACAGTATTTTCCATTATCGGAGCAATAATTCATATTATCTGAATAATATTATTAGATAATATTATTGGCAATGTCTAGAAAGTTACATCAAGAAAAGGTTTGGTCACCTAATCAATGCGCCAAAGAAGGAGAAATCCTTATTGGAAAGCCCCTCTCTCTCTGAGGAACTACTTAGTTACAAAGATTGTGATTCTGTAATATTATTTGTGAATAATTAATTATTAATTTATATGATGAGGAAAATATTAATTTTATGTGGATATAGATGGAGAAAATTTTTAAAGTGAAAATTGTTAAAAAATGATATTTTATCTTTTCTGATAAAATAATTTATTATTATATTTTAATAATATAATAATGGTGATATTTTTACAATGAATGTGGGATATATGAGTATATGAGGAGGAAGAGTATTTTTGTTGCAAAAGTTATTTAAAACATGTTAAACATGTTGGTGGACCCATTTCTTGACTGAAATTTGATTATAGCCTGTAAAATTGCTCGTTTATGGATTTCGGTCAATTTTTGTTTGGAATTTGGAAAACTTTCTTACGCAAAGTTGTAGAGAATTGAATTTCCTATAAAAAGTCATGAGATTCAAATTTTCTGATAAAAGGGCTATTTATTATGAATTATCAAGTTTCAAGTTAAAATAATTGATTTTTGGAAGTTTTATTTATTTTTATTAATAAAAACATTTTTTATATGTTGTGGGCATCTTTAACATGTGCATGGTGGCTAAATTCAGATTCAAGATGTGGGCGTATGAATTTTGTTTATATATAATATTATTATATTCAATTTTCTGCTTTGGTATTCTAAGCATTTTCCTATAAATAGGGTGCTTAGGTTAGAATTGAAAATCACAACAGAAACTAAAGATTTCTCTCTCTATAATATCGAGCGTATTTGTGAGTATTTTAGTACTTTGAGTATTGCTATACTGGTCTGCAAGTTCTTTCAAAGACTATATCCAAAGATTCCAATCGAAGTATTATTCTTTCTGAGGTAAGGGAGATTATTTTCTTCTAAAATGATATTATTTCTTCAATATCATTATGCTAGAATGTTGGTTGGAAATTTTATCAAATTTAGAACTTTTTCATGTCGGAGTTACTATTCATGAGTTTCTTATTCACGATTACTATTCACGAAGCATGATGATGTTTTTGTGAAATTTCTATCTTTTAATTAATGAGATTCTTATTCACGATATCGACCATTATTCACGATATCTGACTATTTATTCACGAATACGACACTATTCACGTAAAAATTAAATTTACTTTTCTCGTGTCCAAGATTGTTGTTATGATTCCTATCTTTGATTGGATCTATGTTTTGATCTTCATTCTTGAATTTTACTCCAATCTGGTTATTTATGAAGTATTTTTTGAACTTGGATTATTTAAAGCACGAATCCTTAATACTTGTTCTTTTGTTTCTTTGGATTCGTTTTCTTTTAAAATATTTTTCATCATCCTCGGTCCTAAATGATAATATTCTTTGAATATCTTTGGTCAGTAGTACAAAGATGAATGATTTCTTGATGAATATCTTTGGCCCGTAGTGCAAAGATGAGCAGTGTTGAGATGAACATGACCGATCGATTAATATCTTTGGCCCATAGTGCAAAAAGATGAACATGTGTTTAGATGAACATGAATTAATCGATGAATATCTTTGGCGTGTAGTGCAAAAGATGAATATTTGATTCCGAGATATATATTGATTGATGTTACGGGGAGAAAATATCGACGATGAACTTTTAAATTCATATATAGAAGATAGTAGTTTGCATTCTCTACTTAACTCTTCTAATGAATTGTTGTTTTCACCGCGATTGTTGATTTAAAAGCTGGTTTGTCTATTGTATTCTATCGATTTTTCCTCATTGAAGACTAACGATAATTTGTTGTATATTATCTTAGTCATAATATTCATTACTGGGCTAGTTGAGCTCACCCTTTTCCTTTTTATTCCATTATTCTTCTCAGGAGGCGAGAATGTAGCGAGTACTAGTCGGGGTATGGAATGATGGTTCTAGAAGTGGTTCTAGTAGTCCTCACTATTCTATAAAATAGTGTATCAATAATTGTAATGAGGACTTATTTGAGTGTGGATATTGTCTAGATGATAATATTTGTATTTAAACTCACAGTTTTTATGTTGTATTAATAAAGTTGTAGTTGTTTCTGTACCATATATTTTGACAACTCAAAATGAGTGTTGTATACCTATTTTGGGGGCGTCACATATATGATGCAGCAATTACTGTAGCAATAATTGAGTATAACTGAGTGACTTCTCACGTAAGCATCAATAATCAATATCGTGTGCTACTATGCAACCACGCGTATTACTGTACTTTTACTACCGGATAGTTCAACAGATTAGCAGGTAAAACTTTTGCCAATTATTTTCATAAAAGTATTTTTGTCCGTTTTCTTAATCCGGCTAATAATTCCGTTATGGGGTCCACCAATGATTGTCTTGGTTATACGAATATTCCTCGTTAAAAGCGAATATTCCCAGACCAATCGAATATTATATAACAACTTACGATTTTTTACAAAATTTGTAAATATTACCCACAACTATAACATTATATCAAATCCACACCATAATATTCAAAAAATATATTTCGAGAAAATTTAATCTTTATTCAAAAGTTGGGGTCTTACAACCTCTCCTTCTTATGAAATTTCGTCCTCGAAATTAGAAGTGCGTCACTGGTATGTCGAAGAGGTGAGGATACTTTGATTTCATTTTGATTCTAACTCCCGTGTCATTTCCTCAACATCATGGTTTCTCCACAAAACTTTGACTTGAGGTATAACCTTGGAGCGTAGAATATGTTCCTTCTTATCAAGATTTGAGCAGGAACCTCTTCATACGTCAAATCTTCCGCTTATTTCGTCCGGTTCTAACTCAATAATGTGGTTCGGGTATTTCACATATTTACGTAATAACATGGATATGTGAAAAACATTATGAACATGAGACATACTTAGCGGTAAAGCGAGTCTATATGCCACAGTTCCTACTCGATCGAGGATTAAAAATGGGCCGATGAATCGAGGATTGAGCTTTCCTCTCTTTTCAAATCTTGTAACTCCTTTCCATGGAGCAACACGTAACAACACATGATCTCCAATATCGAATTCTATATCCTTTCGATGAAGATCAACATAACTCTTTTGTCGATCTTGTGAGGTTTTTATACGTTGTCGGATCATTTGAATCTTTTCCGTAGTTATACGTACCAACTCTGGTCCCAACAATGTTGCTTCACCCACCTCATCCCAGCATACTGGAGAACGACACTTTCTTCCATACAACGCCTCGAATGGAGCCATGCCAATACTTGCTTGATAAGCGTTGTTGTAGGAAAACTCCACCAATGGTAAGAACTTGTCCCAACTTCCTTGAAGTCGAGGACACGAGTCTTAATAGATCTTCAAGAGTTTGAATCGTCCTCTCCCGACGCCCGTAAAATTCGAGGATAATATGCCGAGCTAAATCAAATCCGTGCCCATAGCTTTTTTGCAAACTAACCCAAAATCTTGAAGTGAATCTTGGGTCTCGACGGAAACTATGGATTTGGCATACCATGCAATCTTACAACCTCGTTTATGTACATATACTGAGCAAGACGTTCAAGTGTATAAGTTTCTCGTATCGGTAAGAAATAAGCGAGACTTGGTCAATCTATCAACAATGACCCAAATCGCATCTATGCCTTGAGAAACTTTGGGAAGACCGATAATCTGAAATCCATGGTAATGTGCTCCCACTTCCATTCGGAATTTTAAGTGGTTGTAATGGACCTTTTGGTACTTGATGCTCGCTTTAACTCGTTGACAAATTAGACACCTTGAGATAAATGGCTTATTTCTCTCTCTTCATATTGCTCCACCAAAATGTATGGCGAAGATCACGATACATTTTGGTACTCCCGAGATGGATTGCAAACGGTGTGTTACGCGCTCCATCATGATTTTATACTTTAAATCGGTCGTTAGAACACAAAGTCCGGAGTTGACTCAAGTATTCCTTCTTCATCGATTCTTGCTTTAAGCGTAGCACCTTTTGCACTTTCTTCCTCATCACGCATCATTCACCCGGATCAGTAACTTGAGCAAATTTCACTTTATCAATTAAAGTCGGTTCTACTCGTATATTCGCCATCATCACATGGGTCCCTGAGTCTTTAACTCTATCTCCATCCTTCGTGCAAGTCACACAAAATGGGCTTTTGTGTTGTGAATATTACTGCACTGTGCCGCATATGATCTTCACTCAATGCGCCGCCTACCACGTTCGTTTTCCGGGATGGTATTGGATGGTATGATCATAATCTTTCAGCATTCCGACCAACGTTGTTGTCGCATGTTGAGTTCCTTTTAGTGAAGAAATATTTGAGGCTTTTATGATCCGTAAAGATCTCCACTTTCTCTCCATACAAGTAATGCCTCCAAATTTTAAGTGCGAAGACAACAACTGCCAACTCTAGATCATGAGTAGGATAATTCCTCTCATATTCTTTGAGTTGTCTTGAGGCATAGGCTATGACTTTCCCTTGAGGCATAGCTTCAATCTTTGTCGGGTCAACGGATATTCTATGACTTGATACTACGTGCCCAAGGAATGCTACTTCCTCAAACCAGAACTCGCATTTCTTTAACTTGGCATAAAGCTTATATTCACGAAGCTTTTGGAGTATCAGCCTCAAGTGTTGCTCATGATCTTCACGACTTTTGGAATTAATAAGGATGTCATCAATAAAGACGACCACAAAGTGATCCAAATATTCCTTGATTACTCGGTTCATCATATCTACGAAGGCAGCAGGAGCATTAGTCAATCCAAAAGATATGACTAAGAATTCATAATGCCCGTATCGAGTTCTGAAGGCAGTCTTTGGAATATCCTCAGTTTTAACCTTCAGCTGATGATATCCAGAACGAATATCGATCTTTGAAAAAATTTGTGCTCCTTGTAACTGATCAAACAGGTCATCAATGCGTGGCAATGGGTACCTATTTTTGATGGTGATATGATTCAACTCCCGATAATCAATACAAAGTCGCATACTCCCATCTTTCTTCTTCACGAATAGAGCAGGAGCACCCTAAGTAAACGTCTTTAGGGACAAATGCAAACCAATGTCTAACAATTCCTGTGATTGGGTCTTTAACTACTGAAGTTCAATAGGAGCCATTCGATATGGGGCTTTGGAAATGGGTTTTGTACCGGGTTCAAGGTCGATACAAAATTCAACTTCACGCTCTGGGGGGTAGGCCAGGAAGTTCTTCAGGGAATACGTCAGGAAATTTATTAACAATAGAAATATCGTTCAAAACTGACGTATTTTTGTTTAAATCCGTGACATGAGCTAAGAAAGCTTGACACCCGTTTTTCAATAAACGAATAGCTTTATGACTTGAAATGACCGTGATTGATTTTAATGGTTTGGTCACTTGAATTCGCATAATAGGTTGATTAGGAATATGAAAACTAACAACCTTACGAAAACAATCAATTTTTGCATGATGAGTAGTTAACCAATCAATCCCTAGAATTACGTCAAACGCAAGTATTTTTAAAGAAATAAGATTGACAGATAATGTGCGGTTACCAATTTGAATCAAACAAGACTTATAACCAGTGGATGTAATGAAGGTTTCTCCAACGGAGTTTCATGAGATAAGTCAAAGTCTAATTTCTCGGAGTCAAATTTAATCGTTGGCGCAAGTAGGAGAAATAAAAAAGAATAGGTAGAACCAGGTATCAAATAAAGTAGACTTCGCTAGAGTTTATGATAAGCTTACCCGTGATAACCTCATTCGGGTTCCTTGCTTTACGGGAGGTCACAACAAACTTTCTCCTCAGACTACTTCTGGCTTTAACTTTTCTAGGATGGCCTTTGGTGCCTCCATCCTAGCTGAACTTGTCTTCGGTGAATGACAAAATCGGGCTAAGTGACCTTCTCTTCCACAATTATAACATGTTTTGGACGGCATCGCGCAGTTTGGACTGATGTGTCCCTCCCCTCCGCATTTGAAGCATATGATAGGTGGTCGTTCTCTTTCCTTAACAACGGGTCTTTGGTCGACGTCCTCCCATCATTGTTGAATCTCTCTTCTTGAAATGTCCATTCTTATTATTTTTGCCACGATTACCACAGAAGTGGTTACCATTTCGCTTTGTTGATTCCCTTGGCTTGTTGTCACCGCTTGATGATCGCTTCTCCTTGATTAACGTTGACTCGTTATCGCGCTCCACTAACTGAGCCCTATTTACAACATTTGAATACAAACACAGTTTATGAGAAATAAGATGTTGACGTATCTCCGACTTCAAACCTCTTAAAAACATCCGTGTCATTCTCTCTTCATTATCCACCAAATGGGACGCAAACCGGGACAACTCGGTAAACTTGACTTCATACTGCGACACGGTCATATTATTTTGCTCCAACTTGATGAATTCTACCTCTTTTATATGACGAATACTTTCGGGAGCCGCTCTCGCCTGCTGTTGCATGAATTGCATAAAGCCTCTGAACATTCCATCATTCATCATTTGGTCAGTGTTGTTGTTTGCATGAGGATTGTCACCTTCACGATGCACATTATCCCATTTATTGATATGTGGTGAATCAAGCGGTGCTTTGTGCTCCATTGCTATTCTCAACATTCTCGGATGTCATTTTTAGACATCGCCACAAAACAAAAGGTTAATTGACATGTAACAAATTATCCCTATATTCGGATGAGACCAATTAAATACCAAAAAAAACTTGGGTAGGTCATACCAAGTGAAGGAATTCCCCGTCTCTCCCTCCTAGTTCTATTCTCACATCTTAGCCGGGATCATATCCTAAGCTTTGATACTCAATTGTGGCGCCCCCAAAATTAGGTATACATCACCCATCTTGAGTCGCCAGATACGTGGTACGTAATTCAAATACAACTTAATAATACTGGCTATGTCGTATGCAATACGACAAAATATAAAGCTGTGAGTTTAAATACAAATATTGTCTACTAGAGATTATACAAACTCAAAAGGAGTCCTCATTACAATTATTATCACACTATTTCACGAATAGTGAGGACTACTTAATGCACCATTTAGGACCATCACTCTGTTCTCATTAATCCCAAACCACGTTCTCATTTCACAAGAAGAAAACGGTGAAAGAAAAAAGGTGAGCTCAACTAGCCCAAAGAAGAAATATTATGACTAAGATAATGCGAATAATTTATCGTTAGCCTTCAATTGATGTTAAGCGATAAAATATAATAACTATCAAGTTTAAGCTGCGATGGAACAAGTAATCCATTAGAAGAGTCAAGTAGGGAATAAAATCTACTATCTTCAATGATTTAAAAGGTTTTCATCACTTTTATCATTTGGGACTCGACAATAAATAATCCACATCATCGAATCACCCTGCACTACTGACGAGGATATTCTTTAGTATCACGGCCACAAATTTTCCATGCACTACGGGCCAAGGACATTCGTGTATTCATTAATGGTCATGATTATGCCAACAACTGTCCATCAATGCACTACGAGCCAATGAGGACTTTTATCACATCATTTGTAACATTACGGTCATGATTACACCGAATAATCCCTAGTCATAATCATACCAAGTCCATCTATGCACTACATGCCACATATGACTTTTCAACAAAATATAAACATGAGGATGATGACAATGATATAAGAATTCAATAAAACAAGTTCAAGAATTAATTTATCTAGAACCGATAACGTCAAATTGTCAACATGATCTTTGCTTTGTAGAGTAAAATTCAAGAATGCTCGGAAGAATATTTCAATGAAAAGATCTTTGGATGAAGCGCAAATATCAAAGATATTCCACTAATTTCATGGGTATAGAAGTCAAAGTTTTAACCAATTGAGTATAATAAAGAATGGAATAACAAAAGAAATCACCGTGCATGCGATAGGCCTTACAGTGAGGTTATTCCAATGAATAATAAAGGATGGAACGGTCCGTAAGAAACGCACGCATGGATATTCGACATAATAATAAATAATGGAACCGGTCCCACAGAAGCGCAGATGCAGACGGATATTAAAACAGAATAATAAAGAACGGAATATTAGAAGAATGTCACTATGTATAGGGTAGCTCACAGCGTATCTGAGTTATTCAACAGAATAATAAATAATGGAATAATGAAGTTCTCTTCATGAAGACAACAAATAACATCCCTTACTTAGTAAAAGAAATTGAATATAAGAGTAGGAAATAATGAATACTTTTCTATAGGTTCTCTTGTAATTCTCTCTACAGAGTTTCAAATTGAATTTGTAAGAAATAATGAAGGAATGAGGTTCTATTTATAGAAGAATGGATCGCATAATAACTAACTTATGAGCGGTCAGATTGATTTATTTTAAGCAGACGATCCAGTTGGTTTACTATTAAAACTTAAAACAACGGTCCATCTTGATTTCTTATTAAAACTTTAAACCAACGATCCATAATGATTTACTATTATATCTTCCACCGGTGGTCCATATTGATTCTTATTATATCTTCAACCAACGATGCGAAAAATTAGCACATCTCCTCGTGGAATAATATTGTACCCAAAAATGATTTGGACCAAAAATAAATATATCTTACGGGTGAATAGTACCCAATGAATAGTAACGCGTGAATAGTAACTCATGAATAGTAACTCGTGAATAGTACTACGACACGAAAAGTGTCCCGAATACCCAATTGAACAATATATCCTTGGACATCAATTATACTAACACAAATAAGTCCAACACAATGGAACTATAAAATTCATCTTTAATCAACACGAACTTATTCATCATTAATATTATAATTCACAATATTTAACAACCGGTCATTCCAGGAAAGAGGGGCTTTAGATAAGGATTTCTCCTTATTGGTAGCATGATTAGGTGACCAAACCTCTCATGTGAACTTCTGACATTGTCGATATTGCAAATAATAATAAGAATAACTTTGTGCGTCTCAATTATTGATTTAATAATATATCATATAATGCGAGATGATCTTTGTAACAATAATTGAATCAATAATATGAGAAATATGATGCGTTAAATCATGTAGCAATAATTGAGTATAGCTAAGTGACTTCTCACGTAAGCATCGATAATCAATACCGTGTGATCTTGTGCAACTCTGGCGTACATCGTACTTTACTACTCTTTGGGTAGTTCAACAGGTTTTAACAGTAACACCTCCGTAGTTATTTTCATAAAGTATTTTTGTCGTTTTCTCAATCAGGCACAATAATTTCATTATGGGGTCCACCTGATGATTGTCTTGGTTATACGAATATTCCCTGTTAAAGCGAATATTCCCCAGGCCAATCAAATATTATATAACAACTTGCGTACTTTTGCAAAATTTATAAATATTACCCACAACTATAACATTATATCAAATCAATACCATAATATTCAAAAATATAATTCGAGAAAATTATTCTTTATTCATAAAAGTTGGGGTCTTACAACCTCCCCTTCTTATGAAATTTTGTCCTCGAAATTATAAGTACATACTGGTATGTCGAAGAGATGAGGATACCTTGACTTCATCTCAGATTCTAACTCCCAAGTCATTTTCTCCACATCGTGGTTTCTCCACAAAACTTTGACTTGAGGTATAACCTTGGAGCGTAGAACATGATCCTTCTTATCCAAGATTTTAACAGTAACTCTTCATACGTTAAATCTTCCTCTATCTCGTCTCGGTTCTAACTCAATAATGTGGTTCGACTCTTTCACATATTTACGTAACATAGATATGTGGAAAACATTATGAACACGAGACATACTTTAGCGGTAGAAGGCGAGTCTATAAAGCCCACGATTCCCACTCGCTTCAAGAATTAAAAATGGGCAAATGAATCGAGGATTGAGCTTTCCTCTCTTTCCAAATCTCGTAACTCATTTCCATGGAGCAACACGTAACAATACATGATCTCCGATATCGAATTTTACGTCCTTACGATGAAGATCAGCATAACTCTTTTGTCGATCTTGTGAAGTTTTTATACGTTGTCGGATCATTTGAATCTTTTCTGTAGTCATACGTATCAACTCCGGTCCCAACAACGTTTCTTCACCCACCTCATCCCAACATACTGGAGAACGACACTTTCTCCCATACAACGCTTCGAATGGAGCCATGCCAATACTTACTTGATAACTGTTGTTGTAGAAAAACTCCACCAATGGTAAAAACTTGTCACAACTTCCCTTGAAATCAAGGACACAGAGTCTTAATAGATCTTCAAGAGTTTGAATAGTCCTCTCCGACTGTCCATCCGTCTGAGGATTATATGCCGAGCTAAATCGTAAATCCGTGCCCATAGCTTTCTGCAAACTAACCTAAAATCGTGAAGTGAATCTTGGGTCTCGATCAGAAACTATGGATATTAACATACCATGCGATCTTAAAATCTCATTTATGTATATATCTGACGAAGGCGTTCAAGTGTATAAGTTTCTCATTATAGGTAAGAAGTGAGCGAGACTTGGTCAATCTATCAACAATGACCCAAATTGCATCTATGCCTTGAGAAACCTTGGGAAGGCGAGTAACGAAATCCATGGTAATGTGCTCCCACTTCCATTACGGAATTTCAAGTGGTTGTAATGGACCTTTTGGTACTTGATGCTCACGCTTTGACTCGTTGACAAGTTAAACACCTTGAGATAAACTCCGCTATCTCTCTCTTCATATTGCTCCACCAAAATGTATGTCGAAGATCACGATACATTTTGGTACTCCCAAGATGGATTACAAACGGTGTGTTGTGTGCCTCCATCATGATTTTATACTTTAAATCAGGGTCGTTAGGAACAAAAAGTCTGGAGTTGACTCGAAGTATTCCTTCTTCATCGATTCTTGCTTGGCGATAGCACCTTCTTGACTTTCTTCCTCATACGCATCATTTCAAGATTACGTAGCTTGAAAGCGACTTTAACTTTATCAATTAAAGTCTGGTTCTACTCGTATGTTTGCCATCATCACATGGGTCCCTGAGTTTTTAACTCTATCTCCATCCTTTGCAAGTCACACAAAATGGGCTTTGCGTTGACAATATCGCTTTTCGTGACTTGCATATGATCTTTCTACTCAATGCGTCACTACCACGTTCGCTTTTTCGGGATGGTATTGGATGGTATGATCATAATCTATCAGCAGTTCAAGCCAACGTCGTTTGTCGCATGTTGAGTTCTTTTGAGTGAAGAAATATTTGAGGCTTTTATGATCCGTAAAGATCTCCACTTTCTCCCCATACAAGTAATGCCTCCAAATTTTCCACTTTGCTAACTCTAGATCATGAGTAGGATAATTCCTCTCATATTCTTTTGAGTTGTCTTGAGGCATAAAGCTATGACTTTCCCATGTTGCATGAGAACACATCCCAACCCTTTGCGAAGCATCATCATGATGACAAATCCTCCGAGCCGCAGAGGTATGGTATTTGCCGAGCAGTCTTGAAATGAGTCTCTCTTGAGTTCTTTAAAACTCTTCTCACATTCTTCGCTCCAACCAAACTTTGTATCTTTCGAAAGTTAGTTGAGTTAATGGAGTAGCGATTCGAGAAAATTCTTCCACGAATCTCGATAATAACCACTAAACCGAGAAAGCTACGACTTGATCCTTGATTTAGGTTGTTTCCCGACTTTGAATAGCTTCAACGGTCACGGATATTACACGACTTGATACTACATGCCCAAGGAATGCTACTTCCTTAAGCCAGAACTCACATTTCTTTAACTTAGCATAAAGCTTGTATTCACGAAGCTTTTGAAGTGTCAGCCTCAAGTGTTGCTCATGATCTTCACGACTTTTGGAATAAATAAGGATGTCATCAATAAATACGACCACAAAGTGATCCAAATATTCCTTGAATACTCGGTTCATCATATCCATGAAGGCAGCAGGAGCATTAGTCAATCCGAAGGACATGACTAGAAATTCATAATACCCGTACCGAGTTCTGAAAGCCGTCTTTGGAATGTAATCGGTTCTAAACTTCAATTGGTGATATCCGTAAGCGAAGATCGATCTTTAAAAAGAATTTGGCTCCTTGCAATCGGTCGAAACAGGTCATCAATACGTGGCAATGGGTATTTTATTTTAATGGTGACAAGATTCAACTCCCGATAATCAATACAAAGTCGATACTCCCATCTTTCTTCTTCTGCGAATAGAAGCGAAGCACCCCAGGAGACGTCTTTGGGACGAATGAAACTAATGTCTAACAATTCCTGCAATTGGGTCTTTAACTCCTGAAGTTCAATAGGAGCCATTCGATATGGGACTTTGGAAATGAGTTTTGTACCAGATTCAAGGTCGATACAAAATTCAATTTCACGCTCTGGGGGTAGGCTAGGAAGTTCTTCAGGGAATACGTCAGGAAATTTATTAACAATAGAAATATCGTTCAAAACTGACGTATTTTTGTTTAAATCTGTGACATGAGCTAAGAAAGCTTGACACCCGTTTTTCAATAAACGAATAACTTTATGGCTTGAAATGACCGTGATTAATTTTAATGGTTTGGTCGCTTGAATTCGCATAATAGGTTGATTAGGAATATGAAAACTAACAACCTTACGAAAACAATCAATTTTTGCATGATGAGTAGTTAACCAATCAATACCTAGAATTACGTCAAACGCAAGTATTTTTAAAGAAATAAGATTGACAGGTAATGTGCGGTTACCGATTTAAATCAAACAAGACTTATAACCAGTGGATGTAATGAAGGTTTCTCCCAATGGAGTTTCCACAGATAAGTCAAAGTCTAATTTCTCCGAGTCAAATTTAATCGTTGAGCGCAAGTAGGAGAAATAAAAGAATGGGTAGAAGCCAGTATCAAATAAAGTATAGACTTTCTTTAGAGTTTATGATAAGCTTACCGTGATGACCTCATTCGGGTTCCTTGCTTTACGGGAGGTCACAACAAGCGCTCCTCTCCTCACGGCTAACTTTTCTAGGGGTTTGACTTTTCTGGACTTGTCTTCTGAATAATGACAAGATAACATGCTTTTGGACAACATCGCGCGCTTTGCTAGCTTTGATGTGTCCCTCCCTCGCATTTGAAGCATATGATAGGTGGTCGTTCTCCTTCCTTAATAACAGGTGTTGGTCCGACGTCCTTCCATCATTGTTGAATCTCCTCTTCTTGAAATGTCCATTCTTATTATTTTGGCCTACGATTACCACCAAAGTGGTTACCATTTCTGGCCTGTTGATTCCCTTCGCGCTTGTTGTCACCGCTCGATGACCGCTCTCATTTGGTTGCGTTGACTCGTTATCGCGCTCCACTAACTGAGCCCTATTTACAACATCTGAATACAAACACAGTTTATGAGAAATAAGATGTTGACGTATCTCTGGCTTCAAACCTCTTAAAAACATCCGTGTCATTCTCTCTTCATTATCCACCAAATGGGACGCAAACCGGGACAACTCGGTAAACTTGACTTCATACTGCGACACGGTCATATTATTTTGCTCCAACTTGATGAATTCTACCTCTTTTATATGACGAATACTTTCGGGAAATTACTTGTCGTTGAATAATTCTTGGAACTTTTCCCAAGACATCTTCAGTGCGGTAGGTTGAGTACGCTTTACCGATTCCCACGAGTAATATGCCTCTCCTCGCAACATAAAGGCGGTAAAGGAAACCTTTTGCTCCTCGGAGCATCTCAAGACATCAAATATCTTTGTGATATGCTTTATCCATGCTTCCGCCTTAAGTGGTTTTGGCTCTCCAATAAACTCCGGTGGTCCCAGCTCCTTGTTGTTTAGCGGTGATCGTCAAGAGTTTCGGTGTTTCCACCTACATTTTGGACGGGGGACGCTCGCGCTTCTTGTTGCATGAATTGCATAAAGCCTCTGAACATTCCATCATTCATCATTTCGTCGGTGTTGTTGTTTGCGTGAGGATTGTCGCCTTTACGATACACATTATTACGATTATTGATATGTGGTGAATCAGCGATGCACTTTGTGCTCCATTACTATTCTCAACATTCTCGGATGTCATTTTCAGACATCGCCACAAAACAAAAGGTTAATTGACGTGTAACAAATTATCCCTATATTTCGACCCACCAATTAAATACAAAAAAAAACTTAGATAGAGTCATAATAAGCGAAGGAATTCCCCGTTTCTCCCCTCCTACTTCTATTCTCACATCTTAGCTGGGGATCATATGTGGCGCCCCCAAAATAGGTATACATCACACTATACGAGTTGTCAATACATGATGTACGAAACAACTACAACTTTATTATTACAACAAGAAAAAGCTGAGTTTGAATACAAATATTATCTTCTAGACAATATCTATACTCAAATAAATCCTCATCACATTTATTGATACATTATTTTACAAAATGGTGAGGACTACTAAACAATTCTTTCTAAAACCTTCATTCCATACCCCAGGCTCTCGTACTCGCTTATATTCTCGCCTCACGAGAAGAAAATGGAGCGAAAAGGAAAATGGTGAGCTCAACTAGCTTCAATAAAGAATATTATGACTAAGATAATATACAAAAAATTATCGTTAGTCTTCAACAGGAAAAATCTAATAGAATACAACAGACAACAAATTTTAAATCAATATTCGCAATGGAAATAATAATTCATTAGAAGAGTTAAGTAGAGAATGCAAACTACTATCTTCTATGTATGAATTTAAAAGTTCATCGTCTATCTTTTATCCCCGTAACATCAAGCAATATGCATACGGAATCAAATATTCATCTTTGCACTCTACAGCCAAAGATATTCATCGATTTGGTCAGTGTTCATCTAAACACTGTTCATCTTTGCACTACTGACCAAAGATATTCTTCAGAAATCATTCATCTTGCACTACGGGCCAAAGATATTCAATAATATCATCATTTAAGGCGAGGATGATGAAAAATATTTCAAAAAAAAGGAATCCAAAGTGAAACAAAAGAACAAATATTAAGGATTAAGGATTCAGTACTTTTGTTTTATCCATGTTCAAAAATACCTCAAAAATGATCATAGTGGTGTAAAATTCAAGAATGATCAAAACATGGATACAATCAAAGCTAGTATCCGAGAATAGATATTTTGGACAAAAAGAAGAAATTTCATTTTTTGGTGAATAGTGTCAGATATCGTGAATAAGTGTCGTATATCGTGAATAGTAACTCGACACCAAAAGATAGAAATTTCCAAAAAACATCTTCACGCTTCTTAGCTTGAATAGTACTCGTGAATAGTAACTTCGTGAATAAGTAACTCATGAATAGTAACTCGTGAATAAGTAACCCCGACATGAAAAAAGTTCCAAATTTGATAAAAAGTTCCAACCAATATTTCAAAGATAATGATATTGAAGAAATAATATCATTTGAGAAGAAATTAACATCCCTTACCTCGAAAGATTAAGACTTCTTATTTGAAATCTAGGGTATAGTGCTAAAGGAACTTGCAATCGTCTAACAATACTCAAAGTATACTCAAAATACTCACAAGAATACGCTCGATAATATAGAGAGAGAAAACTTGATTTACGGTGTGATTTTCAATTTAACCCAAGCACCTATTTATAGGAAAACGCTTAGAACACCAAAGTTAGAGAAAATTTAATATAATATTAATATATATATTAAGATTTCTACGCCCACCTTCCTAGATCTGATCTCGACTCATTATGCACATGTTGTAGCACAAAACAAACAAAAAACGTTTTTATTATTTAAAATATTTTAAACTTCCAAAATCAATTATTTTGAGCTTCGAACTTCAATAATTCATAATATATAGCTCTTCTATCGAAAATTGAATCTCAAGAGTTTTTATAGGAAATTCAATTCTCTACAACTTTACGAGAAGAAAGTTTTTCCAAATTCCAAACAAAAATTGGCCGAAATCCCAAAGCGGAGGATTTTACAGTTATAATCAAATTTCGATCAATAAATGGGGTCCAATCGACATGTATAACATGTTTTAAACATTTATTGCAACAAAAATACTCTTCCTCCTCAGATACTCATATATCACACATTCGTTGTAAAAATATCACCATTATTATATTATTAAAATATAATAATATATTTAAAAGAATTATTTTATCGAGAAAAAGATAAAATTTCAATTTTCAACAATTGTCACATTAAAATTTTTCTCCATCTATATCCACATAAAATCAATATTTTCCTCATCATATGAATCAATAATTAATTATTCACAAATAATATTACTGAGAATCACAATATTGACAACCGTGCAATTCGGGAAGAGGGCTTTCCAATAAGAATTTCTTCTTCTTCTTGGCGCAATTAGGTGACCAAACCTCTCCTTGAAGCCGAACTTTCTAGACATTGCCAATAATTTTATCTAATAATATTATTGAGATAATATGAATTATTGTTTCGATAATGAAAAATCTTGTGTAATGACAATTATTGAAACAATGTGAATATAAAATATCAACGCAACAATTATTAACTCAATAAAATCTTGAGCGGTAATTATCGTAACTATTATTGAGTAGTGCCTTCTTACGTAAGAATCAACAATTGGTGCAATACAGGTAATCTTCTTGTGTTTTAACCATCGGGTATTTTAACGATCTTAGCAGTAAATAACTTCTGTAGATTATTTTTAAACCATTTATATTTGTCGTTTTCTTTATCCAATCGCTTTCAGTTATGGGGCCCCACACATGGTCGCTGCCGTGAGTAAATTTAAATATTCCCAAGCGATGCGAATATTCCACGACCAAACGAATATTCCTCGACAACAATGAATATTTTATAACCACTTGCTTATTTTGAAGTATTTGCGTATTTTACCCCTAACTATCCACATTAATCACATCAACCCTTACTATTTCAAAATAATAAATAGAGAAAATTAAATTTCATTAATAATAAGTTGGGGTCTTACATCATATCCCTAAGCTTTGATACCAACTGTGACGCCCCCAAAATTAGGTATACATCACCCATCTTGAGTCGCCAGATCGTAGTGCGTAATTCAAATACAACTTAATAATACAACATGTAGTATGCAATACGACAAAACATAAAGCTAATGAGTTTGAATACAAATATTGTCTACTAGAGATTATACAAACTCAAAAGGAGTCCTCATTACAATTATTATCACATTATTTCACAAAATAGTGAGGACTACTAATGCACCATCTAGGACCAACACTCTGTTCCCCGACTAGTCCTAGCTACGTTCTCATTTCACGAAGAAACGGTGAAAGAAAAAGGGTGAGCTCAACTAGCCCGAAGAAATATTATGACTAAGATAATGCAGAATAATTTATCGTTAGCCTTCAACGGTGTTAAAGCGATAAAATATAATAACTATCAAGTTTAAGCTGCGATTGGAACAAGTAATCCATTAGAAGAGTCAAGTAGGGAATAAAATCTATTATCTTCAATGATTTAAAAGGTTTTTCATCACTTTTATCGTTGGGACTCGATTTTAATAAATAATCCACATCATCGAATCACCCCAACACTACTACGCCGAGGATATTCTTTAGTATCACGACCACAAATTTTCCATGCACTACGGGCGAGGACATTCGTGTATTCATTAATGGTCATGATTATGCCAACAATTGTCCATCGATGCACTACGAGCCGATGAGGACTTTTATCACATCATTTGTAACATTACGGTCATAATTATTACAAGAATAATCCCTAGTCATAATCATACCAAGTCCATCTATGCACTACATGCCACATATGATTTTCAACAAAATATAAACATGAGGATGATGACAATGATATAAGAATTCAATAAAACAAGTTCAAGAATTAATTTATCTAGGAACCGATAACGCCCAAATTGTCAACATGATCTTTGCTTTGTAGAGTAAAATTCAAGAATGCTCGGAAGAATATTTCAATGAAAGATCTTTGGATGAAGCGCAAATATCAAAGATATTCCACTAATTTCATGGGTATGAAGTCAAAGTTTTAACCAACCGAGTATAATAAAGAATGGAATAACAAAAGAAATCACTACGTAAATGCGATAGATCGCAGATGTGCGAGTTATTCCAATGAGAATAATAAAGGATGGAACCGGTCCGGCGTAAAACGCATGCATGGGATATTCGACATAATAATAAATAATGGAACCGGTCCACAGCGCTTGCAGAGCGAGGATATTCCGGCGAGAATAATAAAGAACGGAATATTAGAAGAATGTCACTATGTATAGGGTTGCAGCGTATCTGAGTTATTCAACGAGAATAATAAATAATGGAATAATGAAGTTCTCTTCATGAGTATAACAAATAACATCCCTCACTAGTAAAAGAAATTGAATATAAGAGTAAGGAAGTAGCGAGAATACTTTTCTATAGGTTCTCTTGTAATTCTCTCAGAGTTTGAGTGAATTCGTAAGAAATAATGAAGGAATGAGCTTTCTATTTATAGAAGAATGGACCTGCGTATAGTAACTAACTTATGAAGCGGTCAGATTGATTTAATTTAAACGGACGATCCAGATTGGTTTACTATTAAAACTTAAAACAACGGTCCATACTGATTTACTATTAAAACTTTAAACCAGCGATCCATATTGATTTACTATTATATCTTCCACCAGCAGTCTATATTGATTTACTATTATATCTTCAACCAACGGTCTAAAAAATTAGAATAACTCGTGAATAGTAACTCTTGAATAGTAACTCGTGAATAGTAACTCGTGAATAGTACTCCGACACGAAAAGTGTCCCGAATACCCAATTGAACAATATATCCTTCAGACATCAATTATACTAACACAAATAAGTCCAACACAATGAAACTATAAAATTCATCTTTAATCAACACGAACATATTCATCATTAATATTATAATTCACAATATTTAACAACCAGGTCGTCCAGGAAAGAGGGGCTTTTCGATAAGAATTTCTCTTTATTGGTAGCGTGATTAGGTGACCAAACCTCTCCTTGACAGAACTTCTAGACATTGTCGATATTGCAAATAATAATATGAATAACTTCTTAGTCTCGATTATTGATTTAATAATATATCATATAATGCAGATAATCTTTGTAACAATAATTGAATCAATAATACGAGAAATATGATGCAACAATTCTTTGTAATAATAATTGATTATAGCCGTGAGTGACTTCTCACGTAAGCATCAATAATCAATACCTGGTGTCTTCTTGTCAACTACTGGCAGTATTCTTGTATTTTTTACTTATCGGGTAGTTCAAGCAGTTTTAATGCAGTAACACCTCCGTAGATTATTTTCATAAAGTATTTTTGTCGTTTTCTCAATTTGACAATAATTTCGTTGTGGGGTCCACCAATTATTGTGCCGTTGTACGAATATTCCTTGTTAAAACGAATATTCCCCGACCAATCGAATATTATATAACAACTTGCGTACTTTGCAAAATTTATAAATATTACCTACAACTATAACATTATATCAAATCAATACCATAATATTCAAAAATATAAGTCGAGAAAATTATTCTTTATTCATAAAAGTTGGGGTCTTACAAGGGTAGCCCGCGTATACAGGTTATTCCAACAGAATAATAAAGAATGGAATAACAGAAGTTCTCTTCATAGATAAAAGAAAATAATACTCCCTACCTTTAGAAAAACTGGATACTGAAATAGTGAGGTAGCAGACTTCTCTTCTTCTTTTTATAATTTCTCTCTATAATAATCGCTCTAAAGCTTTTGTGAATTGATGAGAAATGAAGGAAGAATGAGCTTCTATTTATAGAAAAATATAGTTTCGATAATTGCACGTTTTGGGGCTCGAAAAATTTCAATACAATACCTCCAACTTTTCCTTTATTTTTAATTTAGTCATGGAAGTATTATCAAACTTGCACCACCTCCCCTAATAGTAAATAATGTGATTCAATAGTAAATTATGTGAATCAATAGTTCTAGACATGTGAAAATACTGAATTACAAGTATAAGTACTCCATCTATACCTCTATTTTTAACTTAGTCATGCAAGTATTATCAATCTTGCACCAACTCCCCTAATAGTAACAAGAATGTGAAATAATAGTATATACATGTGAACAAATAGTTATAATCATGTGAAATAATAGCAATCAATTGCTCATTTATCGGTTAAATATTCGATTGATCAATATAACCTCCGGACATCAATTATTATCGAAATAATTGTCGATTTTCACTAACACAAATAATTCCAACACAATGAAACCATTTTTATCAAAATATAAATTTTGAAATTTCAAAGTTTGATTTTTAGAAAAAAGTCAGCTGTTGACTTTTTGACCAAATAGTGAATTAGAAATTGTTTATAGACTATTTTATTAATTTCATCGTTAGGACTCAAATATCACGTTCGCGTCTCCAAATTCAACTCCGAACACAACTTCAATTTTAATAACATTCATCATTAATATTATAACTCACAATATTTATCAACCAGGTCGTTCCCAAGAAAGAGGGGGCTTTCCAATAAGGATTTCTCCCTATTGGTAGCGTAATTAGGTGACCAAACCTCTCCTCGATGTAACTTACAGACATTGTAAATATTGCAATTTAATAATATGAATAACTTTGTCGTCTCAATTATTGATTTAATAAAATAACATATTATCACGAGATGATACTATGATGATAATCGAATCAATAATATGAGAGATATGATGTAGCAATTATTGTAGTAATAATTGAGTATATGGCGAGTGACTTCTCACGTAAGCATCGATAATCAATCAATAGTGTGCTACTTATACGCAACCACAGCGTATTCTTTGTACTTTTTACTACCGAGTAGTTCAACAGTTAACGAGTAAAACTTTCGTAGTTATTTTCATAATAAAGTATTTTTGTCGCGTTTTCTCAATCCAAATAATAATTCCGTTTGTGGGGGTCCACTGATGATTGTCTTGGTTATACGAATATTCCTGTTAAAAGCGAATATTTCCAGACCAATCGAATATTATATAACAACTTGCGTACTTTGCAAAATTTGTAAATATTACCCACAACTATAACATTATATCAAATCCACGCCATAATATTCAAAAATATATTTCGAGAAAATTTAATCTTTATTCAAAAAGTTGGGGTCTTACAAAAATAGTATGTAACTAATTTTATTGAGAGTTTTAGATAAGTGTGTCGTATTTTATACGTCATTTAACCGTTGATTTTGGTGAACTGGATAGGGTGAGGTGAACCCAACTTTGGAAGAGTGTTTTGCCACTATTATACAAGATGTCTAATGACATACGACTTCAGGTTATCATAAGACAGGGTTGTGCACATCCACTTGCTGAGTATATCTACGAGCACTACTTATATAATCTTGGAGTTTGGTTGAAATATAATTCTCAATTGGAGACAATGTAGATAATTATACGTAAATAGAAGACTCACCATTGAAAAAAACATGATAGTAATATTCTGTTTTTCTTTGGAATCTATTGGGTCAACCACAGATAATTCTCAAGTCATATAATACCTATTATAACTTAGATGCATGGCCTCCCATGTACGAAGGTTTCCTTGAACATTTTCCAAAAATTTTAATTTTTAAAACAGTTATTGACTGTACCTTTATATAAGGTACCATTGTAAGGTGCTGTGGTCGAGGCACCATGAGAGTTACATATATTTGTATTAAAACTCACAGTCTATGTGTTGTCGTATTTTACATGACAATACGACAATTGTATTAATGAAGTTTGTATTTAGAAATTGTGTTGAGTGTATTTTGTGTCAACTCATAATAAGTTGGGTGGATTGGACCTATTTTGGTAGGGTTACATATCATACCAAAAAAATTCAAAGCTAAAGTTTCACTCAACATGCTTAACATAAGAAGTGCAATTATGTACATTTCATAGATTCTGTTAGTTATTTTCCAAGCATTCAAATTTACCAATAATAAAAGGGAGCTTTTTTCTTTCCATTGCAAATTAAGAACAACAAAAAAGAAGCAACTCATAAATATTACATGCTTAGACAACAAGCAACTCATAAAAACTGCTTTCTTAAAATAGGCTGCTAAATATAATTTATAAAAATAAGTTGTATTTATATAGCAGAGAGTTACATTTTAGACGACAAGACATGATTTGTTACAAGTATTATACAATTGTAACACTTTGCTATATAAATGAAACTTGTTTGGAATCACGATCCTTCCAAAACCACTAAACGCAACTTCATATCATTTCAACATTACCACCTGCCTTGGTCTTTACGTCCTGGACTTCAATATCGTTATAAGCTGAATACCTCGAATTCTCAAGCCTATCACCTTGTCCCCAGATAGCATAAGCTTCCTCCCCATGAGCAGCCTCATCTCCAATCTCCATATCTTCATCCGGCATCCTCAAAGGGACAATGAGTTGAACAAAAAGGCATATCAAGCTTGTAACAACAATATTAACTCCCGCCACAAATAGAATGCCAAGAAGCTGGATTCCGATTTGTCTAAATCCGATATGGGCTTGTCCATTTTTGAAGCCATAGAATAGGCCAACATAATTGGCATGCTTTGCATAGAACAAGTTACATAAGTAAGGTTCTGCAAATAGGCCGGTGAGAATTCCTCCGAGACATCCAGCAATGGCATGAGTGTGAAACACTGTCGTCGACTTTTTGTAGAAGCTGGGATCTTTTGTGCACAACCATCATAGTGAACCAGGGGATAGAGCCTGAGCAGACTCCCATAATTATTGCTGCCCATCCTTGCACCACCCCTAAATTCATGAACACCATCACTTTTTGAACTTCAAATCAAACTAAGACTTAAATACCCAAAGTACTCTCACTCCAATCAATTATATTATTACACATTGATGGCCTAAAGGTTTTACTTATAGAAATTTAGGGAACATTAAGGTTCATTTGGGTTTAAGTTTTAAACTTTGAAAAATTTAAAAAAAATTCAAAGTACTAATAAGTAATGACCTTGAAAAAGAAGAAGAAGACATTTATAAAGTTTTGTGGAAGTAGTACGTACCAGCCGCAGGAGTGATGCAAACTAAACCAGTTATCATGCCTTGAACGGCGCCAATTACAGAAGCTTTCCCGAAGAATGCAATATCTAGAATGAGCCAAGTTAACAAGCTCGTTGCAGCGCAAACATGGGTGTTCAAGACAGCTAAGGAAGCATCTATACTTGCACTGTAGGGGTCTCCACCATTGAAACCTGTCCACCCCATCCAGAGCAACCCTGCCCCTGCTAACATAAGTATAATGTTGTTTGGAGGAAATCTTTCTCTATCTTTCGTTAATCTTGGACCAACCTGCACGCGACAAAACATGCTTCTCATTTAGTATTTTTACAGCTTTCAGATGTAAAAGTTTAATCTTTTATGACTAGTGTTAGGTAAATAGACAAGTTTTGTCTAGTTTATCTAGAAAAAGTTTTAGTAAGTTGTACTGTACAACTCGTGGATACATTATGGATATTGACATGTTGTACAGTACAAAGTGTACAATACAGGTTGTCTAGCTTCTATAGTATTTTCATACCCAATATGCAGCTGTGAAACCAGCAACTCCAGAAGACAAATGGATTACATAGCCACCAGAATAGTCTATAATTCCCATTGTGGTTAACCAACCATCAAGTCACCAAATGGAAAATGCTACAAATGTGTATGAAAAGGTTAGCCAGAGTGGAACAAACAACATCCACGCATAGAAATTCATTCGTCCCAGTAGCGCCCCAGCGATCAGAATCAAGGTAATCGCTGCAAAAACGAATTGGAAAAACACCATTGTTGCACTCGGAAAGGCCCCCGAAAATGCAGGATCAAGAAGATACTTTTGATCCAATGCAACATTGACTTTTCCCCAAAATGGGATAAATTTATCCCCAAAAGAGAGTCTATATCCCCAACAGACCCAACAAACAAGAACACAAGCAAAGGCGTATAGCGCCATAAAGGCGGAATTAACAGCCCATTTCTTCTTAACAGCTCCTCCATACAGAATTATAAGCCCCGGTACACTTTGTAGACCAACTAAAGTTGCAGCAATAAGCTGCCATGCATTATCAGCTTTACTCATCCATTCTGGACTTGATTCATTTGGTATCAAATTAGAAGGCAAGGGGGAATAAGTCATATTCATTTTAATTTTTGTGTGTGAAAAAGCGAGAATCAAAGAGGGAAATATTTCTACTGCCTTTGATATAACAATGGTGAACTTATATAAGGCCTTTCATATCAGCTGTAAGCTAAGCTAAGTATCAGTTTTTGGCGGGCATTTCAAAGGTATAACAATAGATCAAATGACAATTTCAATGTATAAAAAATATTGGTAAACTCATATAATAGAATCTCCGCCGTAGAAATTGGCACCATATTGTTAACCACCTTTGGCATCTTGTGACATGTTTATTTGTTTTTCATTTTTCTTCATTATTTTTTTTTAAAAAAAAATTATGTTAACTGTGACATGTTAGTACGTAATGCAGATTCAAGCATTTTGAATTGAATATACATGTATCAGTTCTTGTGATATATTATGTGCTTTTAGATTGGCACCAGTTTGGAGATTGCAATTTAGTAGGCAAGGCAAGAACTTGTATATTTAAAAAACTTCCATTTAATAGTCTAAGGGGCTAATTGTTTAGGACTTAATAGATCTGAATGTTGAATGAGAGAAAGAAGTGAGGAATCCTCTTTTCCACTCTGACTCTGACTCTCCCACTCCGGTCAGTCATTCAGTCCATTTGGTTTGAATAAAAATGATTTTAATGGCTGAATCGGTAAGCCCAATTGGACTCACATAATAAGCTTCCATTTTTTTATCTAAATCATCCCTAAGCCCACTGAACGGATTTTTTACGCTTGTTGTCCCTCTTTTGCACTTTTCGGTAGGGCTGAGCAAGTAACCAAATTGGAACCAAAACTGTACCAAAAACCGCACGAACCGTACCAACGGTTCCGGCGTATGTGGCGGTTTTAGGTTGGTTGAATAACCAAAATTACGGTTTCGGTTTGGTTATTAGCCAAAACCGCACGCATAAAACCGAAACCGCACCATGTGTGTGTATGATGTATGTATTATCTTTAGTAAATTCTAAAGTTACTTTTCACTTGAATACGCTCAGAGAAAACCCCAGTCTTGCATTGCCATTTTTTTACCAATTGAAAGAAGATGTTAGAGGGTATAGAATCAAAAATTAAGCAATTGGGTTTTGGAATTTCGAATTTGTTTGATGCGTTATTTGAGGGGCTTATAGCTGAGGGGCTCGAGCACTTGATGCATTGGTTAATGTCAATGCTATAATAGTAATAGTTTAATAGATTATTTTTTAAATTAGGTATAGTTAGGATTATATTCTATAAGTCCTCCCTACAATATATATATATAAGATAAAATTTCATTCTATCTCCAGTATATACTTTTAATTTTTTGGGAACTAAATAAACATTATTGCTTGTTATCGAATATATGGTCTCCGTTGTTTTATATAGCGTATGTTTTAGTTTTAAAGCATGCTTGATATAATTCCCATTGCCGACTATGTCACTAAGTTAATTGCTCGATGAAAGTTCTGTTAAATTTTATTGAAGACTTGGACTTTTTTGTTGTTTCAATTGGTTTTGAAACCGAAACAGCACCAATTAACACTGCACCGTACCAATCACAAGCGGTTTAGTGTGCGGTTTTGAATTTTTCAAACCGCGTACGGTTTGAACTTCAAACCGCACCAAATCGCACCATGCTCACCCCTGCTTTTCGGTGATGTTCTCCACCACACACTAATTCTTTTCTTCGGAGTGTTCTGTCATTGGGATCACCGTCCGATCCCACAAAATCGAGTGCTTCTTTGGTGGTGTTTTCAGGAGACGAGCATGCTGCATTTGCCATCGGTTCTAGTTAAGACGGGAAAAAATATTTAGCTGGTCTAATAAATATTAATGATTGCATATCACTATACAGGCATTTATTTATAAGATCCATAAATAAACTTGATAAATTCTGCATCTCATTGGGATTTAATATAGACTATCTACATTTTTTTTGTCTCTTATTAGAATCTTAGTGATGGCTTTCAAGCTATTACATGTTAGTTAATCCTAATTTTTTCAAAAAATCAAATCATCAGTTTATGTAACACGTCAGTTCCATATTGGAACATGTAGGATAATTTGATAATGTATATAAGGAAACTAATATTAATAATATTTCGGATTTGACTCAAATTGTTACATATTATAACTAGGAAATTGATATTTCCACATGACTTTTTGATATTTTCATATGAAAATCGTCACTATAGCGACGGTTTTCATGTGAAAATATCAATTTCCTACAACTAACTTCTACTAATTGTGTTGGTTAAGAGGCTTTACTTCATATGAGAAATAATTTTAAAAGACAATTTAGTATAGAGAAAGTTGAGTAAATCATGAAGAGATAAAAGGGCTATTTGTGTTTCCTGTTAAATTTGATCTGAACTTTAAACTTTCCATGTCCATTTTGGCTTGCGTTTTAGGTTTCTGAAGCTGAAAATCATGAACAGTTTTCACATAACACTTGATCATTTGTCCATTCGACTATTTTAAAACCATGAAATGGAAAAGGCATATATATCTTTAAAGAGGGTATGTTTTGCTTTACTACACTTGATGCTGTTGCAGTTAAATAGCATTGCATATAGCACTGCAAACTTTAACAGTTCAGTTTGGATAAATGAAAAATCACACATCTCATGGAAGCTTGTTCAAACAATTGAGTTTGTAATTCTCAAGATCAATGAGCGTAGGATCCGTTTACCGTTCATACGAAGAGGGAGCTTGTAGAACTCTCACTTTAAATATCAATTCCCATGATTTAATAAGAAAATTTAAGAATTATGATGGAATGTGAAGGATAAGTTATGTGATAAGATGTTTATGTTGTTGAACTAAAAACATAAAGAACCCCACTTTCGAATTAGGATCCTCTTGGGGGGGAGAATGATCATGTTTTTTGGATTACCTAAGAACTTCAACCTACACCAAACTATACACAGCCATAAATCTTGTTTATTTTGCATTTTTTTTAACTAAGAAAAAGCCTTTGGATGGCTTTCTTTTTCTAATCTCAGAAATATTTTCTGAAAACCAAGGAATTTATACCGTTGTTTGAAAATACATGCACTTGAAATGTAAAGAATTATTATATCTACCTTCTTAATTAGTTGTTTTATTTAAAATTTAATGAAAACAAAAAATATATACCCATTTTCAGAAAATTAGAAAATCACACAATTATGGTTATTGTCAGAACATATTTTGAGAGTACACACTGCATATGAGCGCGAGCTAATATATCGCGGGGTGAGAAAGGATGGAGCAAACAAGGGAAGAAGCAGAGCCATGGAGAGTACTTGAATTCTATAGTGGCATTGGCGGCATGGTATATATTCTACTCCGATCAATATTTACACAATTTGTGTTATTGCTTCTCTCTCTACTTGAACTACTGTACTTAAACCCCCAATTTGGTTTTTGTATTTATGGTTCATACAGAGATATTCGACAATGAAGGCTGGCGTGAATACAAAAATGGTGGAAGCTTTCGACATTAACGACTTGGCAAATGATGTCTACGAGCACAATTTTGGCTGCCGTCCCTATCAGGTACTTTCCTTTATGCTCTCTTATTTAACTTGTCTGTTAATTGTGTTTATACGAAATAGTTATTGTTGTGTATTTTTCCTTGACTATAATATCTGTTAAGCCTTTGATTTAAAAAGGGTCTTTTTGATTTCTTAGAAAATGTAGGGATGGAATGAGAAATGAAATTCTTGATTTTATTTAGTGAACTGGGGTTATTATTTTGAGAGAAGTTTGGGGAATATTATTGGAGCAGGGTTAAGGATTGAACCAAGTACAAAGTTTATTAATAGAGAAAAGGAAAATAAAAATATAGAAAACTACTAATTAAGCTAGAGTCATATAGGCGTTCAGACAATCTGACCGGGTGAATAGAAATTCCATTATTGTAATCTGAGATAATATTCCAAATAAGAATCCCTTTTTGAAATTTCCCATCTAAGATTGATTCATATTTATATATATAACAAAAGCCTTTTTTTTGTACCCTAAATAGCTTGCACATTTACCGGAATAATATTAAAGCATAATTGTGTAGTTGTTTGTTTTCTTTTTACTTGCAAATCCTTGTTAGTGATTGTCTTATATGTGCTATGGTGAATGTTGCATTTTTGAGTGAGCATAGGGTAACATTCAGACCTTGAGTGCTGCTGATCTTGACAGCTATCGGGCACATGTGTGGCTTCTTTCTCCTCCTTGCCAACCATACACTCGACAAGGTTCCTATTGTTTCTTCTCGCGTTTCCATGCTCATAGTAACTTTTTTATTGGCGACTTATCTCAGGTTATTTTTATTTTGTTAAGTTCAAGTTATTCTGTTTTTAGGTCTCCAAAAAGACTCCACTGATGCCCGCGCTTCCTCTTTTCTGAAGATCCTTGAACTTATACCGCAAACCAAACATCCTCCACTCATGCTATTTGTAGAGAATGTTGTTGGATTCGAGGTTTGTTGTAGGAACGTTCAGCAATTATGTACTGATTTTATTTAATATTTAATTATATTTACATACTCCTTTGTTTTGGTTGGCTTATTGTTTCTTTTTGTTTCAGACATCTGATACGCACAGCAAAATGGTAGAGATGTTGGAAAAAACTCATTTTGTTACACAGGAATTCATTTTGAGACCCCTTGCAGTTTGGTGTGCCATATTCTAGGCCACGTTATTTTTGCCTGGTAATAGGCAATTCGTCTATCGATATATGTATTTATATTATGTGCCAGTACTGGTTTAATGAAGTCAATTATAATTTATATTACTTACAAATTTCTTAAATGTTGAATATCAGTGGGTGTATTATTTTTTACTCAACTTTATCCAGTCATAATCTGTAATATCTACACTGCAGGCAAAAAGAAAACCGTTATCCTTTCGGAACATGTTGCTTAACAAACAACTGCTTTTGGTCACAGGCCCATTACTTGGGCATGATGACGACATCATGCTCAGTGAAGGTGATCAATCACAGATGAATTGGGATAAATTGCTTGAAGCTTGTGAGCCCATAGAAAATTTTCTAGAATACAAGAAATCCAGTGGCCAGGAGGAACTGGAATCGAGTTGTTTGCACACTGATGTTTCCGCTTTAGAGAAACCCGTCCTTGGCTCCTTGAATCAGTACGCTGTTCCATTAAGCTTGATAGAGAGATGGGGCAGTGCCATGGGTATCCTTCAATATTTATTTATATTTCAATCTATTATCGTTTTTTTTGAAAGTCATCCATGATTCCAGTGTATAGCTACCTCCCAGTCATCCTTAAAATAGCGTAGATATTGTGTTTCCTGATTCGAAGCGCTGTTGTTGTTTTACGAAGAGTTACTATAGATATGTAAAGGGTACTGGATCTCTTCTGGCAACTGTACAGGTACACTAATTTGTTTGGCATGCTGGATTATGTGATAATCTCCAAGTGTAAATGTGTGTCTTCATATGAGGTGTGCTAATTAATGAGGACACGGGGTAGACTGCATGGCTGTTACACCCTTTCTTCTTTCACCTTAATTCTCCTGTTTGTGTAATTATCTGTACTCATAATATGTTCTATGCTTTGCAGTTAAGTGAATATTTCTCTAGAAAAGAACTATTCCATTCTGTTCAGTGTACTACACTCTTCTGCAATGTCACACGACTCACACCTCCTTCATTGGCCACCTTTCTTTCCTCCATCTGTCCTCCTTAGTTTCATTCATGTAATGGTAAAAGTTTCTCTCTTCCCTCCCTGTCTAATTTAGGTATAAAATATTTGAAGAATTTAATAATATGAAGCTGAAGCCTGTGAGGTAGTGTTGTATCATAGACACATAAGTTGCACCACCTTCTCGCGTGTGTTGATGTGTGAGTACTGACTCTCAGCCTAAAGGGGATTTTCCCTTCTTTTTGTAAATGTAAACATATTTTTTTAAGCCGTTAGCCACAACTTGAGGATATAATGTTTGTCAAATATTCTGTTAGTACTTGAAACTAGATTTGGGACAGCATGTTTGTTGATTATTTACAAAGTCGCATACTTGTGCGTGGGAAGTCCCAATTAAGGTGATCGGTTATTGTATTTTGCTGTGCGAATTGGTTTTTTCAATTGGCAAACATGATATATCTCCGCTCTCTGAAACCCTGTAAGATTTGATGTACAATAAAACCTGCATTTCCTAACATAGATGGGAATAACCTGTAATTAGAGATCTCTACACTTCGAATTCTACCAAGTTGTATGAAATGTAAGCTGAGTTGATTTCTTGGATGGCTGGACGAACTGTTGCATAAACATAGTGAAAGTAATTTACTTTTGATAATTACATATCAATTCATTTCTTTTTACTTGAAAATTTCATGTGACCCAGATTGTCGCAGCAAATCCGGTGAACTCAATCTGCCATTTAACTAAATGATTTAACTTTTTTACTATTGTTATTGCATAAGCAGATTCTTTTGTTGTTATGCTATGCTACAGAACTGCATGGTTCAAACTTCAAAGACGCTACGCTTATGTTTCGGAAGTTCATTTTTTGATTCGGTATCAATTTCAGTATCGGTTTCGGGGCTAGTTACGAGCTTCAAAGAAACTAAAAAATTATGAAAAATTCTAAATAATAAGAACAACAAGATGAATCAATTAAGTTCACAAAAAACATTATCTAATGCACATAACATTGTCCAAATGATAGAACAAACATCTCGCATATATTTTTAATCAATGTTAAGTTTGAATAAAGTTGATATTGATGTTGTATTAGTTCAAATGGTTGAGCACACATGTTTTATAGAGCACACATGTTATGTAAAATTTAACTACAATTTAACTTAGCTAAGTATATTAAGTGTGATTTTTAAAAAAAAAATCAAGTTGTACTTAATCACTCCCTCCGTCCCATAATATATGAAGTTTTAGATGATTTCATTTTTTTCAAAATTATTTGACGTTTTATATAATCTAAGAGAATTAATCACAATCTTTTCAAAATTACCCTCATTGAAAAATGTTAGATAATAGAGAGTATTAGATAAATATATAGGGTATTATACAATTAATACTATATTTAATGGTCACAACAACTCTAAAACGTTATATTATGGGACGGAGGGATTATGTATATATAGTACAATTTAATTATAATTTAAGTATAATTTAACTTAACTAAGTATATTTTAAGTGCAATTTTTTCAAGTTGTACTTGACTAGGTACTATATAGGTACAATTTAATTATAATTTAAGTTAACTAATTATATATTAAGTACAATGTTTTTATATTTTTTAGTTATACTTAAATAGGTGAAATATAAGTATATTTTAAGTACAATTTAACTTAACTAAGTACATTTGAAATATAATATTTTTTTATTTTTTCTAAGTTATACTTAACTAGGAACTACATAGGTACATTTAATTATAATTTATAGAAAAAATTTGTTCTCTTTTGTCATCTCTCTTTTATGAATTTCAATATATTTAATTTTTTTTTTTGGCGTTTCTCCGCTTTGCGTTGTGATTTCTCCTTTATTTGATCTAAAACCACAACGTGATGTCAAGTTGCCAAAATTTTGCCGAAAGTTACCTTTACGCCGTGATTTCTCCCCTTTATGCCATGATTTCTCTTTTATTTGGTCCGAAACCGCTACGTTATGCCAAATTGCCGAAATTTTGCCAAAACTTTCCTTTTACATGAATAATTCTTAATTTTGCAATTCGTGTCAAGGTGTCGGGGTCCCAACCAATACCTAACTGATACATCAATATTTCGGTGTAACGGCCGATACTTTGAACCATGTACAGAAGTTATTTACAGTGTTCCCTGTACATATAGATAATTTTAACACGTAGCAATTTTATGGCTTGACATTTTCCATACTACAATGACATGCAGCCTCAGACAAGGGATAAGACATCTTCATTGGAGGAGCTGTGTCTTAGATACTTTACCCCTAGGGAGGTATATGAATTCATATGTTATAGTTATTGTTTCTAGTTCAATGATTTCTGTAAGTTGTTTGCACAGATTTATAAGAGGAGATGGCTTTCTATTTCACTCACAAGAATTTATAAGAATACGTCACCACATAATGTTAATGTACTTTGTTTTCTATTTCAGTTACTAAGATCCAGAATGCTACCTAGATTTTATTGAGTTACGGTTACGGGCTCTTTCATACTCGTATATTTATAGTCTTAAGATTTAAGAACGATATATTCCGAAAATCAGTGATAAAGCACTGAAAGAATATGGAGCATTTTGAAAAGCCAGAATAATACTTGATAAGAATACTCTCTATCAATTTATAAAATATGATGATATCACTCGGAACAGGGTATGTATTGATGACTACTGTCTATGTTACTTCTAAGTTCTAAGTTGGTCTAACTCTTATTGCACCAATTGCAAAAGTTAATGTTTTTAATGTCTGATTACTACATTATGGTGCTTAATTGATTAAAGTAGTTTTGATAACATGCCTTTGCAAATGAATCTTGATTTTTTTTTATAGTCTTATATTCTTTTGGAGCTACATACTTCGGGTGGAAACACAATAGTTTTCTATTTCTTTTTATTGTGCATCCATATATTTTTGTATCCGAATGAAGTGTCTTGTGTTTTGCCTGCTAGTGAAAACAAATGTGCATGTCTAAGGAGGGAGTCTATTATTACTTTTGTTATGTATGAAGAAATATTATTTTTGAGGCCCTTCTCACAACAATCTGCAAGTTCATTTGTTGGACTTTTATTATGACAAACTTGCTAACCCGTGTAAGTTTAAAAACGACTTATCAGATAAATTTTATATATAATATTTTAATTGATCTCGAGTCAACTCATCAATCCAAATTTGATGACAACTTTTTTTTTTTACTTTTTTATCTTTACTTAATTTTTAGTGACAAATGATACATTGTATCTTTAATAATAAATATGTACTAAAATTTTGTGAATAAACATTACTTAAGAACTTTTGAGTTGACTTTTGGGAATTACCAAAATTTATGACCTAGAAGATGTGAAAATAAAAAATAAAAAATAAAAAATAAAACTTTTGAGCTACCGAGTCATTTAAGTTGGACTATTGAGTTGACTCAAGACAAACCAAAGTGGCTAGGTATTTCACTTGTTATATATTGTTATAGATTGTCAGTGTCTTAATCTTCAGTGATTAGTAGATATAGCAGTATTCTGCATATTCACACCAATCCCTGTGTTAATAATTCAAATGAGTTGTACCTGATTATCCATAACAGGGTCTTGAGAGCGAGAAACTAAAAGGTTAGCATGTGCAGTTTTACGTTAGTTTAGAGGAACTATTGTTTTTATGAGTCTCCCAACTCTCTTGAGAAGTGATCAAGTTACCTGCACTCAAACTATAGAAAATGCCCCTAGTAAGATTGTCATTGAAGTGGACATCATGGGTTGTTAACAATGAAATATCAACTTTCCTTCTAATTATTTATTTTTGCCTGCAAGCTAAATTTCATGAGAATTAGATTTATAATTGCATATTATTTTTTTCTCCACATTTGAGTGTAGCAGTGGTTGCTCCATTGCTCCATTATCTATTTAGCGGATCCTAATGACATTACTTGGTCAAGAGTTCTTCTGAACACTAACTTTCCTGTTCATAGTTTTGAAGTCTGCATTTCAACGACATATGAAAATGAAGCCTATGGATGAAGAAGATCAACCTATTTACTGTTTTTTACAGTTTCTTGATTGAAACGAGGCATCATTGAATCAGGTAATCAGTTGTATTGAATAAATAATATAGAATTCTCACATTTGATATGTAATTCCAGACAGATATCACAATAACAATGCCTAGTGTTTGTGTGTGTGTGTGTGTGTGTGTAAAAACTATATATATATATATATATATATATATCCTGTCATGGGAATGTATCAGAGATGTTCATTCATCTACTTCATGAAATGATATTATTTATTTAGGTATCGGAGAACTACTATATTTTTGGTTTTGTGGACTGGGAAGTAGTTTTGCACTGTCAAATGGCAAAAGTTGTTACTCATCTTCAATTTGGAATTGAATAATACAGTAAGGTGGTGAATAATTTGATTGACCAAGTGGATAAAATTTGAAAAAGCAAATAATTTCAAGTTATTGACAGTGTTTCCTTTATATAAACCTTTTCCAGTAATCTTTATTTTGTGTTAAATGCCAAAATCCCATATAATCTCCCGTTGAGCCAAAATTTTATTAAGAATTTGTGCTCATTGAATTGATCAAATGAACACAAGTTTGATAACAGACAGAAGCTAAGAGTGAAGTTTCAGTGTAATTCTTGAAAGATTAGTAAAATATTTGAATCGTTAAGAGTTGTGAAAAATTTAAATATATGGAGCCTCTATAAATATTGTACTATATTGGTTCCAAATTTTAAGATTATTATTGAGTTTTGAAAAGTCAATCTTAAATTTAAAAGTCATTCAGATGATTTATACTTTTTAATTACCAAACAACTTTTGAAGTTCATATATAATTGATCTAATTTATTAGTGAAGATATAATAACTATTCATATCTATACACCAATTGTAATTTTATTTCTATCATTTAAGTAACGAATTTTTTAGAGCTGGACAAGGCTAAGCCCATTGAAAAGAGAAAAATACTAGAATTCAAGGAGATTGAAGCACTCCACCCCATCATTTATTTACATACATGTACTTTTATTTGAAAAAATATATAAAAAGTGTTAGAATTGGATTTAATAATTTTCTTCATTAAAAATACAACTAGAGGAGCTTGATTATAGGTTAGGGAGCATTTATTTTTCACATTGTTCTTTCTCAAGAAGGTGAACCCAATCAGTATACATTTAAAAAGAAAATCATGTGAAAATATCAAAATCCGTATGTGAAAAAATATTACCTCCAACTGATTATTGTCTCTTCTTTCGAGTATAAGATTAATATAAAACTTAAAAAATTAAATTTGAGGTATTTTTAAATTTAAAATTGATATGATTCATTTTAAATAGATCCGCATATTGGAAATGACAAAAAAGAGTTGTTTAAGTAGCAAGGTGGGGCTCAACCATTATATCAAGTGTAAGTCAAGACAAACTCCAAATTGGTCATGGAGATGGATGTATTTTAAAGTTGTTTTAACGGCTAAGAGGGATTAAAATGGAGATGGATGAGTTTTGAATTATGCTGCTTCTAAGTATATATGCAAGGAGAGGGATTGTTTTGAAACTTTAAAGGACTATGAAGCTTTCGGTTGTATTAATGGGGTGAATAAAGAGAGAGTGAAGGTTGGAAGTGTTCGTTTCAAACTTCATGATGGTTCTATGAATATTCTTGAGAGGTATGTCGTTCAAGGAAGACATGTTAATTCTTTAAGGTAGGAAGACTTGAAAATTTAATTTTTTGTTAGATGGATGATCTGTGCGTGGAAAGAGAGTTAAGAAGGACAACTTTTGAGTGAAATTCAAAGATGAAGTTAAAGTGTTTGGGGATTCGAGTCGATGAATAATTGTTAGGTCTTAACTTTCGAATGCTATTAGGAGAAGAAATCTTATTTTGGTAGAAGTATTATTTGGAAGGGAAATAATTATATTTATAGTAGGTAGTCTTCTCTCGGTCACTATTTAAATGACGCGTTTTAGAGATGAGTATAAAAATTAAGATAATGATTGGAAAACATTAAATATAGTACTCAATTGTTTATAATACTCTTAAATCATTAATTTATTATAGCACACGAGTTTAAAGTACCAAAAAAATAGGTAGAGTAATGAGGGGTAATTTTGGAAAAATTATCATTAATTCTCCTAGATTTAAACAAACGTCAATTAATTAGGACAAATAAAGAAAGCTAAAAGCGTTATTTAAATAGTGACCCGGAGAGAGTATATTTTATGTGAGAGTGCCTAATTAAATTAGGAAATTAAAAGTTGTGGGTACTCTATAAATTAGAATTTTTTTGCCAAAAATCTAAAAAAAGTAAATGGAGGTTTCTTTTCAAAAATTTAAAATCACAAAATCCAAACCTGGATTGATTAGAAACCAATCCAAACAATGCATATACTTTTTCAGAATCAAAAGTAATTTTCCAAATTTTAGCATTGAGTTTTTTCGGTCAGATAATTATATTTGGCCAAGATCCAAAAAGTAATCGGGAAATTACTTTTCACAATTTAAAATCAGGGAAAATCCAAATACGCATTAATTAGAAAAATAAATATCCAAACAATTTATATCAATGCGAATGCTAAGATTATGACCTTTAAATTATGGCGATTTATATTCTCAAAGCAAAAATAATGTTAGTTGAACAATAAATGTGATTTAAAGTATTAAGTGTCAAGTAAAATAATTATAAAAAGTATCGATTACGCGTATACCCTTTTACTATGGCCCTTGATTCGCATAATTTTACTTTGATAATATCAATAACCTAAATTTTGATACGCAATTGAGATATATTATTAATAGTGAATTGATATTTTCACGAGAAAATTCGATATTTCTACAAACTCACAGGTCCATTAATAGATATTCACGTGAGAAGACCTAACTTGTGGGACCATCGTTTAACGAGTGACAATGTGGAGATATCAATTTTCTATTAATATCGAAAGTTTTTTTTAGCCTTCAAAATGAAACTAATATTTTCACGTAGAAAATAATATTTCTAGATGAGTCTTGAATTCAAATCGTTTCAAAAATTTTGAATTTTGAACTCTGATGGCGTCCATTGTCAGATATCAATACCTTAGGGATCCGGCGAAACACCACCTGATTCCTTTATAAACTTTAAGCATTCACATTACATTATCGACAGAAGTGGTTTTGCCTCTACCCGACTTAGTCGTATAATCAATAACAACTATAATGAAGCTAACGACCTTTAACTTTAGATACTTGGTCAATATATCCACCCCAGACGGTGAAGGGTATAGGAGATAGAATCAAGTATAACTCTTCCGGTGGTGATAATGAAACCGGACTATTGAGTGGCATTTTTCGCGTTTCTTGGCGTACTCTGTGGCTTCTTTGAAAATTGTTGAATGATAGTAACCTATGTCGAAGTATTTTATGTGCGAAGACTTGGCGGACCGTATGATCACCATAAAATCCTTCATTGAACTTCAGAAAGAGCATACTTTCCTTGGACAGACGAGCCAAACATTTCAATAATGGTGAGAAAATGCTGATCGATAGAGATCCCCGTCAATAAGACTAAAATTAGTACTCTTGTACTTAATCTTCTTTGCTAGCATTTGATCCAGAAGGAAGGACGCCATCGCCGAATACTCGATGTGAGGGGTCGATCCAGCGGTTTATTCGGTCGATACATCATCGCGACCGTCGTCTTTGAACACTTCATTCTTTGTAAAATTTCCAAATCTGCCGATCCATGAAAGACATACGCATCTGTGGTGGCTAGTTTTCGACAATGCGTCGGCGATGGGGTGTCATTGCGCTCTATACTCTGAAACTTCGTCTGAAGCAAAAAATTGAAGTTGGTTTCTTAATTACGCGGATATTTGATCATTCGGGTTCCACGAGCCCGTAATCTCCGCAATTTGTTTAACGACCAAGCGAGAATCACTTATAGATAATTAATTTGTTGGACTTGAGACTCTTTGCTAATCGGACACTTTTCTGCAGCAACCCGTCTTCGTACTTCATTGTTCGTTGCTTTAAACCCGAATCGATGGCTTTCTGCGAACTTTGAATCCTACGGACTTATTAAAATAATTCTCGCTCCACTATGATGGTCATCGTAGAGGATCCATCTCGCATCGGCGTCCGCTTTCGACCCTCTTCGAAGAGCCTTGCTTTCGTCGGAAGATTGACTTAAAGTAAATCCGCATCTGCCGGTGAGCAAGCATTCTACCGTAAAAGTCGGCCGGGACTTGGGCTTTGATGGCGGATTCGAGGATGATACTCGATGAAAAATTGGGATAACTCCATAGTCCATCTTTCTCTGAAATCGCGAGACCTCTGGCTTGCTCATCGCTTCTTGATGGGCGTCCGTGTAGATGACCGAGGGAGTCGACCTTGAAAATCTGCTTAGAAGCTTTCTCTGGCAATTAATTAAAGGCAAATTTCTCAATGTTTGGATACTTGGTTTGACATCTCGTGGGGCGTGTTGACGTAATAAGGCGGATCTTTGCTTCCGCTGATCTCCCGAACCAAAAAGCGCTCCAAGCTGGCTAGGAACTTGCATGAGTCCAAATATAAAAGTCTCTGGGGGACGGTTTTACCAATAAAAGAGTAGAAAGCGGAATCGTCTTTATACAGCAGAAGCGTCTTCACGCTCGGAAGTTTGGAATGTCTTCGCATTCTTCGGTCCCTTTAATGTGTCGAAAGAAAGGAAGACATCGCTCTGCGATTTGGCGCGAACCTCCTTAAAGCGCAATCCTACCCGATCAGAACGTTGAGCGTCTTTGAATGATTGAGAGTCTTCGTGTCAAGGATGGCACGGATCTTCTCTGGATTGGCCTCGATGCCTTTGGTGACCGGATAACCGAAACTTTCTGCACTTAAAGTAGAAAGTACATTTGGTCGGGTTAAGCCTTAATTGCGATAACGAATAGTTTGAAAGCATTCCTCGGATCGTCAAATGCTTACGAATCTACATACTCTTCACGATCATGTCATCTACATAAACCTCCATATTTCTCCCAGTGCTGCTCGAATATGAAGTTCATCATTCTTTGATAGGTAGCTCCGGCTTGATAATGAGGCCAAAAAGTTATTTTTTGTATGCATACCCGAGCGATTGTGTAATAAACAACTATTTTGGAATGTCTTCTTTGCTGCATGGATATTTGATGATAACTGAAAAAGCATCCATAAAACTTTAATGTCGTACCCGAAGTGGCATCGATGGTTGTCGATATGAGGCGGAGGATAAAGTCCTTGAGACGAGGCTTTGTTGAGGTCGGTGTAGTCGATGCGGACCCATGCCACTTTCCATTATATACGCACCAATACTACATTTGCTTTATACTCGGGGTGTCAATCTCATAGATGAAGTCAATGAGCCGACAATTTTGCGACCTCTTCGTCGATGATCTTCGGCGCTTCTGGAGCAAATATCCGCCTCTTACAGCCAGGCGGCCTCTTGAAGGATCTATCTCCGGCTTATGCTCGGCAACCTTCATTAACTCGGGCATGTCTTGTGGCTCCCATGCAAAATATCAACATAACATCCTTGAGAGTTCCATAAGATTTGTCCAGAAGAGGTTACAGTAGACTGAACGATCCTATTTGCATCTTGTCAAACTTTCGACCAACTCAATCTCCTCTGTCCCCCGGTGGGGATTACGAGGGTTACGATTGCTTCTCGGTGAAGGGTTCGATCTCAATTGCCATCGTCTTTTTTACGTTTCTTAACCCCATTAGGACGAAATAATGACGTTTCGATAACATCGTCGGACCAAGTCTAAATCACCCATCACTTCACCTACTCCATACTTGTTTGTGGGGAATTTGATTTTGAAATGTGGGATAGAAATTCTGACTTGAAGAAATTTGTCGATGTAGATATCTTCCCAAAATGGCGTTGTGGTAGAAGATCACGTACACAACATAAAATTCTGATTATCTCCACTCTTTGGTAGTCTTAGAAGATAACGAGGGAGTTCGATAGTGCTGCCACTTTAAGCTGAGTGCGTTCTTAGAAGCCGTATAGAGGAGCCTCTGTCCGACCTCCATTTTGTGCCCATCGAGATGCATCGAAAAGCATGGGCATAAGAATGTCCACAGAAGATCCATTATCTATCATCATGCATTTCGTCCGCCGAGCCTACTTGTCTTTGTGATCACCAATGCCCGCCGTGCGGTTCGATGGGCTCAGAAGGATAATCCGCGTCAAGTAAATGATATAACGGTTCTGGAAAAGGCTGTCGATCTTCAAAGTAGCATACATTCTTGACATGGTGAATCAAGATAAGATCTCCTCTTCTTCCTACTAACTTCCCAGCAGACCCACGGTTATCACATCGACTACTTGCGCTTGGTGGTGGTGTTGAAGCATTTTGAGCAGTGCGGTACTTGAGCCGTTTGAGCGATACGATTGACAACTTAACGACCAGCGGTCTTCTCGACCACATATTGAATCAATGGCCGCTTTTAATCTTGCTCTCTACAAAATCCTTTAAATTACAACACTCATTAATTAGTGTAAGCGACCGGCTGACTTGATGATAACCACAATATTTGCGAGGGTTCTTGAGTGTCGTTTTGTAATTATCACGAGGTGGTTCAAAGAAATTTGATTTACGATTTGATCCAAAATTATCGATCTTTACGTGTTATTTGGGTGTAAACCTTATTAACCTTGAGGTAGAAATAGGTGTCTGTTCTTTGCGCTTGTCGCCACGGAGTTCTTGTACTTCTTGAACTACCTCACGCCTCTTAGTTGTACCCTCCCACTCTTCTCTCGATCAACATCGGTCTTGGGAACCTCTACCTCCTTTAAATGGATCAAGAAGGATTCTTGATTTGTTCATAGCTCTTCTTACTACAACAATATAGCCCTCCGCTTTGTCGAAGGCTTCTGCTGGAGGCTTTTAGGATGGTGAAACATTAATTTCTTTACCAATTTCTCGGTTAACGGATCTAGCCCATTCTGGAACAACCCAACTTGGAGATCATTAAGATCGGATACTGTAAATCAGCTTCCCTAAACCTCTTTACATATTGGCCAAAGATTCATTGGTGAAGCTAGGACTTTTGTCTTAAAGAAACTGTAAGCTTTCCCTTCTTGGTTGCTTCCAAGCGTCGTGGAACTTATCACAAAGTTAGGTCCACGAGGAGATAGAATCAGATGGTAAAGTCCCCATCCATTGTGCGGCGTCTTTTCTCAAAGTAGTGACAAAAGTGTGACACTTGGCGACATCGGTGAAATCGTAGTAATCCATTAAGCCGGGAATTCGAAACGCTTTGTTATGGTCGTAGGATCTCGACCATCATAGCTTTCCATGTTATTAGGTAACTTTTTGGTAGCATCTGCTTTCTCGCGAGAATATCGGAGAAAAAGGGGCGCCTTCTTACTGAAGTATCCTTCACTGTTGGACCTCGGCCGATTGTTTTTCGGAGTTCTTTCAACTCCGCACCAAAAAATCAACACCGCCGGGTTGTGATGAGATCTCCTTCTCTGGGCGACGATAGGCCTTGGAATGGATCGACCTTTCCTGCCGATCCTAACGCCCTTGCGGGACTTCTTGATTTACTATAAATGCAATCTCATCCTCATGATGAGAAGCGGTTGTGACGAGTATTCTCCTCTTCGGTTTACGCACAATTTCTCTCGACACGCTTCGCCGTCTTTCATCGTCGCGATGAATTGATCCCGACCGTCGATTGCCTTCTTGAGGCGAAAGCGTTACGCTTCTCGATCTCCTCCTCTCTGCGAGAATGATCCCTAGACACATATGCATAGAATGTTCGGCTCCTTACCCTTAGGCGGGTACCTCTTATACTACTCAAAGTCTTTTCGGAATGAACGTGGCTAGATGCTTCGTCCTTAACTCATTCACCGAAGCATACATTAATTTATATCTTCCCTTTGTTTAATGAACCTCCAAAGCCTTATCGCTTCGTCGCCGTCCTTTTGACTTGGTAGCTCGATCTTCTTGACCACTTGGCGATGAGTCACGGTCGTGAGCCGAATCTACCCGTTCTTGATTGGGATCACGCCCCTCGGCGTTGAAAACCAACCAAAATCTGGCTCCACCATGGATCTTGGACGAAGTTCTTACGAATTAATGCTTAGAAGCCGTGCTCTCACGAGCACTTTTAGAAGGACCAGCGATCCTTCTTTTGAAATACTGAGGCGGTGATGAACTAACGACCATCGCCTTTGCCGCCAGGTGTCTCATCTACTCCTCATCATATTTGAAGCAAATTTAAACAATTGTGATTGAAAAAAGCGCCCTCCTTCTAGCGTGATGTTACTTAGCATGAATCTCTTTGTCGTCCCGATCACGTAAAGCGTCGATCTGCAGCGTAAACCTGATAAACACCACAAGCTTGTGGCCGGTTAAAATCGAGAGGATAAGCTCGGCGTGAGAGTCGATATATGAATTCACAAGGTTTATCAGCGGAGGCTATATTGCTGAGTGTATAAAGAAAAATGATAATTCTACTGTGTGTATATGATTACGAATGATGAAATGTATGAAACGTCACTCTTGGTGAAAACTTCGCTTAAGTTATACCTCTTTTGCATGAATTCTCCATCCACTAGTACGACACATCCCCTTTGGTGATGGATCTGCCATTGCGCATGTAGTTTATCCAGCGCCTTTGGTTGGCTATTACTCTGGCAAATAGATTATGATCCCATCCGCATTAATGCGTGGCGAGTTTTTTAGTCGTAAACGTGCTTTTCATCATTCAAGTCAAAGATGTAGATATTAAAATGTGCAAAAGTTGATCCATTTGATCCGGCAGGTCATATAGTTTGAAATGAAAATAATATGATGGTGAAGAACATGACTTTCGTAGTTCGAATAATAAAGGCGATAGAATAATTAAAGAATAAGCGTCTGGCAATAAAAAGAGATAAAATATAAGCTTTATACAACAAGCGATTCTGCATATTCACACCAATCCTGTGTTAATAATTCAAATGAGTTGTACCTGATTATCCATAACAGGGTCTTGAGAGCGAGAAACTAAAAGGTTAGCATGTGCAGTTTTACGTTAGTTTAGAGGAACTATTGTTTTTATGAGTCTCCCAACTCTCTTGAGAAGTGATCAAGTTACCTGCACTCAAACTATAGTTTTGTGCCCCTAGTAAGATTGTCATTGAAGTGGACATCATGGGTTGTTAACAATGAAATATCAACTTTCCTTCTAATTATTTATTTTTGCCTGCAAGCTAAATTTCATGAGAATTAGATTTATAATTGCATATTATTTTTTTCTCCACAGTTATGCGTTGCCGGAAACAGTTTGAGTGTAGCAGTGGTTGCTCCATTGCTCCATTATCTATTTAGCGGATCCTAATGACTACTTGGTCAAGAGTTCTTCTGAACACTAACTTTCCTGTTGTAGTTTTGAAGTCTGCATTTCAACGACATATGATATGAAGCCTATGGATGAAGAAGCTCAACCTATTTACTGTTTTACAGTTTCTTGATTGAAACGAGGCATCATTGAATAGGTAATCAGTTGTATTGAATAAATAATATAGAATTCTCACATTTGATATGTAATTCCAGACAGAGATCACATAACAATGCCATGTGTGTGTGTGTGTGTATATATATATATATATATATATATATATCCTGTCATGGGAATTATCAGAGATGTTCGTTCATCTACTTCATTTTTATGATATTATTTATTTAGGTATCGGAGAACTACTATTTTTGGTTTTGTGGACTGGGAAGTAGTTTTGCACTGTCCAAATGGCAAAAGTTGTTACTCATCTTCAATTTGGAATTGAATAATACAGTAAGGTGGTGAATAATTTGATTGACCAAGTGGATAAAAGCAAAGCAAATAATTTCAAGTTATTGACAGTGTTTCCTTTATATAAACCTTTTCCAGTAATCTTTATTTTGTGTTAAATGCCAAAATCCCATATAATCTCCCGTTGAGCCAAAATTTTATTAAGAATTTGTGCTCATTGAATTGATCAAATGAACACAAGTTTGATAACAGACAGAAGCTAAGAGTGAAGTTTCAGTGTAATTCTTGGAAGATTAGTAAAATATTTGAATCGTTAAGAGTTGTGAAAAATTTAAATATATGGAGCCTCTATAAATATTGTACTATATTGGTTCCAAATTTTAAGATTATTATTGAGTTTTCAAAAGTCAATCTTAAATTTAAAAGTCATTCAGATATTTTATACTTTTTAATTACCAAACAACTTTTGAAGTTCATATGTAATTGATCTAATTTATTAAGATATAATAACTATTCATATCTATACACCAATTGTAATTTTATTTCTATCATTTAAGTAACGAATTTTTTAGAGCTGGACAAGGCTAAGCCCATTGAAAAGAGAAAAATACTAGAATTCAAGGAGATTGAAGCACTCCACCCCATCATTTACTACGACACTTTTATTGTCAAAATAATAAAAAGTGTTGTAGATTTAATAATTTTCTTCATTAAAATACAACTAGAGGAGCTTGATTATAGGTTAGGGGAGCACTATTTTTCACATTGTTCTTTCTCACAAGAAGGTGAACCCACTATATACATTTAAAAGAAAATCATGTGAAAATATCAAAAATACATGTAAAAATATTAGTTCCCTACAGATTATCGTCTCTTCTTTCGAGTATAAGATTAATATAAACTTTTAAAGTAAATTTGAGGTATTTTTAAATTTAAAATTGATATGATTCATTTTAAATAGATCCGCATATTGGAAATGACAAAAAAGAGTTGTTTAAGTAGCAAGGTGGGGCTCAACCATTATATCAAGTGTAAGTCAAGACAAACTCCAAATTGGTCATGGAGATGGATGTATTTTAAAGTTGTTTTAACGGCTAAGAGGGATTAAAATGGAGATGGATGAGTTTTGAATTATGCTGCTTCTAAGTATATATGCAAGGAGAGGGATTGTTTTGAAACTTTAAAGGACTATGAAGCTTTCGGTTGTATTAATGGGGTGAATAAAGAGAGAGTGAAGGTTGGAAGTGTTCGTTTCAAACTTCATGATGGTTCTATGAATATTCTTGAGAGGTATGTCGTTCAAGGAAGACATGTTAATTCTTTAAGGTAGGAAGACTTGAAAATTTAATTTTTTTGTTAGATGGACAGTCTATGCGTGGAAAGAGAGTTAAGAAGGACAACTTTTGAGTGAAATTCAAAGATGAAGTTAAAGTGTTTGGGGATTCGAGTCGATGAATAATTGTTAGGTACTAACTCGAATGCTATTATGAGAAGAAATCTTATTTTTGGTAGAAGTATTATTTCGGAAATAATTATATTTATAGTAGGTACTCTCTCAGTCCCTATTTAAATGACGTTTTAGAGATGAGTATAAAAATTAAGATAATGATTGGAAAACATTAAATATAGTACTCAATTGTTTATAATACTCTTAAATCATTAATTTATTATAGCACACGAGTTTAAAGTACCAAAAAAATAGGTAGAGTAATGAGGGGTAATTTTGGAAAAATTATCATTAATTCTCCTAGATTTAAACAAACGTCAATTAATTAGGGACAAATAAGAAACTCTAAAACGTTATTTAAATAGGGACGGAGAGAGTATATTTTATGTGAGAGTGCCCTAATTAAATTAGGAAATTAAAAGTTGTGGGTACTCTATAAAATTAGAATTTTTTTTGCCAAAAATCTAAAAAGTAAATGGAGGTTTCTTTTCAAAAAATTTAAAATCACAAAAATCCAAACCTGGATTGATTAGAAACCAATCCAAACAATGCATGTACTTTTTCAGAATCAAAAGTAATTTTCCAAATTTTAGCATTGAGTTTTTTTCGGTCAGATAATTATATTTGGCCAAGATCCAAAAAGTAAGGGGAAATTACTTTTCACAATTTAAAATCAGGAAAATCCAAATACGCATTAATTAGAAAAATAAATATCCAAACAATTTATATCAATGCGAATGCTAAGATTATGACCTTTAAATTATGGCGATTTATATTCTCAAAGCAAAAATAATGTTAGTTGAACAATAAATGTGATTTAAAGTATTAAGTGTCAGTAAAATAATTATAAAAGTATCGTTACGCGTATACCCTTTTGCAGCATAATTTTTACTTTGATAATATCAATAACCTAAATTTTGATACGCAATTGAGATATATTATTAATAGTGAATTGATATTTTCACAAGTAAAATTCGATATTTCTACAAACTCCTGGGTCCATTAATAGATATTCACGTGAGAAGGAACTTGTGGGACTATCATTTCTGCGTGTGGAGATATCAATTTTCTATTAATATCGAAAGTTTTTTTACAAAATGAAACTAATATTTTCACATAGAAAAATAATATTTCTAGATGAGTCTATCTCATATTGATGTGGGACCCACTCACTATTTATGTGAGAGATATCATGTGAAAATATCAAAAAAAAAAAAAATCATTCTCTTATAGAATTATAAAGCGTGATTGCTATAAAAAGACTGCTTTTATTTGCTGTCTTTATTTTTCATGAATATAAGTATTGATAACCTCAATTCGTAAAAAAATTGGACCGATCCAATTTTTCGGTCCTAAAAAGCTATCTGCTTAGACGAGTTTATCCCCCTCTCCAAAAAAATGTAAAAAGAAATATTAATAAGCAAAAAAAAGTCAAAGTTTCATTAGTTTTTTTTTTTTCTGCTTAACATCTCTATTCCTTATTTTTCATAATAAATGATTATATACGCGCTGTGATATAGAAAAATGATAGTATTAATTAGTTTTTCTGTAGGACACGATTTTAAAAAAAATTATTTTTAAAATTATTATCCCAAGATTTTTCATAATTTAGTATAATTGTGGTTTACAAAATTAGGTATCATCGGCATCTTGGATCATGGGATCGTAGTGAATTTAAATCTACAACTTCTTAATCTGTTATATATTAATGCAATACGACAAAAACATAAAGCTGTGAGTTTGAATCTGAATATTATCTACTTGAGATTATCAAATTTCGAAAAGTCGCCATTCTGATTATTATCGCTTATTTATTTCACGAATAGTGAGGACTACTAATGCTATCCTGCGGACTATTCTTAGATTAAATTTGATACCATTTATATACCGTTTCTGAAGAAAACAGTGAAAGAAAGGGTGATTTCAATTGGCCAATAAGAAATATTATGGTAAGATAATCTTGAGAATAAATTATCATTAGCCTGACAGATGTTAAGCCCGATAAAATATAATAAACATCAAGTTTAAGCTGGTGAGCCAAATGATCAATTAAAAAAGTCAGTAGAAAATAAAATCTACTATCTTTTATGATTTAAAAGATTTTAAATCATTGCTATTATAAGTGAGACTCGAACAATAAATATTCTACGTCATTGAATTACCTTATTTACGACCTGAGGATATTCTTTAGTATCGCGTACAATTATCCATTCACTACTGGGCCGAGAATATTTGTGTATTCATTAATGGTCATGATAAATGCCGTATTTGTCATCGACCTTCTACGGTACCGATGAGGATTTTCTGCATCATTTGTAACATTACGGTTATGATTACTGGCGAATAATCTCTTGTCGTAATCATCTAAGTCAAAATCTATCTGTCTTCGGTGCGAGATGACTTTCAACGTAATATAAACGTGAGGATGATGTGATGATATAAAATTGATAAAACAAGTTCAAGAATTAATTTATTCAAGAACTAATAATGTCCAAATTATCGACGTAATGATCTTGCTTTGAGAGTAAAATTCAAGAATGATCGAGAAGAATATTTTACTGAAAAAGATCTCTTGGATGGCCTTGTGATTATAAAGGATATTCTACTTAATTTCATGGAGTATAGAAGTGAAAACTTTGTCAATAGAGTATAATAAAGAATGGAATAACAAAAAAAATCAGTAAATGCGATAGGCCTTGCGAGAAAAAAGTTATTCCAATGAGAATAATAATAACGGAACCGGGTCGAGGCAAAATTTACACCAAAAAGGATGTTCCAATGAGAATAATAAATAAAGGCGGAACCAGGTCAGGTGTAAAACTACTTGAGCAGGATGTTCAGCGAGAATAATAATAAAAGGCGGAACCGGGTTCGGTATAAAAATAAAACGGGATGACAAGGAATGTTCCAGCGAGAATAATAGAATGTGCAATAAAGTATAGGGTAAATCGTCGGTATCTGAGTTATTTAAAGGGAATAATAAGCGATGGAATATATTTATATAACCGTGAATAAGAAAGAATAACACCCTTACTTTGGTAGGAGATTGAATCTTTCTTGATCTTTTGTAATAACGAGAATAATCTTCTTCTTTCTCTCTTATTCTCTATCTTTCTCTCTCTACTATAAACTTGAATGAATTAAGTGAAAAATAATGAAGCATTAGGCTCTATTTATAGAAGATTTCTAGCTTAACACTTTACTGCCGTATGAAAAGCGAAAGGGCTTAACTTATGACAGTGATGTGAAAAGAAAAATGGTTTGGCCTTTGTAATGTGAAATGACAATTGGTTCGGCCTTTGTAATGTGAAGCAACAAGTGGTTCGGCGCTTATAATATGAAGCGGCAAGTGGTTTGATTGTTGGTAAAGAGTAATTACTATTGGCGAAGGTAATTACTATTGACGAAGAGACTCTTAGATGATGACATATGGGCCTCCCATAAAATAACCAAACTTACCACGGCGTCATATGAGACCCTTTATATACATCGAGGATTGAATAAATATTACCACAAATCATTTTATTTTTAATCAACACATATTTAATCTTTCAACAATTATTAATCATTTATAAAACTTGTCGTCTCGATTATTGATTTAATAATATAACATATTATCTGAGATAATCTTTGTGATGATAATTGAATCGATAATATAAGAGATATGATCGTGATTCTTAGCGATAATTGAGTATATAGTTGGTGACTTCTCTCACGTAAGCATCGATAATCAATCTTGAGTGTCTTTACTATGCTTACAACCACGCATTATTCTTGTACTTTTACTTCTTAGAGTGTAGTTCAACAATTTTAACAGTAACACCTCGTAGTTATTTTCATAAATTATTTTTATGCGTTTTCTCGATCAAATGATAATTGGTTAATAGGGTCCACCTGATGATTGTCTTAGTCGTGCGAATATTTCCGAAATAAAAAGAATATTCCCAGACCAAACGAATATTTTATAACAACTTGCGTACTTTGCAAAATTTATAAATATTACCCACAACTATAACATTATATGAAATCCGCACCATAATTTTAAAAAATATTTCGAGAAAATTAAATCTTTATTCATAAAATGCGGGGTCTCACAATCTCCCTCCTTATGAAATTTCCCTCCCGAAATTTACGTGACGATACTGGTATCTTTAGAGCAACGGTGAGGATACCTTAACTTCACTTCAAATTCTAACTCTTGAGGAGGTATAACCTTTGAGCGTCGAATATGATCCTTCTTATCCAAGATGTTAACACATATCTCCTCATACGTTAAATCTTCTGCTATCTCATCCGATTTTAAATTAATGATGTGGTTCGGGTTGTCCACATATTTACGTAACATCGTCTGAAAAAAACGTTACGAATACTGCAACATACTTGGCGGTAAAACGCAGTCTATAAGCGAAATTTCTACTTGATCAAGGATTTCAAATGGAATTGATAAAATCGAGGGTTTAGATTTTTCTCTTAAATCGATTCTTGCTTCTAGAATAGCATACTCTTGAACCTTCTTAATTCTTCACATTCATTCATTTCAAGGTGTGTAAGCGAAGCGGCTTTAACTTTATCGATTAAAGTCGATTCTACTCGTATATTCATTATCTTCACGTGGGTTCGTATATTCGCACTTGTGACCTCATACGATCTTCTACTCAACGCGTCAGCTACCACGTTCGTTTTTCCACGATGGTATTGAATGATATGATCGTAATCTTCAACATTTGAGCCAACGTCTTTGGCACGTATTACGTTCGTTTTAGGTGAAGAAAATATTTGAAGGTTTAAGAAATGGGTTTTATCTCTTGGGGTCAATACAAAGTCGATTTCACGCTCTAGGGGTAAGCTAAGAAGTCTTCAAGAATCGTCGAGAAAATTTATTAACACTAGAAATATCATTCAAAATTGTGACCCTCATCCAAGACTTGGATAACACGTCACATTGATACCTATCAACTTGTCATCGTCATTCACGACGTTGCCTACAGAAAGTCTGGGCGATTGCATTCCACGAAGAAAGTCAACAACGAAAGGATCGGGGCTCTTTATTTATAGCTTGATATGACAATGATTGACTTTAGTGGTTTAGTTACTTTGAATTCGCATAACAGGTTGGTTAGGAGTATGAAAGCTAACAACCTTACGAAAAGCATGATGAGTAGTTAACCAATCAATCCTTAAAATCACGTCAAATGCAAGTACCTTTAAAGAGATAAGATCGATAGGTAATGTGATTGTGCCCACTTGGATCAAACAAGATTTATAAAATGATGGATATGATAAAGTTTCTCCTAACGGAATTTCCACAGATAAGTCAAATTCCAATTTCTCCGGAGTCAAGTTTAAACGTTGAGTACAAGCAGGAGAAATAAAAGAGTAGGTAGAACCGGTATCTAACAAGGTATAGACTTCACAAGAGTTTATGACTAACATACTTCGTCTTAACTTCGTTCGGGTTAGTTACTCTCCATGAGAAGTCAAAACGCAGCTCTTCCCGAAACCACGCTTTGTTTTGTCAGTATCCACCTTTGGTGCCACTGGAGTCAATTTGGACTTGATTTAGCACAGGACAAAATCAAGCTATATAATAAATCTTTTCCACAACTAAAACATACCTTGGAAGGCTTTGAATAGTTTGGCCTTATATGTCCCTCTTCTCCGCATCTCAGTAGCATCTAAGCGGTGGTCGTTCTCCTCCCTAGAATTTGTTCTTGGTCTTTGGTCTCACGCTTAAGCGTCTTCCGTCATCATTAAATCTTCTCTTTATAGATCGGACATCTCTTTCCACAATATCAACGCGTCAAATGCTTTTTACCCATGCATCACTCATTCTCACTCGTTTAGTTGTTTCTTCTTTTATTTCGATTCTAGCTTTATTATCTTATACTCGCGAAAGAGTGCTTACATTCAAGCATCATATCGGGTAACACAAGCTTGAATCGTTTCATCCTTTTGCTCCACGACCGCCTGCCGTTCTTCAACCTGCTCTTCTAACTCATGAATACGATTTTGTAATTCTACATTTTGATCATATAATACCTCTAATAAATTATCCTCAGGTACCTCTTCTTCCTCTTCTTCCTCACTCTCAGCTGTTACCTCTGCGACTATCTCGGGTGCAACTATCAATTCTTCACTCACCACATGGATATCTATAATTCCTTCTTCGCCTGACATCACATTATCCTGGTTGGTGATTTGAGGTGCCTCCACGATCTCATTCACTCCATTGTTAACGTTCTCGGTTTGCCATTCTTAAATCTCGCCATAAAGCAAGGGTTAATAGTCGTATCATACATTATCCCTATATTACATTGACCAATTAAATACCAACTAAACTTAGGTAGGTCATACTAGCGAAGGAATTCCTCGTCTCTCCCCTCCTAGTACTATTCTCACATCTTAGCCAGGGATCATATCCCTAGCTTTGATACCAATGGACGCCCCCAAAATTAGGTATACATCACCCATCTTGGGTGCGCCGGATACATGGTATAGAAATTCAAATACAACTTACTAATACTGTTGAAGAGTGTACAATACGATAAAACATAAATTGTGAGTTTGAATACAAATATTGTCTACTAGAGATTATACAAACTCAAAAGGAGTCCTCATTACAATTATTATCACACTATTTCACAAAATAGTAAGGACTACTAATGCTATCCTCTGAACCATCACTCCCTTCCCCGACTCGTCTCCAAATTTATATTCTCATTTTTTGAAGAGAACAATGAAAGAAAGAGTGAGCTTGTGAGACCCCAGATTTTATCAATAAAGATTTAAATTTTGTTGAAATAATTTTTTAATATTATGGTGTGAATTTAAGATAATATTATAGTTGTGGGTAGTATTTATAAATTTTGCAAAAGTATGCAAGTGGTTATATTATATATCGATTGGTCAGGGAATATTCGGTTTAGCGGGAATATTTAAATAACAGCTCAATCATTGGTGGACCCCTAATGTAATTATTATCGGATTGAGAAAGCGACAAAAATATTTTATTGAAATAACGGCGGAAGTTTTACCGTAGTTCTTGTTGAACTACTCGGTAGTAAAAAATCGAATACGTGTGGTCGCACTTGCGGTATTGATTATTGATGCTTATGTGAAGTCACCCGGTTTGATTCCATTATTACGATTAATAATATGAATTATTATAAGCGATAATGACGTTTTGTTTTATTCATTATTATTAACGTAATAAAAGCGAAACATCTTTTATATAAAATAGAATACTTTATTAAAGTTATTCTATAAATAGAATATATTATATTTTATTATGCGTAGTGTTGCATAGTGTTTTGCGTAGTGTTTTGCATAGTATTGCATAAATGTTTGCATAGTAAAATGTTTTTATATAAATAGAATATATTATATTTTATTTAAAAGATTTTTCTTTAAATATGGACCGTTAGATTAAAGTAAATCAATCTGGATAGTTCATGGATTGAATTCTTATGCATTCCATTTTCCTATAAATAAGCTCATTCCTTCATTATTTTCTTACTAATTCATTGAAACTCTAGAGTATAGAGAAATTATAGAGAAAATTTATAGAGAAAATTATAGAAAGAAGAAGAGTGATTCTCGCTACTTCACTACTTCTATATTAGGTTCTTTTACGGTGAGTGGGTGTTATTCTTTCTTCTTGAAGAGAACTTCATTATTCCATTCATTATCATTACATTGGAATAACTTGTAAAAAGTGGCATACCCTATACATAACCTCGTGTACACGCATGCATGGCCTATATCTTGGTGAAATCCTTATATTTATTCCATTGCTTATTATTACATTGGAATAACTTTGTATCTGCTGGTTTACCCTATACTTGGTGACATTCTTCTATTATTACATTTGGAACATCACATTCGTGTGTTTTACAGGACTGGTTAGTTTTATTATTTTGTTGGAACATCACATGCATGTGTTTTACAGGACACTGGTTAAAATCTTTATCATTACATTGGAATATCTATACGTGTGTTTTACAGGATTCAGTTCCATCTTTATTATTACATTGGAACATCACTCGATTGTGAATTTCACACGACTGGTTCCGTTATTATTATTACATTGGAATAACACATACATTGCAATCTGCATTTGCGTGGTGATTTCTTTTGTTATTCCATTCTTTATTATACCCGGTTGGTTAAAACTTTGACTTATACTCCATGAAATTAGTAGAATATCCTTGATATTTGCGTTTCATCGATATCTTTTCATGGAAATATTCTTACGATCATTATTGAATTTTACTCTGCGAAGCTTGATGTCGTGTTGACAATTTGGACGTTAATAATTCATGGATTAAATAATTCTTGAACTTGTTTTATTGAATTACTTATGTCATTGTCATCATCTCATGTTATATTATGTTATCTTTGGCTTACGTGCGTAGGTGAACTTAGTATGATTATGACCGGGGATCATTCGGTATAATCATGACTTGATATAAATGATGTGACAAAAGTCCTCGATTGGTTCATGTAATGCAAATGATGGATAGTTTTGGTATGATTATGACCGGGGTGATTCGGTATAGTCATGACCATTGATAATTTGATGAAAATCCTTGGCCAGTGAATACAGGGATGATTAGATGTGGTGGTTTATTATTAAGTGAGTCTCAGCGATAAAATTGATGAAAACCTTTAAAACCTAAAAGATAGTAGACTTTATTTCTACTTGACTCTTTTAATGGATTGCTTATTCTATTGCGCAGTTAAGCTGGTTGTCCATTGTATTTTATCGGTTTAACATCGTTGAAGGCTAATGATAATTTATTACGCATTATCTTAGTCATAATATTTCTTCTTGGGCTAGTTGAGCTCACCTTTCTTTCTTTGTTCTCTTGAGAAATGAGAACATAAATTTGGAGACGAGTCGGGGAGTAAGTAATGGTCCGAGAGGATAGCATTAGTAGTCCTCACTACTATTCGTGTGAAATAGTGTGATAATAGTTGTAATGAGGACTCCTTTTGAGTTTGTATAATATCTAGTAGACAATATTTGTATTCAAACTCACGGTTTATGTCGTATTATTATACCTACAGCGATTATATTAGTAAGTTGTATTTGAATTTATGTACCATGTAAGTGGCGACCAAGATGGGTGACGTATACCTAATTTTGGGAGGCGTCACGAGCTCAACTAGCCCAAAGAAGAAATATTATGACTAAGATAATGCAGAATAAATTATCATTAACCTTCAACAGTGTTAAAGTGATAAAATATAATAAACATCAAGTTTAACTGCAGCGGAACCAGCAATCCATTAAAAGAGTCAAGTAGAAAATAAAATCTACTATCTTTTATGATTTAAAGGTTTTTCATCAACTTTGTTATAAATGAGACTCGACAATAAATATTCCACATCATCGAATCACCCCGCACTACTGCCGAGGATATTATTTAGTATCACGACTACAATTATCCATGTATACTACGGCCAAGAATATTTGTGTATTCATTAATGGTCGTGATCATACCAATAATCGGTCCATCAATGCACTACAGGCCAATGAGGATTTTTACCACATCATTTGTAACATTACGGTCGTGATTACATAGAATAATCTCTTGTCGTAATCATACCAAGTCCATCTATGCACTACAGGTGCCATGAGATGACTTTCAACATAATATAAAGATGAGGATGATGACAATGATATAAGAATTCAATAAAACAAGTTCAAGAATTAATTTATTCAAGAACTAATAATTTCCAAATTGTGTCAACACGATCATTGCTTTGTAGAGTAAAATTCAAGAATGATCGGAAGAATATTTTCATGAAAAGATCTTTGGATGACGCCTATGATTATAAAGGATATTCTACTAATTTCATGGAGTATAAGTCAAAACTTTAATCAACCGAGTATAATAAAGAATGGAATAACAAAAGAAATCACCATGCACGCGATGATATCGCAGGCAGGAGTTATTCCAAAGAATAATAATAACGGAACCAAAGTCGTGCAAAATTTACAATCAAGCGGGATGTTCCAACAGAATAATAAATAAAGACGGAACCGTGTTCTTGTAAAACACATGACGCATGTGATGTTCCAATGAATAATAATAAAGAAGCGGAACTGAGTCCGGTAAAAACACGTAAACAGGATGTTCCAACAAAATAATGAAGAATGTCACCAAGTATAGGTAAACTGTGTATACAAGTTATTCCAATGAGAATAATAAGCAATGGAATAACAACTGTTATCTTCGTGAATAAGAAAGAATAACACCCCTTACTTTAGTAGGAGATTGAATACTGCAGAGTGTAATAATGTAATACTCTTCTTCTTTTCTCTCTTATTCTCTTTATACTTTCTCTCTCATAGCTTGAATGAATTCGTGAAAATAATGAAGCACTAGGCCTCTATTTATAGAAGATTTCTAGCTTAGCACTTGCCGTGTGAAAAGCGAGTGGCTTGGCGACTAGTGATGTGAAAAGAAAAGTGGTTTGGCGCTGTAATGTGAAACGACAATTGGTTCGGCGCTCAGTAATGTGAAGCGACAAGTGGTTCGGACGCTTATAATATGAAGCGGCAAGTGGTTCGACGGTAGTAAAGGTAATTACTATTGTGAAGGTAATTACTATTGATGAAGAGACTCTTAGATGATGACATATGGGCCCCCATAAAATAACCAAACTTACCACAAACGTCTCATAATGAGACTCTTTATATACATCAAGGATTGAATAAATATTACCACAAATTATTTTATTTTTAATCAACACATATTTAATCTTTCAACAATTATTAAACATTTATAATTTGTCGTCTCAATTATTGATTTAATAATATAACATATTATATATTATCTGAGATGATCTTGTGACAATAATTGAATCAATAATATAAGAGATATGATGACGCAACAATTATCAGTGTAATAATTGAGTATAAGTGAGTGACTTCTCACGTAAGCATCAATAATCAATACAGTGTCTTCTTATGCAACCACAGCAGACATTGTACTTTTACTACTGAAGAGTAGTTCAACAGTTTTAACGGTAACACCTCGTAGTTATTTTTATAAAGTATTTTTGTCGTTTTCTCAATCAAACAATAATTCCGTTAATGGGGTCCAATTAATGATTGTCTTGCTGTCGTCTAAATATATTCTCAAAACAAAAAGAATATTCCACAAGCAAACGAATATTTTATAACAACTTATGTACTTTGCAAAATTTATAAATATCACCCACAACTATAACATTATATGAAATCCACACCATAATTTAAAAAAAATATTTCGAGAAAATTAAATCTTTATTCATAAAATCTGGGGTCTCACAATAATCAAAAAATTAAATAAATTATATTACATATCTCGTGTTTTGTTGTAGCATAATGGATAACTTTTTGTTTATTCTGATGAAGGCTTTTCCTCCCACCTGACCTTACTCCCTATGACCCTTATTTTGATATTACGGAGTACTTTTCTGAGTGTGGGCTCAAAATATAATATATAAAGTCCTCAAGTGATATAAATATATAAAGTCCTATGTGGACTCCTATGTTTTTAATAACTTTATATTTATCAGGATAATTTGAAAACATTTGTGATATATTTTATCCTGCTATTTTGTTATATATATCTTAACAAGGGTTAGAGTGGGGATCACGTAGGATTCTACAATTCTAACTTCAATATAATATGAATTAATTCTTTGATTTTCAACACGATTTTCTCTTTAATCAATTAGAATTATATTAATTATAACTAATTCCACTAAATAGTGATAATTGCACTCTAGAATTAATAGAATTAAAATTAATTAACTAAATCCTTCTACTATTAGTATCTTTGCAAAATATTTCTCTACAATAATATTCATAAGCGCTTAGGAAATTTATCACCAACATTTTAGAATAAAGCTGTTAACCCACCTTCTTTCCCTTGAAGTTATTAAAACATAGAAAAATAAAGGAATTAATTTTCGCTTATATCATGCTCTTAATAAAATGAAGAGAGTTCTTTGTTAATGAGCTTAATTAAGTAAAATCAACCGATCCTAAGTTAAAAAGCCCAATACACAAAGCGCTTATTTCACATAATTTATACACTTTTGATCTTTGATCACGTTAATTTAATAAATTAAATTAATACTTTAGTAATTTGAATTACTAAAATACTTGGCCTTTCAGTTGAGAATGTCCTTATAACAAACAAAGAGACTTATAAAGTGGAGGAAAATACCAGCAGGGGAGGGAAAAGCTGCAAAAGAAGCTTTTAAAAGATTACAGTGATTAACTAATAAATTATATCAAGAGGATATTATAATTTAATTGTAGAATTTCATTTTTGAAAATACATGTTCCTAATTTCATAACATATATCACCCAACATATTGAGGTATTGATTGTATTTAAAATCTCATTCTTTAATATATTAAAGTGACATACATTATAAAATTAAGTTCATTATTCTCTTAGGATTAATTAAGAGTAATTGCACATTAATAGTAATTGAAAAATTATTTATGATAACAGTCATACATTTAATTTTGGAAAATATATTTTTAATTTTAATAATTCTTATTTAACAAATAATTTGTCGTAACGATTTAGTTCTATGTATTTAAAAAATACACCAATACACTAGATTAAAGTCTTCACTTTACATAATTAAGGCAAATCATCCAATCAAGTGTATTACAATCTACTAGAATGGTTTGTCCATTTCCATCTAAGATTGAGAAAATATATATTTTTAATTATACATAACTTATTAAATTTATAAGTATTAAATCTCTTTCTTTTGCATTCATATACATAAATTATAAAATATATAATTATGGATAAAATTTATGTAATTTATATTTTATTTCCATTTGACTACCACACATAATTAATACAAAATAAAATGAAATTTATTATTAAAATAATAAAATAAATATTAAAATTAGGATTTTATCGGGCTTAAAACCTTACATCTTCTTCTTTTATTTTTTACTAATTTTTTTGGACAATATTTTGTCAAGTTTCGAAATCCCTTTCATGAACTATTATTGAGCATTGAATGGTAAGAATTATTAAAATTAAAAATATATTTTCCAAAATTAAATATACATTTATACTTTTATCACTAATTAAATGTTATACTTTCTTGGACAAACGGAGTATTATTTAGATTTGGATATTGACATGTGCGAATTAATTAGTTACGTGACTTATGTGTGTGCATAAGTTAGGTACGTACATAGCTTATGTGTTTGTATAAATTAGGTACATAATAGTAATAATAATTTACGTGTATGCAATATGTTTGAGTTTATTTTTGTTCAAATAATCAGATTTTCCAAATTCTAAAAAGAGGTTGCATTTATATATATATATTTAGAATCCACACTTATTGCATGTCATTAATACCATGTTTTTTGTTTTTTTTTTTACCAAATTTGAAAGACAGCACCACTATAAAAATATGTCACAAACTATTATTATTATTATTATTATTATTATTATTATTATTATTATTATATATCACCATAATAAGTTTGTCTCAATATTGTGCTTAGCAATGGTGACTGCTAATGTAATCACTCCTCGCCTGGTTTTTCTTTGCATCCTACTCTCCACCATCTTTTCTCTTGATGAATGTAAGTGTGTGTATGTATGTATATATATAGGGCTATATTCAACCTAATTAATTTTAATTGGAAAGCATTAATTTTTCTTATTTTTAATTAACACAAATTAATTCCAGTTTATTTCACATGGTTTCTCCCTGCCTTCATTTTTTATTTCTTCGTACATGTTTTTGATTTAAAAGAATTAATAATTACATATTTGTATTGCAAATGATATTTTCAATGCAAATATACAATTACTAATACACATTCTACAATTCTATAATGCACTATTTTGAACTGAAAAACATTGACATGGTTGTGTTGTAGCCTGGTGCGCCCAGGCTACCCACAGATTCTGGAAATTATTTTTAAGCCCCTCCATTTCTTGTAATTTTCGCTTTAATTTAGCCCCTCGTAATTTTTGTAAGAAACTATATTACATTTGGATGGGAGGAATGAAGGTGAAAATGAAATAATTCATTCTTTTGTAATAGAAAATATTGAACCATTCTAATTCCTCATAAATTTATGAATTTTATTCCTCGGGGAGATATGAAATGACTCTTTACAGCTGGAATAGAACGAAGGAAACTGATATTTTCAAATGAGAAGTGACGGGTTTTTTCCGCGCTATACATCTATAGCGACACTTTTTATGCGAAAATATTAATTTTCTAGAATGAATCCTTCCGCTCGTCATTCCATTTCTTCACCGGCCCCATGACTTTGTCCGTGCTCGGCCGGTTGTTTTGTTAATTATGTTAAATTTGAAAAAGAAATTATATATTTTGATTGGAATAATGAAAAAAAAGGTAGGAAAAATTACTAATGAATTTCTTGTTAGTTGAATTGAATAGGCAGCCGAGTTAAAAGCACGGCAGATCCTTGGTTGGTGTTGGGTTTAGGGCAAGAACAAGAAAAACTTGGAGGTCACTTGTATTGCAAACCAAGAGACATTTGCCATAATCAAACTTGTTATTGCTGCACTCGGAAAGATGATTCACTCATCTGCTGGATGGATGTGAATGAATGCCTTAATAACTTTTTTCAAAATTGTATTATTTAGCTAAATTAATACACACTCATTAATATTTTATGAATTAATGAAGAGTATTTATTATTTTATTTTTTACTATTATTTTCCAAATGTGTATTTATGGATAATGAAATAAAGGAATAATCAGATTTTCTCTTTAATAACATTATGGATAATCAGATTAGTTTTTATTCCAAATGTTCTCACCAAGTAATCTTATAATTAATTAATGAGATTCTTAATTCAAAAAATGAGATTATATTCTTCAACTTTCATCTTTCTAAATAAAACAACAAAAATTTTAGCTACAACCAAACACCAGATATGTAATATAATTTTTAATTATGAGAAAAACTTGAGTTTATAATTTTTAAAATAAAAATTATTAAATTTTTGGAATTAATCGTTATCTAAAATATTGATATTCAATTAAAGCAAATAGTTATAAGGATGAATGAATTGATTAGTATGGATGATTAGTTAAGTATCTAAAATCACAACACTTTTTTTTTTCATTTTGTTTCCCCAAGTTTATTATTACATTTTGTACATTGTATTCTATACTTCAAAACGTAACACTTTTACATCCTGCACTTTTGGCGAACCGATACATAATACCATCCAAAATCCGTTACTAAAAGTACAAAATCCATCACTTTTAAAAACTAACCTCGTAACTTTTAGTAACAGATTTTGAGTTAGAGGGTGTTATGTGCCGAATTTTGAGTTCCAAGCGTATCCACCCGTTTATAGACCTCTTTTTTTACATTTAATGTGTCGTTAGTTACTTTCTCTTAATCTACCTCAAAAGTTAGTTATTTAAAATACTCACTTATTTTATCTCAAAATCCTCAACTTTCTCGTCATCAAAGTAGTTATATTTATTACTCCCTCCGTCCCTATTTAAATAACGTTTTAGAGATGAGTACAAGTATTAAGATAATGATTGAAAAATCATTAAATATAGTACTCAATTGTCTATAATACCTTTAAATCTTTTGTTAGAATAAGGAGAGTTTTGTTGGGATAAGAAGAGTTTTGTTGGGATAATGAGAGATGAAGAGTTTAAAATATCAAAAAAGTAGGAAGAATAATGAGGGGTAATTTTAAAAAAATTGTCATTAATTCTCCTAAATTTAAACAAACATCAAATAATTAAGGACACGTGAAAAACTCTAAAACGTCATTTAAATAGGGACGGAGGGAGTATTAGCTTTGTGGGAGGATGAAAGGGATAATTTACTATTATGACGATCCGGATCTTAAGTTTATCCTTTATCTAACATACATTGTATATCCTCCTTTAGTGACGGATCGGATAACGATTGATTAAAATCATGATAAAGTTCGATGCGTCATTATATATGTTATTCATCACTAAAAACTAATACGACGGTTCTATATATAGCGACGGACCGAATCGTCGTCCGATCCGTCGCAAAAGGGAGATATGTAAGGTATGTTAGATAAAGTGTAAACTTAAGATCCGGATCGCATATTATGATATATATTGAAGAAATTGTGACATTAATTAGTTCATACTATGTATTGAGAAAGTTTAAACATTCAAAATAATTTTCCACTATCCTAATTATAATTTTTTTTAAAAGGATATGTCACGTATGCCAAACATCTTAATTTATATTAATTTTATATACATATACACCTATATTGTAAGTTAAAATATCAAACAAGTTATAATTATTATTGTTTTATCTCTTCTAAAATATTTCTACAAACATAATAAGCTAATACATTTATTAATAAAGATAATAAAAATATCTTAATTGATATAATCTTATTACACTAGTAATAATAGACTAATATATGTAATCACTAAACTAAACAAAAATGTAATCACTAAACTAAACAAAAAAATATATACGAAACTATTACATTAATTTGGCGCCACCCAAACATTCCCCAAGTGGATTACACATCAGCAAAACTAATGATTTCTCGACAATACCCTCAAGGCCTCAACAGACGCATATATATTTGAAATTTTATTTTTTGTCCCCATTTATTCTCACACAAAACAAACCCTAGAACACAATAAACAAATCCAAAGTTGTTTACGAGTGAGGAAACAGAGATCAAAAGAATAAGGAAACAACTTTTGAGATCAAGATTTGACAAATTTTAAGAAAAGGTGAGTGATTTCTGATTTCTAGGTCTCAAAATTTGGGTTTTGAATTCTCAATCACTCGTCATTAGATGTTTTGAACAACATTGATTTGCGTAAATCACTAAGGTTTTCGTATTCTTTTCTATAATTTGTATCATGTTTTGCTCTTAATTAATAATATTATCTTCAGTCGTTGGGGATTTTATGTGCTTTTGTTTGTTTTCGTTATCTGCTCTGTAAATTTGGGGCTTTTTTAAAATTTAATCACAATAATTTAATTAATAGTTCAGATGTTTGGGGGCTTGATTGATCAGTTTTTGTTCTACTGGAAAGTATTTTATTTTGGAGTTGCAATAATTTGTTATGCTAATATTTTCTTTGTTCTTTTGTTGGGGTTTTCTGGAGGATTATTATTGGCTTGTTTTCTAATTACTGTTATGGTATAATGCATTTAAGTATACTTTATATTTGTAAGGGATTTCAGGGTTATCAACAGATCTTTATGGATAGAAATAGATGAGACAGTTGATAACTAATCTAAAATTATTGTTGATTTTCAGGATCCTAGAATTTACGGTTTGTCTGATATTGATACTCTAAATATTGTTTATTGGGAAAGATGATTTCTGAGCACATGTTTAATTACTAATCATACAAGTTTTTTTGATCATTATTTATGATAACTTTAACTTTACTTTCAAATCGAGGATTTAAGATTAATTTAAGATGTTTAGTCTATTTTGATTTGATTCATTAAATGAGTTGGATCTCTTTATATCGGAACGGATTCTAACTTCCTGGTTATGACAGGTCTTAAGTAATTTGGTCCGTAAACACCATGAGATTCAAACAAGGGAGCAAAGTGGAGGTGATGAGCAAAAAGGAGGTGTTGACTGGATGGCGTGGCGTGGTCCCCCCAACACAAGCGACGTATTTGCGGAGAGGGTACCTAGAAAGGTCATTAGGCCTTGCTCTCCTCCTGTGGAAGGTGTGGACAGTTGGGTGGCTGGTGAAGTTGTGGAGGTATTTGATGATGATTCGTGGAAAATTGCCAGTGTTGCAAGTTTATGGTGGAGATTACTATTTTGTTAGGCTACCTGGATTATCCCGCAAGCTCAGAGTCCACAAATTGCACATCAGGGTTCGGCAGTCTTGGCAAGATGACAAGTGGATTGTGATTGGAAAGGTATTTTTCCTGGTTCTAGCATTTTATCCCATCTAGTCTGCACTTATTATATTAATACAATTGTGGAAGTCTATTGAGATTGTATTAATGGAATTGCATATTTGTTTTTTGTTCCCTTTGATGTTGTTTGGCTGTGACAGGTCTCTAAAATTTGTTTTATGTTCTGAAAGAATTGGGCGTTTCTCTGTCTAGTTATAGGATTTGATAATTGCCTTTTCTTATATCAAGTTTATGGAGCTTGGATGTTCAATGTTTTTTACTCGAGTAGTTGTGTTATACTCAGGGATGGAACTAGAAAATCCTTTGTGGTGTTTTTTTTAGGGGTGGGTGGGCTATTTATTACTCCCTTAAACCTATTATGAAAGTCTATAATTTACCTTAATCATGAAAGAATTTGTATATTGAAATTGAAATTGAAAGTGGACTCTGGCTTTGGGACGTCCAAAAGTTTACTCTCAGATTGGGACAGAGAGCATAATACCCTTCACATTAGGTAGGAAAAAAAAATTCTTACAAAAAAGTTCAACGGTATTTATAAGCTGATTCTGTTACTGAGAACTCAGTTGATAAATTATGCCAATAAAAGAAGTTTACTTATTAAATATTCTGTCCTGCCATTTTATTTGTTCCAGTAGACTTTTCTTTGTCAAATTGACCATTTTTTGAATCAATATATCATATGATGTTTTTTAAATATAGACAAGAAACTATGACCATTATAAAGTAATTATAATTTACTACTGAAGCCAATGTTTGTAATTTCAATAATTTTATTATGTTTGCTTAATTATTAATTTTAAAAATAATCAATTTGAATGGGATGGATGGAGTAATATTTTTATGGAAAGGGTGGAAGAAGCAATAGAGTGATATATAACTTAATGAGATTTTCAAAAGCTTGGAGGGGGTTCATGGCCTATACCTAGTACTTTCCAGTTTCCCCAAGTTAGCACCCTTGGACTTATATTGCGTTCATCATGTATTTTGACTGTTTTTGTATTACTTTATATGTTTTTTTGTCCCATTAATGTTTTTTTAAGATGCTACTTTGTGTCACTTTTGCCTTATCTGATTATACATTGACATGCTGTATACAGGAATCCAGAAATTCTGGAGATTTGAGATTTGGCCTGCTGTCAACTTCAGATGGTTATCGGAGGATGAGCTTCCAGGCGACGCAAGCTAACGCAACTTGACAGAATTCAAGGAGAAGATGAATTTTTAGCAGTTCAAAACTACACTGGATTGCAGGGGTCTTCTATAGCATCTTGTAGGACACTGAAAAGAGTGTCACCTTATTGTTCATCTCTGCTTGAAGCACATACTGGAAACGTTCAGAAAATCAGAGCAATTGAGAAAGAAGATCGAAGGCAACGAGTGGTTCCTTCCACGGTTCTGGAAAAGGTAGATGTTGTTGCTTACCCAAGAGAAAATTTGGGTGAAACAATGAATGTTTCCTTTAACAATAGAATAAATGGATATAATGATTTGGGGAGAGGAAAACTAAATGGTTTCATTGGTGGTTCAATTGCAAGAGGCTCAGAAAATAATGAATCTGATAATGATGCATGCTCTGTCGGTAGTTGTAGTGCTATTAGTAAGAGTCCAAATAAGTGTTCCACCAGTTTGTTAGCACTTTCGTGTCAAGAGACAGATAGTATTTCTAGTGATGGGGAATCTTTTTGTGGTTCAGGGGAAGAGGAGAGTTGTTCCATTCCTCCAGAAGAGGAAGTAACAGCAAAAATACATATGTTAGAGTTGCATGCTTATCGCTGCACTCTGGAGGCATTATATGCTTCTGGCCTCTTAAGTTGGGAAAAAGAAGCATTATTGACAAATCTTCATATTTCACTCCACATTTCAAATGATGAACATTTGATGGAGCTGAAGAATCTGATATCTGCTGGAACTGGTAATGTAAGTTAACAGTCAACGAATGGGGGTTTCTGTTTCTTCTTATGTTAGGATCTGTTTTTTTGTCTATAAATGCCAATAACGTTGTAAGAAGTTAAATGAAATTTTATATTCAATAGCTACTGCCTCTTTATCAAACCTTCAGTTATCTAGATAGTAGATAGATGAATTTGTAAATTCAAAACGTATGTATCAAGTTCGTACAAAGTGATAAATGTATTCAGTCCTACACTTTTGGTCTCATCTTATGTGACATAATTTGTAATAAAGATGTTGAGAAAAGGGTTGATGCACATGTAGGTTACAAAGAAAGATACAGTCTGTATTCTCAAAATCCAGTTGCATCCTTGCAAGAGGCATATGAATGATAGATAATTATTTATTTTCCATTTTAATTCTAGATATCTAATTACTATAGACTTCAATCATGTTTGGAACTTGATCCTTGAAGCAATATCTCTATGTTTGTTGAACACCCCTCTTGATATGAGAGTTCCGTGTCTATCTTTTATCTTCTACACGTGGGTGCATATAATACTAAATTGCAGATAACAATTTGATCAAATATTAGTTTGTTTATCCATTTCTTTTTATTCGAAAGTGCTTTCTTTTGATTTAATGTGGAGTGGTTTGTATAAGACCACAAGAGCTTAAGTTTGCCAAATGGCCTTGTTGATGTAATATGCACTTGGATAATATGGTGTAGATGTCTGATTGAAAACTTGTTTACTATTTTCACCTGCTCATTTATTATGTGGAGATCATAACATTAATCAATGTGTGTAAAGTTTGAAGCGTATGCCTCTATGCCGTGTTTGTTGGGTTAATAACTATATAAATATATTCGATCAGATTAAGATCATCTTTAGTTTCTTGATAAAAGTTAGAAGCTTGTGGAGTTTTCTGAGGATATTATTGATGAATCCCCTGCATTTTCCAGGGTAAAAGTTGGAGGCATGTAATCCTTGCTTCCAAATGTGTAATGATGATGCTGGGGTATGCTGCCTTTCTCTTTTTAGTGGAAGCATCTACTTCCCTAAAGATCATACAATGCATGTTCAGCCAGTGAGACTGTCATTTAATCTTGTTTTTGATTATATTTCATTTCAGGCCAGCCTTAATCTGTCAACATGTACAGCTGCCATGACTATCTTGATACTGAAGGTTTCTTGTCAAACCTTTAGATATTTTAGATCATTAATCTGTTTGCTTGCTGTTCTATGTTCTTATTCTTCATGTATTACATTGTTTTATCACTAGTTTTTCTTTTGCTTTTTGTAATGATTTTGATTGATTGGTATGATAATCAATCTGAGAGTGCACCAACTGCAGGGAATCTTACTGCTTCAAGTTATGAATTTTATTCAGTAGACTAGGCACTTCTATGAACTTTATTATCATTGAACAATTTGTAATAGCATTCCCTGGCTTATGCATCACACCCCCAAAACCCTGTACTTGCTACACCTGATCTGGTAGTCACTATCTCCATACATCAACAATATATGCTAATAATATCATCAGCCACAAACTATCTCATAATATAATAAGCAGTAATATATACATATCCCAGGTCTTTATCTCATACATCAGTGACATCCCCTTACAATACAAGCTAGTGCTAATCTCAAAATATAATACACAATGTTAAATTACGTAAAAAAAACTAATTACAATTCTTCGTAATAACTTGGCCAAAACCTATACTATTATAGAATTTACAATTACTCCTGGGATTTAAGGATACCTTTGCCCTTATTTTTGTTACTAGGCCCCTTGGCTCTTTCTGGTCTATCTGGAAAAATAAAATTTAACAACAGAAGAGTAAGCATAAATTGCTGAGCAAGTTCTAACAATTTATGTAAATCAGTTTATAAGGCTCGTACTCAACAAGTTATAATGTGAGTCAACAAAATATTTCTTCAAAGGATCATAAAGGTTTTGAATCAAAGGAATTCTTAACATAATCAATATAGATAGAATAACTGAGTGGTCATAGGGACCAATAACTCTTTTATGTTGTGTTATAGGTGATCAATTTATGAACACTCTCGTTACATGTAACATCATTACTACAATGTAGTTCAACAGTGTATCGTTGGCGAGCTGACATTCTTATGCAATCTCCCTATAATTTAGGGTTGTTTGCCTCAATTATAAAGTTTCAACGAATCCGCCCCAAGTAACCTTGGTTTGCAACAATCAACTATCACGTCAAGAGTGATATACAATGAATCATTCGATACCTCACAGCAAGTTTACTACTTATTTTAAGGTTGTTTTTGTCCAATATTGTCATAATTTTCATAATTAGAATATGCCCAAAAATTCTGAAATTTATACAACTCTATATCATATCAGAGAGCCCATGTTTAAAGTTTCAGTCTCATATCATTTCCAGAGACCAAGTTATTTCAATTTCAGTTTTTACAATTTCAAAATTGTTTTATTTTTAATTAATTATCCACAACTCCAGTTTAACTCAATTTTGAACAGCACCTTTGTACCATCAAGTATCTTTCATAAAACTTCACAGCCAACGTGCCCTTGAACTCCAAAAACAGTACAAATACTAGCGAGTTCAAAGCACAAACTAGTTTCCTTTCAGAATTGTTAATTAAGTATCTAGAGCTAGAAAATTTCTCAAAGTCTTAGGGATGGTAGTCTATTTCCCTGCCTACAACATATAAAAATTTCAAGTTGTAACTTCTTATACATTGAGATTTATGCAATTTACAAAAACAGGGCGAAAAGTTGCCCTGCCTACTTAGTTTTGCTTTTCCATCGTTGTTTTCTGTGTTTTTTTTTTCTCTTTCAAATTCAATGATAATATATCTCTACTACTGTATATGTTTAACTTACTTTTGCTCAACATCTCATTAAATTCACATGAGAAAGTAATTTTAGATAAAATTGAATTAGAAGTTAGGTTTAGGCTGATTACCACTTGATTTTAATTTCTTTTCTTTAGCTTCAAAACTTGCTTCAATCTTCTTCTTCCCTATTCCTCTCTTGTTTAGCTGTTTGTATAGAAATATAAGTCAAAATGGGAGTATACTCCTTTTTTAAATCTTTTTTAAAGTAGGTTAAGTTGTTTTATCTTTACCCCTCTGGTTTAGTTTGATTTACCTTCCGTCCTTAATTAATGTTAATCGTGATTAACATTCACTAATCACACTTAATTATCACTAATTATGCTTAATTATCTAATTAGACTTAATAATCTTAATGATTGTTATGGTTCAGCCACCTAGCACCCTCTTCTTGCATTGTAACATGTTTATGGGTGAGTCACATATATGCCACCTAACATTTGGGTGGCAGGTGCTTGTGCCATTTTTTTTATTTTTTATTCCGCATTTTTGCAGTATTATGTAAACTAGAGGGGTCAAAATAAAACAATCTAAAGTACTTAAAAATGATCTAAAAAGGGTGTATACTCCATTTTTAACTTACTACACAAACAGCTAAACAAAAGAGGAATGGAGAGAGAAGCTCTACCATAGCTCTAGGGCGGTAGAGGGACGAAGAAGATTGAAGCAAGTTTTGAAGCTAGAAGAAAATGAAGGGTAATCAACATAAACCATCTCAAATTAGGGTAATCAACATAAACCATCTCAAATTAATTTTTCTCATGAATTTTATAAGATGTTAAGCACAAGTTAAACATACGTAGTAATAGAGATGTATCATCATGGAATTTGAAAGAGAAACCAAAAACTTGAAGGAAACAAAGATAGAATGTAAAACTATGCCAAGGTAGAGCTAGTTTTGTCCAATTTTTATAAAATTCATCTCTGTGTATCTTACTTGAAATTGTATATGTTGTAAACCTGAAAGTGAGCTAATTGCTGTAAAAATTTGAGAACCTAGCTCTTTCCAATGTTCTAAAAGGCGCTAGGCGGGTGGCCGGGGGCTAGCTCTAGGGGTCTAGGTGGAATTTTTTATTTTAAGCCAATTTTAATATTTTATCTTGCATTTATTCAAACAAAACAATAATATAAAACAAAATAATCTATAATAAAGATAATAAAGGCATTTCTTAAAGTTCAAACACATTCATATTGTTAATGTCAAAGTTCAAACACAAACATACAATTGTTCAAAGTTTAAACATATTTTTAACGTATTAGTTTTATTCATAAACAAGATTTACTATTAAATAATAAAATTTTAATTCAATATTAAAACTTAAGAAACTAAACATAAATTTAAGAACTATATTGAATTAAACTAAATATTACAAATGTATCATCATTTATATAATTTGAAGTTGGTACAAGTTCAAAAAAGTATAACTATAATAAAATTATCCATTTTAACTTTATATTGTTCACTTCTTATTGTGATTTGATATGCTACAACCTGAATTATGAATATGGTAAATAATTACAAAAATAAAAATGTCAAGATTTGGTTTGAGTAGTTATTAAAATAAATAAAAATCTTTCCGCCTAAACCTTGCCTAAGCCCCACTTAATTTCCTGAAGGGATTTTTTTGCCGCCCTGGGCCTAGGTGAAGCGTCAAGGGGGCCTAACGCCTAGGCAAGGTGCTAAGGGGGCGCCAAGGGGGGGCCTAGTGCCTAGGCGGGGCACCAAGGGGGGCCTAGCGTCTAGGCGGGGCTTAGGCGGAGATTTTTAGAACACTGGCTCCTTCTAAATTTTAAATTAAAATTGTGCAAGAAGTCTACTCAGTGGACGAAACCTACCGACTTTAGAACTATTTCTGGAGCTAGAGAGCTTTGTTGGTTTTGAAAAACTTTATGAGAGATGCCTCATGGTTCAGGGGCGGTGTTATCTAAAATTGAACTGAAGTGGAGTTGTAGGTATTTAATTACAAATTAAACAGTTTGAAAATTTAAAATCTTAAAACTAGCAGAACTTGGTCTCTAGAAATGTCTGGAGCTAAAACTTTAACCCTAGGCTCTCTAAGATGAGGGGAAGGGTCCTATATAAAATTCAGAATTTTTGAACTTGTATTCGAATTATTATTTTTGTTAAAATATTGAGCAGAAATGACCCTAAAATAAATAATAAACATGATTGGAAAAATCTGAAAAAATCACAGAACATCCTAAATATATATATATATATATATATATATATATAGTAGAAATGATTGTACAGAATAAAATCTCTAAGGGGTTTTGATGGAAGAAATGTGAATGGAATTTTTTTTAAAAGTAAAAAATAAGCAAAAAAGTGTGTAATAAAAATTTACCAGTAAATATGGGTTAAAATTGAGTTAGTGGGCTCAAGTTTTTGATAAATGAAGTTTGGAAAATTAAGATATAAAAAGATCTAAAAAATGAGTTTAAAAGAAACAAATAATCCTGAAAATAAGTTTCGGGAAGTTACCGATGATAACGAACAATTTTCAAGGAAATTAACAATTTAATATTCCAAAATAGTGTATTTTTCCACTGAAACTTTTGAGTTAGCATCAATGCATATATATATATATATATGTTCTTTAATTGGAGTGCGTGTTTTTTGGTTAGGTTTTTGTGTATTTTTTAAGGAAGAGGGTGTTTCAAATATCAAGTTATATTATGGTGTACGTATTGTCTTAATTAGATTAATAGTTAAAGTACTTCTCGTTTTGGTGTTTCAAATATCAATTATAACATTTTGCTTCACTTTTATTGTCGTAAGCAGATTAATAGTTGATTACTTCAATATTTTTCCTTAAATTTTGTGGAGTAATCTTGAACAAATTTTGCTTGGGGTTTCAGTATTTTGTGTTTCCTTTAATAGGTAACAAATGTATATTTGGAGAAGGTACATTTTCCACATGCTGATCATACATGGGCATGAGTCTGCTTAAAATAACACTTTCATTTTTCAGTAGGTATTGAAAAAATGTTGGTTGAATGATGAACACATTGTTATCCAAAATATTGTAGGTTGTAAAGATCAAAGCTATACAGATTACAGCACAAGTAATAAGACAAAAAAATGGAAAAAAAGAAACAAGATGAGTAAGAAAACAAGCTTTTGAAGAGCTCTGCTTAGACACTTTACGGCAATTTGAGTAATTATTTTACAAGGCATGTATCTTGAAATAGGTATTTATACTACTTTTTCTGGAAATACACCTTCCCTTTAATTTCAATCAATACGTGCATCGCTGATTGATGAGTGCTATCCTAGAACAAATAGACGATCTAGTTCCGTGGAGAATTATTGGGAGATTTGGGATCCCACAGGATGTGGCCTTCTTTACCCTGATGACAACAGCTCATGGGAAGATTTTGACTCAAGAATCATTGAGTCGTGACTTTTTGGTGAATAGGTGGTTAATACTTAATATGTGTAAGCAGGAGTGGGAGTCAAGTTGATTATTTAATTTTGCATTGTGAGTTTGTTCGTGAGTTGTGGATGATGATTTTTTCTATGTTTAGAGTGGTTTGGGTGATGCTTGTTTGATGATACAATTCTTGGTTGTTTGCAGAGGGGTTCAAGTTTTGAAGAGAAACCCTCAAAGTGGGATAGGATTTCAGATCTCTAGTGGGTGATATGGAGGGAAAGGAATTGTAGATATTTTCCGCGCTTGGGGGGTGGTTTAAGATTGCACTTGTGCAAATAAATATTTGGTTTTGAGTCTTATTTTTCTTTCAGAATGAGTTTTATCTTGGATCGGTTATTGCATTGGTTTGGTTCATTCAATTCTTGGCTGCTTGGAGAGGGGTTTGAGTTTTGAAGAGGAGCTGCTCAAAGTGGATATGATTCCACAGTCTTTGGTGGGTGATATGGCAGGAGAAGAGTTTTAAATATTGTGGGGGTGGGGAGAGTTTTCACTTGTGTTGATAAAATATTTGTTTTTGAGTCTTATTTTTGTAACATGATGAGGTTGCTAAAATACTTGCAATTTTGCATTAAGTAATGACATTTCAAGCATACTATCCTGTCTCTGGGAGTGGAGTAGTCCTTCGATCTATAATCTAGAAGTTGCCCTTCATAAAGTGTTTTTTCTTGATAAATATTTTTCCTTTCTCTATTTCTTAATTTATAACATATTTATGCACTCCTGCTGATGGAATGATCACTAGTACTCATGCACTAATTAGGCATAGATCTCAAATAAGAAGTTGATAAGGTCCCTTACAATGGTCGAATGCTCAATGGGTGTGTATTGGGCTTTTGCAAGAGGATCAGATATTTTTGGAGTTTCTTTTCAGTGATTATAAGTTGAAGTTGATTCTGGATACCTTTTAAGTAGTTGTGAAAAACTTTTAGGATCCACATTTGCTTCCATACTTGGTACGCTTGATGTGAAAATGGATTGTAGCTAAACTATAAAAGTATTCTCACAATTTAAGTATGTTAATGAATTTATATTTGGAAAAGACCTCTGTTGCCAAAAAGTAAGGTTCGTTACTCAAAACTATTTTGCTCGTAATGAACTTTTTTGGAATTATTTGCTTGATGTATAAATTTCTTGTTATAGCAGCTTTAATTTATCTGAACTTTTACTACTTTATTTGGCATGTGGACTCTTCAATTTCTATATTAAGCAATGATATTATATACATAACTTTGTTTTGTATCGTGTCCAACTACAGTTGACTGTAATTTCAGTTGTTTTTTGCTAGGATTATATATGGGGTTCAAATCTTATTTACAGATCCTTGTTCTTGTCCAGGCTTGGAATTGGCACTACAAATCACAGGTGAAAAACAATGTTTTCTGCGCTCACTCCGTCCAATTCTACCGCTATAATATGGTAAACTAACCTTTGTGGGTGCTATTAGTTTTTATACTTTTTGAAGTATTTTAAGATTGTTTTTCTTAAGTATCTATATTTGTTAATATTTATAATTTTATAGTTACGATGAAATTATCGGCTAGACAAAAGAAGCCAGAGTTCAGTTGATTTCTTAGCCATTTATGTCTGATAGTATTACTAATGTTGGACAATTCCTCCCAATACATTCATTGGAAAACAAAAGGTAACAGAATTTATAATAAGATTCTGAAGAAATCCTACAAATGAGTCGACAATACTTCATAGACTTACAGTGGCGAAGCCACAAACTTTGTGGGGTCAATCGACCCACTGGAAAAAAAAATTGCTTTATAATGTAAGGTAAATTTAAAAATTTTAAGTATTTTATATAAATTGACCCCACTAAAATTTTATAAATTTTCTATAATACGGGGTCAAATTGAAAATTTATAACTTTGTCAATCAAATTTTAACCACATATGACTCATATCCTCTCAATATATGTATCTCTCTATAATATTTAAACTAAATAATAATCTAATTTATATTATTTTTAAAAATAAATAATGAATTACTTACTTATGAGCAGTTGTGATTAAAAAAGTCTATTATGAGTCAATATAGTGTATATATACTATATATTATTACTCATTATATTTTCATTGTAATATAGTATATATATGTATACCCGAAAGTATAAAGTATTAAAAAAAATTGGCTCGGGGCCGCTGCCCCCGAACCCCCGCAAAATTCTTTGCAACTTAATAATAATTTCGACTCCACTGATAAAAATTCATGGCTTTACCACTGTAGACTTACTACTTATACTTTAGTAAACTGGCTAAATTAATGTCAGGCACAGTTTATTTAAGGAGGCTGCTAAGTTCTCTGGTATGCACTGCAGATATTGTTTCATTAGATGCTTTAAAATATATATAGTAGACCTCATTTAGAGTCTTCTTTCGTCTATTTTTATCTTTTCTATTGTTCAACATCTACAGGTCAGGATCTTTGACTAATACTTAAGCTTGGACTTTATTAGTCCTGCTTTACAGCTAACAAATGGCTTACTTATTCTGGTAGGTGTAATATTTCTTTATTACTCTAAAACATTATGTTAGGAACTAATATTTCCACATAAAAATTGATATATTCACATGTTCCCTCTCACATGAATAGTGAGTGGGTCCTACCTCCATGTGAGAGAGACTCATGTGGAAGTAGATGTTGAACAATAGAAAAGATAAAAATGGACGAAAGAAGACTCTAAATGAGAGTTTCCTATTGACATCTAATTAAATTAAAGTTTTAGACTAGCCCGCTAACATAAATGACCAAGATGAAGGGTACCTACTTTCCGCCTTCATTGAAACAGTTCAGCTTAGTTAGGAAAGAAGACTGTTCTAAATTTATCTACTCTACGTTGAGGCATCGCATAATGGAAACGACCAAATTGGTATGGATGGAATACTTGTAAATAAAAAAAAAGGAGTTGGACTTAATGCTAGACATGTGGGCTCTTTGTAATTACAAATCAAAGAGAAAGACATGAATATGTGAAACATTTTATGCACTGTTATAATTAGATAAATATTCTATTTTCTTCCTTTTATTTTGATATGGATTTGGAGGTGTTATTATCTTCCCTTTTAAGAATTGAGAACTCCTTGATTGAGTATGTTCCCATCTTTTTTCTGTGTTGAGGATTGGGGTTGTTCCAAATGTAAATGGAGGTGCTGCCCATGGGATTTGCCTGATGGGATTAGGAAGAAAATACTATAGATATGTAACATATGTTGATCTTCGTATCATGTTTGATTCAATGGTGGGTTTAAATAGGGATAATTCACTCTAAATTGACTTGTGTAAGCTTAAGGAAACAACTAACCTAACAAGAAGCTTGATTTGGCTGCCGATTGTGACACTGATGGGAGAGGATGCCCTCAATCAGGTATATCAGTTCCTGCATTTTGCATTATGTTACGCCATTATCTTGTATCTTTGCATTCTAGAGAGAGTGTGGTGTCTAGGTTTTCTGCTGAAGCAGAATACAAAGCACTAGCATGTGAAATTACTTGGTTAAACGGTATACTTCATTATCTGCAAATACCGTTTTATTAGTGTATTTTGTTAATGCAGCTGCTATTGCAGCACTATGAGACGCTTGGCATGAGCACTAAGCTAGGCTCCTTATGCACACAATGCTAAAAAAGTTATTTAGCTTTGTGTTCTTTGCTTACGGCGAAACACATGGAGTTGGACTGCCATTTCATTAGTACAAGTACAAAGAAGCCCAATCAATCCCACTTGCAGTGACAAAGCTACAGTTGCCAGATATATTTTCCAAGGGCTTGTTTGTAAGTTTTATTTTGGGGGTGAACGCAGCTTGTACAGCAGCAGCAGCAACTAGATAGCGTACACATCAAGGACTAACTCACTACTTGTTTTTACAGCAAGCAAGATCTTGAGCAATGGAGAATATCAGAATACAGAGGCCTCGTCCAAAACGTAAAAGGGTGCAATCTTGCTTGTGGTTGATTACATCCAGGCATCCAGCTGTGGTGGTTTTGGGCATGATAGAAAAGCATTGTAATAGGACATTAGCAATTAGTTAAGCTAGTATACATATTCAGTTTAATGAAATTAGTTTAAGCTCCAAAAATATGTTCTCTCTTCCCTTTTGTTCCAAAGATTCGTACTTAATTTTGGCAAATTAACGTTTATACTCTTCATTTCAAAATATATGTTTAGTTCACTTTTTGAAGTCTATAATTCTATAAGTTTATAGAATTAATATGTTTTTTAATTGGATTTTTATTTTTATTTTTATTTTGTAATAGGATATAGTAATAATCTTATTTTTAACTTAAGAAATAAATTATGACTGGTGATTGTGGTATTGTATTATATTTAAGTCTTAATAATATTAATAAATTAATGTTTAAGATGGTCTTTACAAGGTGATTGGTTCCTTTTTAACATCACACTCCCTTGTTTCTAAGTATAAGATCAACATTTAAAAATCAATTTATAACATTTTTGAACTTAGAATTGACACAATGCACTCAAGTTTTGATAACAGTTATCTTATAATTAGTAATATTTTTCAAACAGGTTATAATATTCACAATTATATGAATGTTGAATTTAAAATTTTAAATATTGACTTTTAAAAGTTAACATATCCCTAATATGTATCCAACTTTCACATTCCCATTAAGATTTGTAATTCCATCCACCTAACCCCTCCCCCCTACTGTATTTGGTCCAAAATCTTAATTCCTTTGCTCTTTATCTTTCATTTTCCAACACCACACCAATATTTGCTCCAAATTATTAATTACTTGATCTTTATCTTTCATTTTTATAATTCGTACTAGGATACTACTAAAACCTTTCTCCCAAAAATTTTAGATTTGAACCGGTCATCAAACGACAGTGGTGAATTGATGGATCACTAGTTCAATAAGTGATCAAAGTTCAATAAGTGATCAAACTACCCAGTGACGTAATTCGACCGGTGATTAACCGATTCTATCGGATTTTGACCAAAAATGAGTTACTAGTTCAAACCGGACCGGAGTATCGATCAGTTTCAATTTTTACCAGTTGAACCTGCGGTCTAGTCCAGATTTTAAAACCATGTTTTCTCCTACATAATAATTGTTTCGATACAAAATCTTGCAACAAAAGTGATAGATTAATCGGTCTAAAGTCAGAATCCATAGTGTTTCGCCTAGTTCCGTCTATTTAAGTCCGCTCTAAGCGTTGATGGCATCTTTTCAGAATTTCAGCCATCATGCAAGTAATCCGTCTGTCTAAGCCCACTCAAAGTTAGACCTGACAAAATATGGTTACAAGTTAGTTTAGGTTTACAAAATATGGTTATAGTTCCATTTAAAAACTAAAACAGTGTAGGGGTAGGGTTAGGGAGAATTTGGGTAGGGTGGTGGTGGGTGAGTGGGTGGGTGGGTGGGCGGGGTGGGGGTAGGAGTGGGAGTGGGCAAGGTGGAGTGCGAGATAGGGGTGGGGGTGGGAGTGGAGGTGGGTAGGGGTAGGGGTGGGGGTGGGGGTGGGGGTGGGGTGGGGTTGGAGGTTGGGGTGTATACATAATCACTAAATATTATTGTTTTGAATCAAAAATTTCTAAATATGGGTTAAAAAGAACTCCTAATTTATATTTGGAATGAAATGAGTCGAAAAATGATTAATCGATTTGGACCTATATTTGTTTTAAAAAATATGATTCCAAATATTAACCAACATAAATAAATAAAATAATTAATCAACTCATTTAGTTCTAGTTAACCATCTATATTACCAAGTCTACTCGAAGTGTCAATGACATCTTTTGGGGCAAGCAATCGAACTTTCAAACGAAAGAAGCATCGGGCAAGCAATCCATCTATAATGGCATCTTTTCGGGCAAGCAACTTAACTTCCAAACCAAAGAAATGCAACCTGAGATGTCGTCCAAGAGAAGTGGAGTTTGATGAAGATTATGAAATGCTACATGAGATGTCGTCCAAGAGTGATGAGGATGATGAAATCCAAATCAATTCTATAATAATCTCCACAATCAGTATTAACACTGATATTTTATAACACAAACTAAGATTCTGATGTTTCACAAGTATTAACAAATACATACGTGATAACTAACTAGCTAGAGGAAGAAAAAAAACGGTATAAACATTGAAATGACGGCTCAATAATCAACTTAAAAGCTGATCAAGAAGAACAAGAAGGCTCAATTACGCAAAAAGACAGAATTTAAATGCCTGCATTTTTCTCAAAAACAAATCACAGTAGATATTTGGATCCCAATAATTTCAAAAACTCCTACATGCCACTTAAAACCAGAAATTCCCCTCAACGACGACAAAATATACCGCAGAAAATTTTGGGACACAACTAATATCCAAAACGCACACAGCTGAAGCTCTCTCATCTTCTATTCAAAAGCATCGTCATCGTCATCAGGGAGGGGCTGACTTGCAGCTTGAAGCAGCTCTGCTTCATGCCTGTAAAAATAAAACACACAAGTAACACAGAGTCAGAAATATTACCGAGTGGATGTGTTTATTCCCAAAATCAATACTTGAAAGGAAACGACATGGGAATTTAAAAAGATATTTAGAAATAGTGTTTAGAGAGTGAGTGGCTTATCCTTTACTTCTATTATTATATGAGAACGAATTTGGTAATAGTGAATGTTAATATTCCTCTCACCAATCAAGAAAACAGATAAATAGCTAAATCACCCTAAAATTCAACCCACCCCACCCTCGCTCTGAAAACAAAACCCAAAAAAAGAAAGAAAGAAAGACACCCCCTCTGACTTGGACAGAAGTATGAAAAAAGGAAGGCGCAAGAAGTAGGGAAACATTTAGTTTATGACACTTGATGAGACTCCCTATGTGAAGAAAGCCATATACTCACTCAGGGACGAAGCCACATTGGGGCTGGAGGGGGGCATGGCCACCAAGATTTTTTGGGTCAGGCAATAGAATACTAAGTGGGCTAATGACTATTGTGAAGATAAACATTAGCTAATGACTATTGGGCTAAATTCATTAGAATACCAAGTGGGCATTACAAAAAATAGAATACTCTAAAATTTTAATGTTCTAATCAGATGGGTTGTTACTTAGTATAATAGTATTGACTAAATGACTATTGTGAACAAAATTCCAGAAGTAGATATTTTCCCATTTTCCCATTTAGTATAATAGATGGATTTCGTGATTTGAAAGAACGTCGGGTGCAATTCTGACGAAGCTTTGATATGTTCTAAGACTTTTTTTTGCTATGTTTTGTTGTCTTTGTCAAAGAAAATTATATTACTACATTATTTTTGTTTTAGTAAAAATATATTTTGAAATTTTGGAACTTTACTTTTTAGTGATGAATATATATTATGTTGTTAAATAAATTCTTGCCCCACCCCCCCCCCCACCCCCACCCCCACCCCCAATATCGTATCCTGGCTCCGTCCCTGCATATACTCTTCTATTTTTCTTCCTTAATTTGCATGTTAGGCCAAAGAAAACAGAAATGCTAGAGCTCCAAGTAGAACTTCAGAAAACAAAACAATGAGCATGAAATATGCCGAGTAATAAGTTGCAACAGATAGCTTACTGTTGCTGTGCAGCCATGTCGATATGAACTTCTGGAGGAGCAAGGGCTGGAGACTCCACAAAGTGTAAGTTGGGATCCCTACAAAACCACAAACAAATATTCATATTGTAAGCTGTAAACCAGCATTCTTAACAAAGCAAGAAGAACATGATTTTGATGGTATCTTTACCCAGCAAGTTTTCTAGCAAGATAGAGGAATGGCTTTTCAAAGTTGTAGTTACTCTTTGCTGATATCTCATAATACTGTAGATTCTTCTTTCGGTGGAAAGTAACCTGCTTAGCCTTCACTTGGCGGTTCTTCACATCAACCTTGTTTCCACACAGTACAATTGGAATATTTTCACAGACACTGATGGAAAACACAAGGTGAAATATATTAAAATCAATTCACCAAGAAATAAATAATAAGATACTATAATATCTCAGGAAAATAAGGAATTCTTGACAAACCGGCAAAGATCTCGATGCCACGTTGGAACATTTTTGTATGTCAACCTCGCAGTTACATCAAACATGATAATTGCGCACTGTCCATGAATGCTGCATATAGTGGAGTAAAAAGAAGCATCAACAATTGCAACTAGCTAATATGTAAGATTGACAAATTCAAAGAAGCATCAACAATTGCAACTAGCATTAGTAGTTCAAATCAAAAGCTCTTAGCAAAATCAATTTACTTACTAGTAACCATCCCTGAGCCCACCAAATTTCTCCTGCCCCGCAGTGTCCCAACAGTAAAATCGTATTTTTCCACAATTTGTGAAGAAATCCAACGGATGAACTTCCACGCCAATGGTTGCTGCATAAAAATAAGAAACAAAACTATCAGTTACTCATATGGGGTAAAAGGAACTTCCACAGAATATTTGAACTGCTAAATACTAACAAAAAATAGAGTATTTACATCATACTTACGTTCATATTTCTTCTCAAATTCTCCAGTAAGATGTCTCTTCACAAATGTGGTTTTTCCTACAATGTGCAAAGACTTTAAATTTAGAGGGGGGGAAATCTACTTATAACTTTAACCCAATTATAATCAAGAATGAGATCCAACAATAATAATAAATACTGATAAGATAATAAAACTAAAATCGGTAAATACGAATCCAATCATCCAAAAAACTAATCCTGCCTAGGTAAAAATATATGGATAAAAATAGAATCTGATGCAATCATGTATAAATCAATAAAACCTCCCCTCCTGAGCCCATTGATTTTTTCCATTAGTCAATTTGCAAAATCCTAAAATTCAAAATTGATGTAGATTTATTTGATTTTGATTACTAAGATAATACTGTAAACTACTTAGCAAGTATTACTAAGTACAAAATTTTTATTTCAAAAGTTAAAATAGATTCACATTGCAATTTGAATTTTAGGATTTAAAGCCCTTGTTTCCCTTGTACTTGTTTTCCCTCACCTTTTCCTTGAAGTTTCAAAAAAATCTCTCGAAAAATCAATTACCAAAACAATAACATTCTACATGGGCCTATTCTTATTAAATATTAGGAGAAATTAAAAAATACGAATATTAAAAACATTGAAGAAGTTCACTTTTCAACAATATAATTAAAAAAAATTGAAATTTCTATCTTATCCCCAGGGCGAAACAAAAATGTGATTTTCTAAGCATCCAAACAGATCATAAAGATAAACTATATGCCTGAAATTCGATTTAAAATAAACAAATTAAAAAGATTACCTGTTCCACCATCGCCAACAATCACAAGCTTGAAACTTGGATAATCAACAGTCTGCTGATTAGGCAAAGCCTGCAACACCACAACAAAATTATCAATCAAAAACACAATAAACAAATATATATATATATCAATTAACACAATACAAACAAAGTTCCAGAAGAGACTTACCATGACTACTCTTCTGACAGAACAACAGCAAGTTTTAGAGAGAGAAAGTGAAAATGATCTAGTAGCAGGCTAGCAGCTGAAGATAGAGAAAGCGAAGAGAAGGGTTTGGAATTGGTTTTTGGGATTTGGAGATTTTTATACCAAGGCAAAAGGAGATCTTGGTTCTTAACTTAGCTTCCTTCAGGTAGCTTTAACCTGACGCGAGTATCTCCACCGTCCGATCAAATTTAGTCTCAACATTCTCGAATCCGTGTGAGAGTCACGTGTTTGTGAGGGTTCATGTTGGCCTAATTTTTGAATTTTGAATAATGTTTGGCTTCTGGCCTATTGGACTATACCGTGTTTGGCTGTTTGCTGAGTTAATCAATTCAAATATTTTGGGGTTATTTCTTAAAAACTGGATTTTAATTATTATAATTTTTATTTTTGAATTAAGGATGAAATGAGGAAAAATTAAGTAAATTTTTATCTTCTACTTGGAGGAATTTATTTTACAGACTTTTATTTTATAATATTAGAAGTTTATCTCCCGTATTATCCATGCAAAATGTCACACTTGCAAAAGATGTGAGATGGTAAAACTTTTAATTAAAGTCAATGCTTCTCATTTGATTTTAAGATGATGAAATACGTCATTATAGCAAATATTACATTTTTTTAAACCATTTCAATAATATTTTTTTTAAACGAATGGTTTAAGAAGTATTGTTATAATTTTATTTAGGAGTGGTTAGCATGAAGTTAACTTTTGTTAATCGATTAATACAAATCTACATCGCATGAGCAGGGAGGTAAGACCCCAAACTTTTATAAATAAAGATGAATTTTTTATAAATATTATTTTTGAATATTATGGAATAAATTTGATATAATATTATAGTTGTGGGTAATATTTATAAATTTTGCAAAGTAAGCAAGTTGTTATAAAATATTCGTTTGGTGGAGAATATTCTTTTTGTCGGAGAATATTTATCTGACTACCAATCATTAAGTGGACCCCATTGGCGGAAGTATTTGTCGTAGTTAGAAAGCGACAAAATTATTTTTCTATAAAAATAACGGCGGAGGTGTTATCATTAAAAACTGTTGAACTACGGTAGTAAAAAAGTACGATGTCTGCGTAGTTGTAGAGTAGTAAGACACGATATTGATTATTGACGCTTACGTGAGAAGTCACCAAATTTATGCTTCAATTATTCTTCACGAAAATTCTTTGCGATCATATCTCTTATATTATTGATTCAATTATTGTCACAAAGATCATCTCGTATAATATGTTATAGTATTAAATTATTAATTGAGACTGACAAGTTATAAATGATTAATAATTGTTGAAAGATTAAATATGTGTTGATTAAAAATAAAATGATTTGTGGTAATATTTATTCAATCCTTGATGTATATAAAGAGTCTCATTATGAGACGTTTGTGGTAAGTTTGATTATTTTATGGGGGGCGTATATGTCATCATCTAAGAGTCCCTTCGTCGATAGTAATTACCTTTGTAAATAGTAATTACCTTTGTGAATAGTAATTACCTTCGTCGATAGTATTTACCTTTGTAAATAGTAATTACTTTTGTGAATAGTAATTACCTTACATCAATAAGTATTTACCTTCGTCGATAGTAATTACCTTTGTGAATAGTAATTACCTTCGTCGATAGTATTTACCTTCGTCGATAGTAATTACCTTCTTCTTGATAGTAATTAACTTCGTCGATAGTAATTACCCCTTCGCAAATAGTAGTTGTCCTTCAATATTACCAAGAGTTAAGCGCTTCTTGATATGTTCCAAGGGTTAATTACCCGCTTCATGAATAGTAGTTATCCTCTTGATATTACCAAGAGTCGTTTTTCAGCCCTTAAGACCAAAAGAGCCACCCTCGCTTTTTCTATAAATAGAAAGCTCATTCCTTCATTATTTATTTCTTTAATGAATTTGAAACTACAGAGAAACTATATAGAAAGAAGAAAAATATTTTCTTCTTCACTTTTCAATATTCCGCCTTCTTAAGGTAGGGAATATTATTTGTTGTACTTTCGTAAGGGGTGTTATTTTTTTATTATTCATGAAGAGAACTTGTTATTCTATTCTTTATTATTACATTGGAATAACTCGTAAAAGTGGCATACCCTATACATGATTCGTATATATGCGAATACCCTATACTTGGTGAAATCCTTATATTATTCCATTCTTATTTATTACATTGGAATAACTTTGTATATGCAGAATCCCTATACTTGGTGATATTCTTCTATTATTTTATTATTCGTTGGAACATCCCGTCTGCGTGCTTTTACGTAGGAATTTGGTTTAAATCTTTATTATTCTGTCTTTATTATTCTATTGGAATATCCTCGTCTCATGTGTTTTACGGACCTGGTTAAAATCTTTTTATTATTCTTTTTTATTACATTGGAATATCACATACGCATGTGTTTTTAGGACTGGTTCCGCTTTTTATTATTCTCGTATTTATTATTACTGTTAGAATAACTCGCCATCGCAAAGTACCGCATGCAGGTGATTTCTTTTGTTATTTCATTCATTTATTATACTCGGTTGGTTAAAATTTTGACTTTATACTACACATGAATTTAGTGGAATATCCTCGATATTCAAGCGCTTCATCCAAAGATTTTTAATGAAAATATTTTTACGAGCATTCTTGAATTTTACTCTACAAAGCGAAAGATCATGTTGACAATTTGGACGTTATTAGTTTCTGAATAAATTAATTCGTGAACTTGTTTTATTGAATTATTATGTCATTGTCATCATCCTCATGTTATATTATGTTATCTTTGGCTTACGTGCGTAGATGAACTTAGTATGATTATAACCAGGATCATTCGGTATAATCATGGCTTCGATATAAATGATGTGACAAAAGTCCTCGGTGGGCGTGAATGCAAATGATGGATAGTTTTTGGTATGATTATGACTGGGGTGATTCTTAAGATAGTCGTGACCATTGATAATTTGATGAAAATCCTTGATCGTAGATGCGAGGATGATTAGATATTGTGGTTTATTCATTAAACCTGAGTCTCGATGATAAAAATTGATGAAAACTTTTAAAACCTAAAAGATAGTAGACTTTATTTTCTACTTGACTCTTTTAATGGATTCAGATATTCATTGCAGATTAAACCTGGTTGTCTATTGTATTTTATCGGTTTAACATTGTTGAAGACTATTGATAATTTATTCGCATTATCTTAGTTATAATATTTATAATTGGGCTAGTTGAGCTCACCCTTTCTTTCGCCATTTGCCTCTTCGTGAAATGAGAATATAATTTGGGACGAGTCGGAAGCGAGTGATGGTCACGAAGATAGCAATAGTAGTCCTCACTATTACGTTAAATAGTGTGATGATAAATGTAATGAGGACTCTTGAGTATGGATGTTGTCTAAATGACAATATTCCTATTAGAACTCTCGATTTATGTATTGTCGTATGTTACACGGCGGATGTATAATTAAGTTTGTATTTGAATTTATGTACCATGTAAGTGGCGACCCAAGATGGGTGGCGTATACCTAATTTTGGGGCGTCGCGGTTGGTATCGAGCTTAGGATATGATCCTGGCTAAGATCTTGAGATAAGAACTAGGAGGGAGAGACGGAAATTCTTTCGCTAGTATGACCTACCTAAGTTTATTTGTTATTTAATTGGTGGTCGAGTATAGGGATAATATTTGATATATTAATTAACCTTGTGTTGTGGCGGTGTTTGGAAATGGCATTTGAAAATATTCTGATGGAGTGAATGTGGACCGTTGTGACACCTTTAATCACTAATCGAGTTAATGCAAAGTGTCGACGAGGAATAAATTAGAGATATCCACGTAGTGAATGAAGAACTAATTGTTGCACCCGAGCTAGTTGCAGAGGTAGCAGCTGAGAGTGAGGAAGAAGAGGAAGAAGAGGAAGAAGAGGAACCTAAGGAGAATTGGTTAGAAGAAATTTATAATCAAAACTTAGAATTACAAAATCGTGTTCGTGAGCTAGAAGAATAGGTTGAAGAAGCAGCGCAAGCGGTCGTGGAACAAAGGGATACAACAATTCAAAATTGGGTTACCCGATATGTGATGCTCGAACAAAATCACGCTTTGGCAGGGTGTAAGATATTAAAGTTGGAATCTGAGAATTTAAAAATCAAAGATCAGCTGAAAGAAGAAACAATCGAACGAAGGAGAATAGGCGATCATGGGTAAAAGTTGCACAACGTTGATAGTGTAGAAAAAGACGTCCGATCTAATAAAGCCAAAATAGATGAAATGGACTTTTTTTTTGGACAAAGAATTGGGAGAACCCAACATCGAATTCGGAATTACCACATGCATAGCGGTCAACCCGAATTCGATATGGATCGGAGAATAATGATTCAAATCATGGATCAGAATGTGAAGAAGCACTTAAGGGTGGAATGTACCCTATAGTAAAAGTCAAACTTCGGTAATTTAAGCGAGAGCATTTGTCGAGAAACCCGAACGAAGTTATTACAGGGTAAATTAATTATAAATTATTGCGAAGTCTATACTTTATTCAATACAAGTTCTACCCACTCTTTTATTCTACCTAGTTGTGTTCAATGTTTAAATTTGACTCCGGAAAAATTAGACTTTGACTTATCTATTGAAACTTCGTTGAGAGAAACCTTCGTTACCTCCACTATTTATTAATCTTGTTGTTTCAAATAAACACTTTCACGTTACCTGTCGATCTTATCTCTTTGAAAATACTTGCCTTTGAGGTAATTTTTGAAAACGATTGATTAACTACTCATGTAAGACCCCAACATTTATAAATAAAGATGAATTTTCTATAAATATTATTTTTGAATATTATGGAATAAATTTGATATAATGTTATAGTTGTGGGTAATATTTATAAATTTTGCAAAAGTAAGCGAGTTGTTATAAAATATTCGTTTGGTCTGGGAATATTCTTTTGGCTCGGAGAATATTAATGATTTGACTCAATCATTAGTGGACCCCATTAGCGGAAGTATTGTCGTAGTTAGAAAAGCGACAAAATTATCTTTCTATAAAAATAACGGCAGAGGTGTTACCGTTAAAGCTGTTGAACTACGGTAGTAAAAGTACAAAGATGTCTGGCGTAGTTGTATAAGAGCACACGATATTGATTATTGATGCTTACGTGAGAAGTCACTCATTTATGCTTTCGATTATTCTCACTGATAATTCTTCGATCATATCTCTTATATTATTGATTCAATTATTATCACAAAGATTATCATCGTATAATATGTTATAGTATTAAATCAATAATTGAGACGACAAGTTATAAATGATTAATAATTGTTAAAAGATTAAATATGTGTTGATTAAAAATAAAATGATTTGTGGTAATATTTATTTAATCCTTGATGTATATAAAGAGTCTGTTATGGGAGACGTTTGTGGTAAGTTTTATTATTTTATGGGGGCCTATATGTCATCATCTAAGAGTCTCTTCGTCGATAAGTAATTACCTTCATCAATAGTAATTACCTTTGTGAATAGTAATTACCTTCGCCAATAGTAATTACCTTTCTTAGACGTCAAACCACTTGTCGTTTCATATTACAAAGCGTCGAACCACTTGTCGTTTCACATTACAGGCGTCGAACCACTTGTTGTTTCACATTAAAGGCGTCGAACCACTTGTCGTTTCACATTACAGGCGTCAAACCACTTTTCTTTTCATATCACCAGTCGTCAAGCCACTTTGGCTTTTCATGGCGGTGCTAAGCTAGAAATCTTCTATAAATAGAGGTCTAAAGTGCTTCATTATTTTTCATTTAATTCATTCAAGCTATAGAGAGAGAAAGTAGTAGAGAATAAGAGAGAAAGAAGAAGAGTATTTTGTTCTACACTTCTTCGTAGTATTCAATCTCCAACCAAAAGTAAGGGTGTTATTATTTTCTTATTCATGAAGAGAGGCTGTTGTGTTATTCATTGCTTATTATTACTGTTGGAATAACTTTGTATCTGTGATTTACCTATACTTGGTGACATTCTTTTATTATTACATTGGAACATCTTGTCACGTGTGTTTTACAGGACTGGGACCGGTTCCGTCTTTATTATTATTATGTTGGAACATCACATGCATGTGTTTTACAGGACTGACCGTTAAAATCTTTATTATTATTACATTTGAACATCACATGCGTGTTTTTTACAGGACTGGTTCCATCTTTTATTATTATTCATTGGAACATCACATGCATGTGTTTTACGTGGGACTGGTTCCATTCTTTATTATTCATTGGAATATCACATGCCTCATGCGCTTTTCACTTGGGGACTGTTCCGTTATTTATTATTACATTGGAATAACTCGCCTGTAAGTGATCTATCGCATGCATGGTGATTTCTTTTGTTATTCCATTCTTTATTATACCCGGTTGGTTAAAACTTTGACTTTATACTCCATGAAATTAGTGGAATATCCTCGATATTTGCGTTTTCATCAAAGATCCTTTCATGAAAATATTCTTTTCGATTATTCTTGAATTTTACTCTACAAAGCGATGATCGTGTTGTGGTTTGGATGTTATTGGTTCCTAGATAAATTAATTCTTGAACTTGTTTTATTGAATATCATTATCATCATCCTCATGTTTATATTATGTTGAAAGTCATACATGGCACTCAGAAGTGCATAGATGGACTTGGTATGATTATGACGAGAGACTATTCGGTGTAATCACCGATAGTAATGTTACAAATGATGTGGTAAAAATCCTCGGTGGCCGTAATGCATTGATGGACGGATTGTTGGCATGATCATCACCATTAATGAATACACAAATATTCTTGGCCCGTAATGCATGAATAATTGTGGTCGTGATACTAAAGAATATCATTAGCCGTAGTGCAGGGGTGATTCGATGATGTGGGATATTTATTAAAGCTGAGTCTCAGCTATAATTAACAGTGATGAAAAACCTTTTAAAATCATAAAATATAGTAAATTTTATTTTCTACTTGACTCTTTTAATGGATTCTTTGGTTCACATTTGTAGTTAAACTTGATGTTCATTATATTTTATCGGTTTAACATTGTTGTGAGGCTAATGATAATTTATTCTCGCATTATCTTAGTCATAATATTTCTTCTTGAGCTAGTTGAGCTCACCCTTTTTTTCACCGTTCTCTTTGAAATGAGAATATAAATGGGGACGAGTCGGGGAGCGGAGTAATGGTCCAGAGGATAGCATTAGTAGTCCTCACTATTCGTGAAATAGTGTGATAATAATTGTAATGATGACTCATTTTGAGTTTGTATGATCTCTAGTAGACAATATTTGTATTCAAACTCACGTTTTACGTCGTATTGTGCTACGGCGCTTATATTAGTAAGTTGTATTTAAATTACATACCATGTATCCGACACTACCCAAGATGGGTGATGTATACCTAATTTTGGGGCGTCACGCAGTATCGAGCTTAGGGATATGATCCCCGCTAAGATGTGAGAATAGTACTTAGGAGGGGAGAGACGGGAATACCTTCGCTAGTATGACCTACCTAAGTTTATGTCTTTATTTTATTGGTTGGTCGAATATATGGATAATATGTTACATGTCAATTAACCTTTTCTTGTGTGGCAAGATTCGAAAATGACATCCGAGAATGTTGAGAATAAGAATGGAGCACTGAGCGATCGTTGATTCACCACATATCAATAATCGGGATAACGTGCATCAAGAAAGCGATAATCCTCATGCAAAACAACAACACCGACCAAATGATGAATGATCAAATGTTCAGAGGCTTTATGCAATTCATGCAATAAGAAAGCGAGAGCGACTCTGCCCAAAACGTAGGTGGAAACACGGAAAACTCTCGGCGGTCACCGCATTAAGCAGTTGATTTGGGACCACCGGAGTTTAAGGGAGAGCAAAACCACTTACGGCGGAAGCATGGATAAAGCGGATTACCAAGATATTTGATATCTTGGGATGCTCCGAGGAGCAAAAGGTTTCCCTTCACGCTTTTATGTTGCGGCGGAGAGGCGATTCTTGGTGGGAATCGGTGAAACGCACGACTCAACTTCTTTGTCTTGAAGATATCTTGGGAGAAGTTCCAGAGTCGTTCAACGACAAATACTTTCACGAAAGTATTCGCCACATGAAGGAGGTGGAGTTTATCAAGTTGGAACAAAACAATGTGGACCGTGTCGCAATACGAGGCAAAATTTGCGGAGTTATCACGGTTTCACGTCCACTTGGTGGATAATGAAGAGAGAATGGCGCGAATGTTTTTAAGAGGTTTGAAGCCGGAGATACGTCAATATCTTATTTCTCATAAAGCGTGTTTGTATTGAGATGTTGTAAATAGGGCTCGATTAGTGGAGCGCGATAACGAGTCAACTTAACTAAAAAGAAGCGGTAAACAAAATTATAATACCAAATGAGAGTAGTCATCGAGCGGTGACAACAAGCGTGGAGGAATCAACGTGCCAGATATGGTAACCACTTGGTGGTAATCGAGGGCCAAAACAATAAGAATGGACATTTCAAGAAAAGGAGATTCAACAATGATGGAAAGACGTCGACCAAAGACCGTTTTGTAAGGAAGGAGGAAAGACCACCTATCATATGCTTCAAATGCGGAGGAGAGGACACATCGATCATCTGCGCGCCATGCCAGTCAAAGCATGTTATAATTATGGAAGAGAAGGTCACTTAGCTCGATTTTGTCGTTCATCAAGACAAATTCAGCTAGGATGGAGGCACCAAAGCGTCAGTCCCGAAAAAGTCAAAACCGAGGTAGTGCAAGGGAGGCGTTTGTTGTCACCTCCCAGAGAGCAAGGAACCCGAATGAGGTCATCACGGGTAAGCTTATCATAAACTCTAATAAAGTCTATACTTTATTTGATACTAGTTCTACCCATTCTTTTATTTCTCCTACTTGCGCCATCGATTAATTAAATTTGACTCAGGAGAAATTAGACTTTGACTTATCTGTGAAAACTCCGTTGGGAGAAACCTTCATTACATCCATTGTTTATAAGTCTTGTTTGGTTCAAATCGGCCCCTCACATTACCCGTCGATCTTATTTCATTAAAAATACTTGCATTTGGCGTGATTCTAAGGATTGATTGGTTAACTACTTATATCATAAAAAATTGATTGTTTTTCGTAAGGTTGTTAGCTTTCATATTCCTAACCAACCTATTATGCTAATTCAAGCGACCAAACCATTAAAATCAATCACGGTCATCTCAAGCCATAAAGCTATTCGTTTATTGAAAAATGGATGTCAAGCTTTCTTAGCTCATGTCACGATTTAAAAAAAAATACGCCGGTTTTGAACGATATTTCTATTGTTAATAAATTTCTGGACGTATTCCAGAAGAACTTCCGGCCTACCCCGAGGCGTGAAATTGAATTTTGTATCGACCTTGAACCCGGTGACAAAACCTATTTCTAAAGCCCCATATCGAATGGCTCTATTGAACTTCAGGAGTTAAAGACTCAACTGCAGGAATTGTTAGACATTGGCTTTATTCGCCCCAAGTACTTCTCCTTGGGGTGCTCACATTCTATTCGTGAAGAAGAAAGATGGGAGTATGCGACTTTGTATTGATTATCGGGAGTTGAATCACGTCACCATCAAAATAGGTATCCATTGCCATGTATTGATATTCGTTTGACCCGATTTGCAAGGAGCCAAATTCTTTTCAAAGATTGATCTTCGTTAGGATATCACCAATTGAAGATTAGAATCGTGACATTCCAAAGGCGACTCGCCGTAACTCTCGAGACGGGCATTATGAATTCCTAGTCATGTCCCTTTGGATTGACTAATGCTCCCGCCGCCTTCATGGATATGATGAACGAGTATTCAAGGAATATTCGAATCACTTTGTGGTCGTCTTTATTGATGACATCCTTATTTATTCCAAAAGCCGTGAAGATCATGAGCAACACTTGAGTTGACACTCAAAAGCTTCGTGAATATAAGCTTTATGCCAAGTTGAAGAAATGCGAGTTCGTCAAGAAGAAGTAGTATTCCTTGGGCACGTGGTATCAAGTCATGGTTGACCCAAAGAAAGATTGAAGCTATTCAAAGTCGGGAACAACCTAAATCGATGGACCAAAGTACGTAGCTTTCTCGGTTTAAATTGGTTATTATTGGAGATTCGTGGAAGGATTTTCTCGAATCGCTACTCCATGACTCGGTGACTCGGAAAGATACAAAGTTTGGTTGGAGCGAAGAATGTGAGAAGAGTTTTAAGAACTCAAGAGGAGACTTATTTCAAGACTGTTACGACAATACCATCCGGCTCGGAGGGATTTGTCATCTACTGATGATCTTGAGCAAAGGGTTGGGATGTGTTCTCATGCAAACATGGAAAAGTAATAGTTTATGCCTCACGATTAACTCAAAGAATATGAGAGGAATTATCCTACTCATGATCTAGAGTTAGCGGTATTATCTTCAGACTTAAAATTTGGAGGCATTACTTGTATGGGGAGAAAGTGGAGATCTTTACGGATCATAAAAGCCTCAAATATTTCTTCACTCAAAAGGAACTCAACATGCGACAACGACGTTGGCTAGAACTGTTGAAAGATTATGATCATACCATCCAATACCATCCCGAAAAGCGAACGTGGTGGTAGCCGACGCGATTGAGTAGAAAATCATATGCAATCACGAGTGCGATATTGTCAACGCAAAGGCCCATTTTGTGTGACTTGCAAATGATGGAGATAGAGTTAAAGACTCAGGGACGCGTGTGATGATAGCGAGTATACGAGTAGAACCGACTTTAATCGATAAAGTTAAAGTTTGCTTTCAAGCTACGGACACGGAGGCGATGCGTATGAGGAAGAAAGTGCAAGAAGGTGCTATCTGGAAGCAAGAATCGATGAAGAAGGAATACTTGAGTCAACTCCGGACTTTGTGTTCCTAACGACCACGATTTAAAGTATAATATCATGATGGAGGCGCACAACACACCATTTGCAATCCATCTCGGGAGTACCAAAATGTATCATGATATTCGTTATACATTTTGGTGGGAGCAATATGAAAGAGAGATAATATTTGTTTATATCAAGGTGTCTAACTTGTCAACGAGTTAAAGCGGAGCATCAAGTACCAAAAGGTCCATTGCAACCACTTGAAATTCCAGAATGGAAGTGGGAGCACATTACCATGGATTTCGTTATCGGTCTTCCTAAGGTTTCTCAAGGCATAAATGCGATTTGGGTCATTGTTGATAGATTGACCAAGTCTGCTTATTTCTTACCGACACGAGAAACTTATACTTTGAAACGTCTTGCTTCAGTATGTACATAAACGAGATTGTAAGACTGTATGGTATGCCGGTATCCATAGTTTCTGATCGAGACCCAAGATTCACTTCACAATTTTGGGTTAGTTTGCAAAAAGCTATGGGCACAGACTTACGATTTAGCTCGGCATATCATCCTCGAGACAGATGAGACAATGGAGAGGACTATTCAAACTCTTGAAGATCTATTAAGACTCGTGTCCTTGATTTCAAGGAAGTTGGGACAAGTTCTTACCATTGGTGGAGTTTTCCTACAACAATGATTATCAAGCAAGTATTGGCATGGCTCCATTCAAGCGTTGTATGGAAGAAAGTGTCGTTCTCCAAGATATCTTTGGGATGAGGTGGGTGAAGCAACATTGTTGGGGACCGGAGTTAATGTACGTATGACTACGGAAAAGATTCAAACGATCCGACAAACGTATAAAAACCTCACAAAATCGACAAAAGAGTTATCTTGATCTTCATCGAAAGGACGTGGAATTGATATAGGAGATCGTGTGTTGTTAAGAGTTACTCCATGGAAAGGAGTTACAAGATTTGGAAAGAGAGGAAAACTCAATCCTCGATTCATCGGTCCATTTTAATCCTCGATCGAGTAGGGGCGTGGCCTATAGACTCGCTTTTACCGCCAAATATGTCTCGTGTTCATAACGTTTTCACATATCCATGTTACGTAAATATGTGAAAGACCCGAACCACATTATTAAGTTAGAACCGGACGAAATAGCGGAAGATTTGGACGTATGAAGAGGTTCTGTTCAAATCTTGGATAAGAAGGAACGTATTCTACGCTCAAAGTTATACCTCAAGTCAAAGTTTTGTGGAGGAACCACGATGTTGAGGAAATGACTTGGGAGTTAGAATCGAAATGAAATCAAGGTATCCTTACCTCTTCGACATACCAGTAATGCGTACCTCAATTTCGAGATGAAATTTCATAAGAAAGGGAGGTTGTAAGACCCCAACTTTTATAAATAAAGATGAATTTTCTATAAATATTATTTTGAATATTATGGAATAAATTTGATATAATGTTATTGTTGTGGGTAATATTTATAAATTTTGCAAAGTAAGCAAGTTGTTATAAAATATTCGTTTGGTGTGGGAATATTCTTTTTGTCGGGGAATATTCGCATTCGACGGCTCAATCATTAGTGGACCCCATTAGCGGAAGTATTGTCGTAGTTAGAAAGCGACAAAATTATCTTTCTATAAAAATAACGGCGGAGGTGTTACCTTTTTAAACCATTGAACTACCGGTAGTAAAAAAATAAAGATGTCTGGCGTAGTTGTATAGTAGACACGATATTGATTATTGATGCTTACGTGAGAAGTCACTCGGTATGCTCAATTATTACTTCGATAATGAATCACGCATCATATCTCTTATATTATTGATTCAATTATTGTCACATGATTATCATCATATAATATGTTATAGTATTAAATCAATAATTGAGGCGACAAGATATAAATGATTAATAATTGTTGAAAGATTAAATATGTGTTGATTAAAAATAAAATGATTTGTGGTAATATTTATTCAATCCTTGATGTATATAAAGAGTACATTATGAGGCGTTTGTGGTAAGTTTGATTATTTAATGGGGGCCCGTATGTCATCATCTAAGAGTCTCTTCGTCGATAGTAATTACCTTCGTCAATAGTAATTACCTTTGTGAATAGTAATTACCTTCGTCGATAGTAATTACCTTTACTAGGCGTCAAACCACTTGTCGTTTCATATTAGGCGTCGAACCACTTGTCGTTTCACATACGGTGGCCGAACCACTTGTTGTTTCACATTCTGAGCGCGAACGAACCACTTGTCGTTTCACATTACAAAAGGCCAAAACCACTTTTCTTTTCACATCACGGTCGCTGAGCCACTTGCCTTTTCACATGGCGGTCTAAGCTAGAAATCTTCTATAAATAGAGGCCTAGTTGTGGCGCCCCCAAAATAGGTATACATCACCTATTACGGTTGTCAATACATGGTATAGAAACAACTACAACTTTATTATTACAATCAGAAAGCGTGAGTTTGAATACAAATATTATCTTCAGACAATATCTATACTCAAATAAATCCTCATCACATTTATTGATACATTATTTTACAAAATGGTGAGGATTACTAAACAATTCTTTCTAAAACCTTCATTCCATACCGGAGACTCGCACTCGCTATATTCTCGCCTCCCGAGAAGAAAAATGGAACAAAAAGGAAAAGGGTGAGCTCAACTAGCCCGAAAGAAAAGAATATTATGACTAAGATAATATACAACAAATTATCGTTAGTCTTCAACAGGAAAATCTAATAGAATACAATAGACAACAAATTTTAAATCAATATTCATGTTGAAATAATAATTCATTAGAAGAGTTAAGTAGAGAATGCAAACTACTATCTTCTATGTATGAATTTAAAAGTTCATCGTCTATCTTTTATCCTGTAACATCAATCAATATACATCCGGAATCAAATATTCATCTTTGCACTACTGGGGCAAAGATATTCATCGATTAGTCGTGTTTATCTAAACACTGCTCATCTTTGACTACTACCAAAGATATTCTTGAGAAATCATTCATCTTTGCACTACAGGGGCCAAAGATATTCTTAAAAATCATTCATCTTTGCACTACTGGGCCAAAGATATTCCATAATATCATCATTTAAGATTGAGGATGATGAAAAATATTTTTTAAAAGAAACGAATCCAGTGAAACAAAATGACAAGGATTAAGGATTAAGGATTCGTACTTGGTTTTATCCACGTCCAAAAATACCTCAAAAATAATCATAGTGGTGTAAAATTCAAGAATGATCAAAACATAGATACAATCGAGTTAGTATCCGAATAGATATTTTGGAAAAAAGAAGAAATTTTATTTTTTGATTGAATAGTCTTGATATCGTGAATAGTCAGATATCGTGAATAAAGGAGTATCGTGAATAGTAACTCAGACACCAAAAGATAGAAATTCCATAAAAACATCTTCACTTCCATGAATAGTACTCGTGAATAGTAACTCGTGAATAGTAACTCATGAATAGTAACTCGTGAATAGTAACTCATGAATAGTAACCCATGAATAGTAACTTGAGCATGAAAAAGTTCCAAATTTGATAAAACATCGGATCAACATTTCAACATTATGATATTGAAGAAATAATATCATTACTGAAAAAAAAATAATATCCCTTACCTCGAAAGATCAAGATTTCTTATTTAGAATCTAGGGTATAATCTTTGAAGGAACTTGCACCGTCTAGCAATACTCAAAGTATACTCAAAATACTCACAAGAATACGCCGATAATATAGAGAGAAAACTTGAGTTTCGGTGTGATTTTCAATTCTAACCTAAGCACCCTATTTATAGGAAAATCTTAGAACACCAAAGCGTAAAATTTAATAAAATAATAATATTTCTTAAAAATATTCAAGCCCACCTTAGAAATCTGATTTCAAATCATTTATAACACATGTGAGCCACTCAATTACAACAAAAAACGTTTTTCTTACAAAAATATTTTAAACTCCAAAAATCAATTATTTGAACTTGAACTTCAATAATTCATAATAAATAGCCCTTTCATCAGAAAATTCGAATCTCGCGTGTTTTTATAGGAATTTCAATTCTCTACAACTTTGCAGAAGAAAGTTTTTCCAAATTCCAAATAGAAATTGACCGAAATCCACAAAGCGAAGCGATTTATTGTGCTATAATCAAATTTGATCAATAAATGGGGTCCACCGACATGTTTAACATGTTTTAAACATTTATTGCAACAAAAAATACTCTTTCCTCCTCGTATACTCATATATCCCACATTCGTTGTAAAAATATCACCAGTTAATATATTATTAAAATAATATATTTAATCTGAATTATTTTATCAAAAAGATAAAATATTAATTTTCAACAATTGTCATTTTAAAAATTTTCTCCATCTATATCCACATAAAATCAATATTTTTCTCATCATATAAATCAATAATTAATTATTCACAAATAATATTACGAATCACAATATTGACATCCGAGGCAGGTTCCCAAGAAAGAGGGCTTTCAATAAGAATTTCTTCTTCTTGGCCGCATGATTAGGTGACCAAACCTCTCCTTGACCAGAACTTTCTAGAAATTTCCAATAATGTTATCTAATAATATTATTAGGATAATATGAATTATTGCTTCGATAATGAAAAATCGTGTAATGACAATTATTGAAACAACAACAATATAAAATATCAACGCAAAGCAATTATTAACTCAATAAAATCTTTGAGCGGTAATTATCGTAACCTTTATTGAGTAGTGCCTTCTTACGTAAGAATCAATAATTGGTGCAATACTGGTGTATCGTGTTTGTTTTAACCCAAGGTATTTTAACAAGATTATTGTGAATAACCACGTCGTTATTTTTAAACAACTTATATTTGTCATTTTTCTTCATCCAATCGCTTTCAGTTATGGGCCCTACATGGCTACCTTGCAGCATGCATACGAATATTCACAAGCAGACGAATATTCCACGACCAAACGAATATTCCCCGACGATAATGAATATTTTATAACCACTGCTTATTTTGAAATATCACAGTATTTAACCCTTAACTATCCACATTAATCAAATCAACCCTTACTATTTCAAAATAATAAATAAAGGAAATTCCTTTTTATTTAAAAAATTTTTGGGGTCTTACACTTTAGTGCTTCATTATTTTCACTGAATTCATTCAAGTATAGAGAGAGAAAGTATAGAGAGAATAAGAGAGAAAGAAGAAGAGTATTTTATTCTTACACTATCTGCGATATTCAATCTCCTACCAAAAGTAAGGGTGTTATTCTTTCTTATTCATGAAGAGAAGCTGTTGTTATTCCATCGCTTATTATTACATTGGAATAACTTTTTGTATACGCTTATTTACCCTATACTTGGTGACATTCTTTATTATTCTGCTGGAACATCACATCTGTGTGTTTTACAGGACACCGGTTAAAATCTTTATTATTATTACGTTGGAACATCCACATCGTGTGTTTTACACAGGACTGGTTAAAATCTTTATTATTATTCTGTTGGAACATCACATGCGTGTGTTTTACACTGGACTGGTTCCATTTTTATTATTATTCATTGGAACATCCCGTCATGTATTACGGACCTGGTTCCATTCTTTATTATTACATTGGAATATCACATGCATGCTTTTTCTACGGACCGGTTCCGTTATTTATTATTCTGGTTGAATAACTTTTGCTGCTGATCTATCGCATGCATGGTGATTTCTTTTGTTATTCCATTCTTTATTATACCAAATTAGTTAAAACTTTGACTTATACTCCATGAAATTAGTGGAATATCCTTGATATTTGCGTTTCATCCAATATCCTTTCATGAAAATATTCTTCTCGAAGATTCTTGAATTTTACTCTACAAAGCGATGATCGTGTTGCCGAGTTTGGATGTTATTGGTTCTAGATAAATTAATTCTTGATCTTATTTTATTGAATATCATTGTCATCATCCTCATGTTTATATTATGTTGAAAGTCATACGTGGCTTTCTGTAGTGCATAGATGGACTTGGTATGATTATGACGAGACTATTGATTGTAATCATGGATCGTAATATTACAAATGATGTGGTAAAATCCTTAGTGGGTCGTAGTGCATTGATGATGATTGTTGTTACGATGATCATGACCATTAATGAATACACAAATATTCTTGGCCCGTATGTATGAATAATTGTGGTCGTGATACTAAAGAATATCATTCAGTAGTGCTGGGGGTGATTCGATGATGTGGAATATTTATTAAAAGCCGAGTCTCATTTATAATTAATAAAGTGATGAAAAACCTTTTAAAATCATAAAAGATAGTAGATTTTATTTTCTACTTGACTCTTTTAATGGATTCTTTGGTTCATTTGTAGTTAAACTTGATGTTCATTATATTTTATCGGTTTAACACTTTGTTGTAGGCTAATGATAATTTATTACGCATTATCTTAGTCATAATATTTCTTCTTGAGCTAGTTGAGCTCACCCTTTCTTTCACCGTTTTCTTCTTGAAATGAGAATATAGCCGGGAATGAGTGGGGAGCGGAGTAATGGTCCAGAGGATAGCATTAGTAGTCCTCACTATTCGTGAAATAGTGTGATAATAATTGTAATGAGGACTCCTTTTGAGTTTGTATGATCTCTAAGTAGACAATATTTGTATTCAAACTCACGGTTTACGTCGTATTGTATACCACGCAGTTATATTAGTAAGTTGTATTTAAATTACGCACCATATATCCGACTACCCAAGATGGGTGATGTATACCTAATTTTGGGGGCGTCACAACTCATTATTCTTTTTTGTAAGGTTGTTAGCTTTCATATTCCTAACCAACCTATTATACGAATTCAAAGTAACCAAACCTTAAAGTTAATCAACTTTGTTATATCAAGCCATAAGTAAATAGCCCCCGATCCTTTCGTTGTTGACTTCCTTGTGTGGAATGCACCAAGCCGCGGACTTTTCAGTAGCGACGCGTCGTGAATGACGATGACAAGTTGATAGGTATCATTGTGAGTCTTTATCTAGGTTAAAGGATAGAAGTCACAGTTGGTATCAATGTAACGTCTTATCCAAGTCTTGGATAAAGTAGCGTTTTGAATGATATTTCTATCGTTAATAAATTTCTTAACGTATTCTTGAAGATTTCTAGCCTACCCTAGAGCGTGAAATCAATTTTGTATTGACCCAAAGACAAAAACCCATTTCTTAAACCTCAAATATTTCTTCAACTAAAAGGATGCATTTACGAGGATTATGATGAAAGTCATAATAAAAGCATTGGACTAATGAAAATCATGGGTATATGAAGTATTAGTAAGTGTTATGATGAGTTATGTGGTTATTATATGAAAACATGAAAGTTTCTTAGAAATCACAAAGGGTTGAAAAATCGATTTTGGTAAAAACGTAACATGAAATTCAATTGACCATATCTCCTATTATATTTTGAATTTTTGAGTGTGGTCAAGTCCTAGAGTTAGATCTATGAGTTTTGTAGCTTATCCAAGTGGAATCTTTGGAAAAGGTGTTGTAGATTTTCGTGTGGACCTGAATTTAGCTAAAGAGTCCAAAGCTGCAAATTACAAAAACGCTATCGCCTGAGAAACTTTAGGGACTGTTTCGCCACTAAATTTATGTGAAAAATTCTGGCCTTTTGGGACATGAAAATATATGTTATAAAGTACTCTCCTGTCCAAAAATGAGCTCATTCGACTTAAAATGAACAAGTTATGACCATTTCAATATTTAGGTTTTTTTGATGAAAAATGTTATAAGCGGAGTTCTATAACTCCGATGACCATGAAATTTAAATCTGGAGGCTCACATTAACATGTGTAAGGTCCTGCCAAGATTTGGGAATTTTGGAGTTAAACTTGAGGTAGCTAATTTCTTAAGGAATTAATTAGAAATTTATTTTGAAAAATATTAAATGAATTTTAAAATTCCGAGAAAAATATATTTTCATCATGGGACTATATTATGCTAAATCCCAGAAAAGAAATATTTTGGGACTGATTTGGTATTTTTCATGAAAATAGTTTAGTTACTGAACATATGAGTTAAATATGTTATGTGAAGTAACAAAGTTGAAAATAGGATTTTATGGCTAGAGAATCCTATATAGAGTATATGCATATTTTTTGATGAGGATTTGATAATTGGTGATGATATCTTATGAGTATGGCATTTTGAATGATTAAATGCATTATATGGTAAAAGCGTAAACAATTGAGATAAATTGTTTATAAATTCTGAAGTGATTAAAATATTGTTATAATATTAATGATATTAGATTATGAGATTATTAAGTGATTGATAACATGGGGATATTCTTGAATCTGGATAAATTATATTATAAATGTTTAATATTTATCCTTTATCTCATTTGATTGATTCTTTATATCATTATCCTCATGCTTATATTGTGTTGAAAGTCATCATGGCTTACGTGAATAAATGGACTTGGTATGATTATGACCGAGGATTGTTTCGGTATAATCATAACCGTAATTGAAAACACGATTATCTTTGGTAGTAGTGCATGGATAATTTGTGGTCGCGATATCTTAATGAATACCACGATTATCTTTGGTAGTAGTCATGGATAATTTGTGGTCGTGATCTTAATGAATACACGATTATCTTTGGCCGTAAGGTATGGATAATTTGTGGTCGTGATATCTTAATGAATACACGATTATCTTTGGGCCGTAGTGCATGGATAATTAATTGGTCGTGATACTTAATGAATATCCTTGGCTGGTAGTGCGTGGATGATTGATGATATGGATTAATTATTGAGTTGAGTCTCAAAGTAATGAAATATTAATTCATGGATGTAGTAAAAGTCATCTTTGGTAGTAGTGCATTGATAGACTTGGTATGATTATGACAAGGATTATTCAGGTATAATCGATCAGTAATTGAAAAACACGAATATCCTTGGCGATAGTGCATGGATAATTAATGGTGGTGATATCTATTAAGGCTGCGTCTCGGCATTATTGGTTTCTGATTTATATCTTTGGCCCAGTAGTGCAAAAGATGAATTGTTAATGAATATCTTTTGGTAGGATTGCAAAGATGAATTTAATATTTTTAACGATAAAGGTATTCAAGGTATCCTCACCTCTTTATCATATTAGTACGTACCCCTAATTTCGAGGCGAAATTTCATAAGAAGGGAGGTTGTAAGACCCAAACTTTTATAAATAAAGATGATTTTTTTATAAATATTATTTTTGAATATTATGGAATAAATTTGATATAATGTTATAGTTGTGGGTAATATTTATAAATTTTGCAAAGTAAGCAAGTTGTTATAAAATATTAGTTTGGTGGGAGAATATTCTTTTTATGGGGAATATTAGATGCATTGACTCAATCATTAGTGGACCCTAATTAACGGAAGTATTCATTAGTAGTTAAGCGACAAAATTATTTTTCTATAAAAAATAAAGCGGCAGAGGGTTCCGTCAAAATTGTTGAACTACCCGGTAGTAAAAAATGCGATGTCTGGCGTAGTTGTATAGCATACACGATATTGATTATTGATGCTTTACGTGAGAAGTCACTCGGCTATGCTCAATTATTGCTACGATAATTAACGTGATCATATCTCTTATATTATTGATTCAATTATTGTCACAATATCATCCGTATAATATGTTATAGTATTAAATTATTAATTGAGGCGACAAGTTATAAATGATTAATAATTGTTGAAAGATTAAATATGTGTTGATTAAAATAAAATGATTTGTGGTAATATTTATTCAATCCTTGATGTATATAAAGAGTCATTATGAGACGTTTGTGGTAAGTTTGATTATTTTATGGGGGCCCATATGTCATCATCTAAGAGTCCTTTCGTCGATAGTAATTACCTTTGTAAATAGTAATTACCTTTGTGAATAGTAATTACCTTCGTCGATAGTATTTACCTTTGTAAATAGTAATTACCTTTGTGAATAGTAATTACCTTAAATCAATAGTATTTACCTTCATCGATAGTAATTACCTTTGTGAATAGTAATTACCTTCACGTCAATAGTATTTACCTTCGTCGATAGTAATTACCTTCTTGATAGTAATTACCTTCGTCGATAGTAATTACCTTCGTCAATAGTAATTACCCCTTCGCAAATAGTAGTTGTCCCTTGATATTACCAAGAGTTAAGCGCCTCTTGATTGTTCCAAGGGTTAATTACCCCTTCATGAATAGTAGTTGTCTCTTTAATATTACCAAGAGTCATTTTGACCCATCGTTAAGACCAAGAGCCACCTCGGTTTTTCTATAAATAGAAAGCTCATTCCTTCATTATTTCTTACGAATTCTTTGAAACTCAGAGAAACTATAGAGAAAGAAGAAAAGTATTTTGCTACTTCACTTTTCCAATATTGATTTTCTTCTAAAGTAGGAAATATTATTTGTTCAGACTTAAAGGGTGTTATTTTTTTTATTCATGAAGAGAACTTCATTATTCCATTCTTTATTATTCTATTGGAATAACTCGTAAAAAGTGGCATACCCTATACATGACTTGTATATGCGGAATACTATACTTGGTGAAATCCTTATATTATTCCATTCTTATTTATTACATTGGAATAACTCAGTATATCTACGGAATCCCCTATACTTGGTGATATTCTTCTATTATTTTATTATTCCGCTGAACATCCTCCATGCATGCTTTACAATGGGACTGGTTTTAAATCTTTATTATTACGTTTTATTATTCTATTGAAATATCACATGCGTGTTGTGACGCCCCAAAATAGGTATACATCACCTATTACGAGTTGTCAATACATGGTACGTAAACAACTACAACTTTATTATTACAACAAGAAAAGCTGTGAGTTTGAATACAAATATTATCTTCTGACAATATCTATACTCAAATAAATCCTCATCACATTTATTGATACATTATTTTACAAAAATGGTGAGGACTACTAAACAATCCTTTCTAAAACCTTCATTCCATACCCGACTGCAGACTTCGCTTATATTCTCGCCTCCCGAGAAAAATGGAACAAAAAAGAAAAAGGGTGAGCTCAACTAGCTCGATAAAAGAATATTATGACTAAGATAATATACAACAAATTATCGTTAGTCTTCAACAGGGAAAAATCTAATAGAATCTGATAGGACAACAAATTTTAAATCAATATTCGCAATGAAATAATAATTCATTAGAAGAGTTAAGTAGAGAATGCAAACTACTATCTTCTTACTATGTATGAATTTAAAAGTTCATCATCTATCTTTTATCCCCGTAACATCAATTAATATACATCCGAATCAAATATTCATCTTTGCACTACTGGTGCCAAAGATATTCATCGATTAATTAAGTGTTCATCTAAACACTGTTCATCTTTGCACTACTACCAAAGATATTCTTCGAAATCATTCATCTTCAGACTCTGTGCCAAAGATATTCTTAAAAAATCATTCATCTTTGCACTCATGTGCCAAAGATATTCCATAATATCATCATTTAAGATTGAGGATGATGAAAAATATTTTTTAAAAAAACGAATCCAGTGAAACAAAATGACAAGGATTAAGGATTAAGGATTAGTACTTGGTTTTATCCGTCCAAAATACCTCAAAAATAATCATAGTGGTGTAAAATTCAAGAATGATCAAAACATAGATACAATCGAGTTAGTATCCGAATAGATATTTTGGACAAAAGAAGAAATTTTATTTTTTCTATTGAATAAAGTCAGTATACGTGAATAAGTCAGATATCGTGAATAAAGTCAAAGTATCGTGAATAGTAACTCAAGATACACTAAAAGATAGAAATTCCACAAAAACATCTTCACGCTTCACTGAATAATAGTACTCGTGAATAAGAACTCGTGAATAAGAAACTTTCATGAATATAAGAAGCTCGTGAATAAGTAACTCATGAATAGTAACCCATGAATAGTAACTTAGAGCATGAAAAAGTTCCAAATTTGATAAAAACTTGGATCAACATTTGAGATAATGATATTGAAGAAATAATATCATTACAAAAAAAAAAAAATATCCCCTTACCTCGAAGATCAAGACTTTAGCTAGAATAACCAAGTATAATCTTTGAAGGAACTTGCAGACCGCCTAGCAATACTCAAAGTATACTCAAAATACTCACAAGAATACGCTCGATAATATAGAGAGAGAAAACTTGATTTACGGTGTGATTTTCAATTCTAACCCAAGACCCTATTTATAGGAAACGCTAGAACACCAAAAGCAGAAAATTTAATAAAATAATAATATTTCTTAAAATATTCAAGCCCACCTTAGAAATCTGATTTCAGATCATTTATAACACATGTGAGCCACTCAATTACAACAAAAAACGTTTTTCTTATAAAAAATATTTTAAACTCCCAAAAATCAATTATTTTGAACTTCTAACTTCAATAATTCATAATAAATAGCCCTTTCATCAGAAAATTTGAATCTCATGAGTTTTATAGGAATTTCAATTCTCTACAACTTTGCAAAAGAAAGTTTTTCCAAATTCCAAATAGAAATTGACCGAAATCCACAAACCAAGCGATTTTATTGTTTATAATCAAATTTCGATCAATAAATGGGGTCCACAGACATGTTTAACATGTTTTAAACATTTATTGCAACAAAAATACTCTTCCTCCTCAGATACTCATATATCCCACATTCGTTGTAAAAATATCACCGTTAATATATTATTAAAATAATATATTTAATCGAATTATTTTATCGAGAAAAGATAAAATATTAATTTTCAACAATTGTCATTTTAAAAATTTTCTCCATCTATATCCACATAAAATCAATATTTTCCTCATCATATAAATCAATAATTAATTATTCACAAATAATATTACGTAATCACAATATTGACAACCGTGTAGCGGTTCAAAGAAAGAGGGCTTTCCAATAAGAATTTCTTCTTATGGCGCCGCAATTTAGGTGACCAAACCTTTTCTTAGATGTAACTTTCTAGACATTGCCAATAATGTTATCTAATAATATTATTCGAGATAATATGAATTATTGCTTCGATAATGAAAAATATCGTGTAATGACAATTATTGAAACAACAATGAATATAAAATATCAACGCAAAGAATTATTAACTCAATAAAATACTGAACAGTAATTACTGTAACCATTATTGAGTAGTGCCTTCTTACGTAAGAATCAATAATTGGTGCAATACCGTGTGCTACTGTGTTTTAACCACAGAGTATTTTAACAGTATTAACGGTAACAACTACGTCGTTATTTTTAAACAACTTATATTTGTCATTTTCTTCATCCAATCGCTTTCCGTTATGGGGCCCACACATGGCTCAAGGTCGTCGCATACGAATATTCCGTGAGGCTTAATATTCTACGACCAAACGAATATTCCCTAGGCGATAATGAATATTTTATAACTACTTGCTTATTTTGAAATATTTGCGTATTTAACCCTTAACTATCCACATTAATCAAATCAACCCTTACTATTTCAAAATAATAAATAAAGGAAATTCTTTTTTATTTAAAAATTTTGGTCTTACAACCTCCCTCCTTATGAAATTTCGTCCTCTCGAATTGACGTCGATACACTGGTGTTTCAAAAGGTGAGGATACCTCGCTTTCATTTCCGCTTCCAATTCCCTGGTCATTTCTCTATATAGCATGATTCCTCCACAAAACTTTAACTTGTGGTATGACCTTTCTTGGCGTGGGACATGCTCATTCCTATCCAAGATCTTCGATGTACCTCTCTCACACGTTAAGTCTCTTGGCTATCTCGTCCCGGTTCTAACTCAATAACGTGGTTGGGTCTTTCACATATTTGAAGCATGATATATGAAACACATTATGAACACGAGACATACTCGAGGTAACGCAAGTCTATATAGCTACATTTCCTACTCGGTCAAGAATTTGAAATGGACCAATAAATCGTGGATTGAGCTTTTTCCTCTTCCCAAATCTTGTAACTCCCTTCCATGGAGCAACTCGCAACAATACATGATCCCCCACATTAAATTCCACGTCCTTTCGATGAAGATCCGCATAACTCTTTTGTCGATCTTGTGTCGTTTTTGTATACGTTGTCGAATCATTTGGATCTTTTCGGTGAGTCATACGCATTTAACTTCGGGTCCCAACAATGTTGCTTCACCCACCTCATCCCAACATATTGGAGAACGACATTTTCATCCATATAATGCTTCAAATGGAGCCACACTTATACTTGCTTTTCGATAATCTGTTGTTGTAGGAGAATTCCACCAATGGTAAATACTTATCCCAACTCGCCCTTGAAGTCTAGGACACGTAGTCTTAATAAATCTTCAAGAGTTTGAATAGTCCTCTCTCGATTGTCCGTCCGTTTGGGGATGGTATCTTACAACTAAATCGCAAATCCGCGCCCATAGCTTTTTGCAAGCTAACCTAAAATCTTGAAGTGAATCTTGGGTCACGATCCAAACTATGGATACAGGTGCATCTTACGTAAACTCACAATCTCATTCACGTATATACTAGCAAGACGTTCAGTGAATAAGTCTCCCGTGACGGCAAGAAATGAAAGCGAGACTTGGTTAATCTATCAACAATAACCCAAATAAGATTGATGCCACGAGAAACGTAGTAGGAAGACCCAGAATCTAAATCCATGGTAATGTGTTCCCACTTCTATTTGAATCTCAAGTGGTTGCAACGGACCCTTAGGTACTAGATGTTCCGCCTTTTACACGTTGACAAGTTAAACACATTGAGATAAACTTTGCAATCTCTCTCTTCATATTGTTCCACCAAAATGTATGTCAAGATCACGATACATTTTAGTACTTCCAGGATGGATTGCAAATGGTGTATGTGTGCCTCCATCATAATCTTGTACTTCAAATTAGAATCGTTAGGAACACAAAGTCTCAGAGTGGACTCAAGTATTCCTTCTTCATCAATTCTCGCCCTAATAGCTCCTTCTTGTACTTTCTTCTTCATACGCATCAACTCCTGCCTGGTGGCTTCGAAGAACCTTAACTTTTTCTATTAAAGTTGGCTCTACGCAGATACTTGACATCATCGCACTCGTCCTCGCGATATGATCTTCTACTCAACGCGTCACCACCACGCTCGCTTTTACCGGGGATGGTATGAATAAGTGTGGTCGTGAGTCTTCAATAGCTCGAGCCAACGTCATTGCCGCATGTCGAGTTCTTTTGAGTGAAGAAATATTTAAGGCTTTTATGGTCCGAATATATCTCCACTTTCTCCCCATATAGATAGTGCCTCCATATCTTTAGTGCGAAAACGAATGTTGCCTAACTCTAGATCATGAAAGTAGGATAATTCCTCTCATACTCTTTAAGTTGTCGCGAGGCATAAAGCTATGACTTTCCCACGTTGCATGAGAACACATCCTAACCCTTTGCCTCAAGCATCATTTGTGAGATAACAAATCCATCCGAACCAGATGGTATTGTTAGAACACGTGTGTTAAATAAGTCTCTCTTAAGCTCTTGGAAACTTTTCTCGCATTCTTCGCTCCAAATGAATTTTGTATCCTTCCGAGTTAAATTTGAGTTAATGGAGTAGCGATTAGAGAAAACCCTTCCACGAATCTCCGATAATAACCAAATTTAAGCCCAAAAGCTACGTGACTTGACCACCGACTTCGGTTGTTCTAACTTTGTATTGCTTCAATCTTCACGGATCAACAGATACTCCATGTTTCGACACCACGTGCCCAAGGAATGCTACTTCCTCAAGCCGTAACTATCATTTCTTTAATTTGGCATATAGTTTGTTTTCACGAAGCCTTTGAGTACCAAATTACTCAAATGGTGCTCATGATCTTCACGACTTTTGGAATATATAAGGATGTCATCAATAAAGACAACAACGAATCGATCCAAATATTCCTTGAATACTCTGGTTCATCATATCCATGAAAGCCGCAGGAGCATTATTCAATCCAAAAAGACATGACTAAGAATTCATAATGTACATTCTAGTTCTAAAGGCGATCTTTGGAATATCCTCGCTTCTAATCTTCAATGATGATATCCGTAATCTAAGATCAATTTTTGAAAAGAATTGTGCCCTCAGAATCTGGTCAAACAAGTCATCAATACGAGGTGAGGATACCTATTCTTGATGGTGACATGGTTCAATTTCGATAGTCAATACAAAGTCGCATACTCCCGCTTTTCTTCTTTTTACAATAAAACAGGAGCACCCCAAGGAGATGTACTAGACGAATGAAACCGATGTCCAACAATTTCGTAGTTGGACCTTTAAACTCTGAAGTTCAATAGAGCCATTCGATATGGGGTTTTAGAAATGGGCTTTGTACCAGTTCAAGATCAATAAAGAATTCAACTTCACGTTCGGGGTAGGTAAGGGAAGTTCTTCAGAAATACGTCAGAAAGTCAATAACAACAGGAATATTATTCAAATTTGACGTGTCTTTATTCAAATCCATAACATGGGCTAAGAAAGCTTGACATCCGCTTTTTCAATAAACGAATAGCTTTATGATTAGATATGACGTTGATTGATTTTAATGGGTTAGTTGCTTGAATTGCATAACAAAGTTGGTTAGGAATATGAAAACTAACAACCTTACGAAAACAATCAATTTTGGCATGATGAGTAGTTAACCAATCAATCCCTAAAATCACATCAAAAGCAAGTATCTTTAAAGAGATAAGGTCAATGAGGTAAGGTGATGGTGCCAACTTGAATCAAACAAGATTTATAAGCGATTGGATGTGATGAAAGTTTTCCTAACGGAGTTTCCACAGATAAGTCAAAGTCTAATTTCTCCGAGTCAAGTTTAAACGTTGAGCACATGCAGGAGAGATAAATGAATGGGTAGCACCCCAGATCAAGTAAGGTATAAACTTCGCAAGAATTTATAAATAGCTTACCCGTGATCACCTCATTTGGGTTCTCGATTATGACCCGACCACAACAAACGCTTCTTTCCGGAATCGTTGACTTTGACTTTTCTCGATGTTTTTCGAGTCACCGTCCCTCATTGAACTAGGTTTCACGCCACTGATAATCTCGAGCGATATGTCCTTCCTTTCCACAATTATAGCATACCTTGAACTGCAGGGCGGTTTGACCTGATATGTCCCTTTTTCGCATTTGTAGAAATATATGATGGGTGGTCGTTTCTCCTCCCTTAGAACCTCCGATTGCTGCAGAACCTTTGTCATCTTCACATGGTCGTTGTTAAATCTCCTTTTTAAAATCTCCTCCCGACTCGCTTCTTCTATTTTCATGGCTATGATTACCACCAGAGTGGTTACCATTTCGTCATTCATTCTGCTTTTTTCTCCGCAGTTATCATTATTCATTGATCGCTATCTCCGATATGATCCTGGTTGTGGTCCCTCAATGAGTCGTATTTTCGTTATCTCGCTTCTAATAATTGAGCCCTATTTTACAACATCCGAATAAAGAGAAAATTTATGAGAAATGAGATCGACGACGACGGGTTTCAAACCTCTAAGAAACATCCGCCATCATCGTTCCTCATTCTCCACCAAATGAGGTGCAAACACGGATAACTCGCAAACTTTGCCTCGCATCGAGACACCGCCATGTTGTTTTATTCCAATCGATGAACTCCACTTTCTTCATACGATTTAACACTTTCAGGAAAGTATTTGTCATTAAATAGCTTCAAACGTCTCCCAAGACATCTTTGAAAGTGTTTGGATGGGTAGGCTTCTGCATCTCTCACCGATGAATCGCGCCGCCACTATTTTAATATAAAGGTGGCGAATGGAACCTTCTGTTTCTCCTCCGCATCCCAAGACATCGAATATCTTGGTAATTTGTTTGACCTATGTTTCCGCCATGATCGGATCTGGCTTTCCCTTAAATTCTCGTGGTCCCAACTCTTCGAATCGCCTTCGTTGTGATAACCCGTGAATTGCTATCATTTCTCCCTCAGATTTTGAACACGAGTCTCCTCGTCTCGATTTTTGCGTGAATCGCAAAAACTTCTAAACATCCCTCGTTCATCATCTCGCTTTCAATGGTGTTGTTCATGAGGAGGAACATTACCACTGTTGCATCGTTCTCCTCGTTGGTGAGTACAGCATCTCCACTGTCTTATTTCCATTGTTAATATTCTCAACCGACATTCTCAAACATCTTGTATAAACAAGGGTTAATTAAGGAAATCAATATATCACATAATATCCCTATATCTTGACCAACTAACAAATAAGCTTAGGTAGGACACACTAGCGAAGGATTTACTCGCCTCTCCCTCCTAGTTCTATTCCCGATCTCTCCGGAGATCATATCCCTAAGCTCGATACCAACTGTGACGCCCCCAAAATAGGTATACATCACCTATTCGAAAGTTGTCAATACATGGTATGTAAACAACTACAACTTTATTATTACAACAAGAAAGCTGTGAGTTTGAATACAAATATTATCTTCTAGACAATATCTATACTCAAATAAATCCTCATCACATTTATTGATACATTATTTTACAAAAATGGTGAGGACTACTAAACAATCCTTTCTAAAACCTTCATTCCATACCCGACTCGCACTATTTATATTCTCGCCTCCCCGAGAAAAATGGAACAAAAAGGAAAAGGGTGAGCTCAACTAGCTCAAGAAGAATATTATATGACTAAGATAATATACAACAAATTATCGTTAGTCTTCAACAGAAAAATCTATAGAATACAATAGACAACAAATTTTAAATCAATATTCGCAATGAAATAATAATTCATTAGAAGAGTTAAGTAGAGAATGCAAACTATTATCTTCTATGTATGAATTTAAAAGTTCATCATCTATCTTTTATCCCCGTAACATCAATCAATATACATCGGAATCAAATATTCATCTTTGCACTACAGCCAAAGATATTCATCATTAAGTCATGTTCATCTAAACACTGCTCATCTTTAGACTACTACCAAAGATATTCTTCAGAAATCATTCATCTTTGACTAAAGCCAAAGATATTCTTAAAAAAATCATTCATCTTTGCACTACAGGCCAAAGATATTCCATAATATCATCATTTAAGATTGAGGATGATGAAAAATATTTTTTTAAAGAAACGAATCCAGTGAAACAAAATGACAAGGATTAAGGATTAAGGATTCGTACTTGGTTTTATCCACGTCCAAAAATACCTCAAAAAATAATCATAGTGGTGTAAAATTCAAGAATGATCAAAACATGGATACAATCGAGTTAGTATCCGAATAGATATATTTTGGACAAAAGAAGAAATTTTATTTTTTCTATGAATGAATAGTCAGATATCGTGAATAGTGCCGATACGTGAATAGTAACTCAGACACCAAAAGATAGAAATTCCACAAAAACATCTTCACGCTTCTTAGCTTAATAGTACTCGTGAATAAGAACTCGTGAATAAGAACTCTCATGAATAAGAACTCGTGAATAGTAACTCATGAATAGTAACCCATGAATAGTAACCCCGACATGAAAAAGTTCCAAATTTGATAAAACTTCAGATCAACATTTCAAAGATAATGATATTGAAGAAATAATATCATTACGAAAAAAAAATAATATCCCTTACCTCGAAAGATCAAGATTTAGCTGTAAAGATGTATAATCTGTGAAGGAACTTGCAACCGTCTAGCAATACTCAAAGTATACTCAAAATACTCACAAGAATACGCTCGATAATATAGAGAGAGAAAACTTGGGTTTACGGTGTGATTTTCAATTCTAACCTAAAGACCCTATTTATAGGAAAATGCTTTAGAACACCCAAAGCGTAAAATTTAATAAAATAATAATATTTCTTAAAAATATTCAAGCCCACCTTAGAAATCTGATTTCAGATCATTTATAACACATGTGAGCCACTCAATTACAACAAAAAAACGTTTTTCTTACAAAAAATATTTTAAACTCCCAAAATCAATTATTTTGAGCCGGAACTTCAATAATTCATAATAAATAGCCCTTTCATCAGAAAATTTGAATCTCTTGAGTTTTTATAGGAATTTCAATTCTCTACAACTTTTGCAAAAAGAAAGTTTTTCCAAATTCCAAATAGAAATTGACCGAAATCCACAAACGGGCGATTTTACATGTATATAATCAAATTTCAATCAATAAATGGGGTCCAACCGACATGTTTAACATGTTTTAAACATTTATTGCAACAAAAATACTCTTCCTCCTCGTATACTCATATATCCCACATTCGTTGTAAAAATATCACCGTTAATATATTATTAAAATAATATATTTAATCAATTATTTTATCGAAAAAGATAAAATATTAATTTTCAACAATTGTCATTTTAAAATTTTCTCCATCTATATCCACATAAAATCAATATTTTCCTCATCATATAAATCAATAATTAATTATTCACAAATAATATTACTGTAATCACAATATCGACAACTGTGCAGGTTCTCAGGAAAGAGGGGCTTTCCAATAAGAATTTCTTCTTCATCTTCGCCGCAATTAGGTGACCAAACCTCTCCTTAGATGTAACTTTCTAGACATTGCCAATAATGTTATCTAATAATATTATTCAGATAATATGAATTATTGCTTTCGATAATGAAAAAATTTGTGTAATGACAATTATTGAAACAACAAAGAATATAAAATATCAACGCAGTAATTATTAACTCAATAAAATATCGAGCGGTAATTATCAGTAACCATTATTGAGTAGTGCCTTTCACGTAAGAATCAATAATTGGTGCAATACCTGTAAAGCTCTTCGTGTTTTAACCAACCGAAGTATTTTAACAAGATTAATGGTAACAACTACGTCGTTATTTTTAAACAACTTATATTTGTCATTTTCTTCATCCAATCGCTTTCCATTATGGGGCCCACACACGGTCGCTGGCCGTCGCATTTAATATTCCCCGACAAGACTGAATATTCCACGACCAAACGAATATTCCCGACGATAATGAATATTTTATAACCACTTGCTTATTTTAAAATATTTTGCGTATTTAACCCTTAACTATCCACATTAATCAAATCAACCCTTACTATTTCAAAATAATAAATAAAGGAAATTCTTTTTATTTAAAAATTTCGGGTCTTACATGTGTGTTTTACAGGACTGGTTAAAATCTTTATTATTCTATTGGAATATCCGTACGTGTGTTTTACACCGGACTGGTTTAAGATTTTATTATTTTGTATTTATTATTCATTGTTGAATAACTTTGTATATCTGCAATCTGCGCATGCGAGGTGATTTCTTTTGTTATTTCATTATTATTATACTCAATTGGTTAAAATTTTGACTTTTATACTCCATGAATTTAGTGGAATATCCTTGATATTTGCGCTTCATCCAAAGATTTTTAATGAAAATATTTTTCGAGCATTCTTGAATTTTACTCTACAAAGCAATATCATGTTGACAATTTAGACGTTATTAGTTCTGAATAAATTAATTCGTGAACTTGTTTTATTGAACTATTATGTCATTGTCATCATCCTCATGTTATATTATGTTATCTTTTGGCTTACGTGCATAGATGAACTTAGTATGATTATGACCGAGGATCATTCAGTATAATCATGGCTTGATATAAATGATGTGACAAAAGTCCTCGATGGCTATAATGCGTTGATGGATAGTTTTGGTATGATTATGACCGAGGGGTGATTCGGTATAGTCATGACCATTGATAATTTGATGAAAATCCTTCGACCGTAGTATACGAGGATGATTAGATATTGTGGTTTATTCATTAAACTGAGTCTTAGTGATAAAAATTGATGAAAACCTTTTAAAACCTAAAAGATAGTAGACTTTATTTTCTACTTGACTCTTTTAATGGATTACGATATTCATTTGCAGATTAAACCGGTTGTCAATTGTATTTTATCGGTTTAACATTGTTGAAGACTATTGATAATTTATTACGCATTATCTTAGTTATAATATTTTTCTTTGGGCTAGTTGAGCTCACCCTTTCTTTCATTGTTTCTTCTTGAAATGAGAATATAAATTTGGGACGAGTCTGGGAAATGAGTGATGGTCTGAAGATAGCATTAGTAGTCCTCACTATTACGTTAAATAGTGTGACAATAAATGTAATGAGGACTCCTTGAGTATGGATATTGTCTAAATGACAATATTCCTATTAGAACTCTCAGTTTATGTATTGTCGTATGTTACACGACAGATGTATAATTAAGTTTGTATTTGAATTTATGTATCATGTAAGTGGCGACCCAAGATGGGTGACGTATACCTAATTTTGGGGGCGTCACAGGAGGTAATCTCTATCCTTGCGTGTCAGTGTCAGTACTGTAATCTCTATCCTTGCATGTCAGTGTCAACTGTATAGACCATGTTTCTTATATGTATCCAAATTATACCTAAAACACTATTTTTTACAAAAATTTCAGTTTGAATAAATATTATAAATTTTTTTAGAGGTATTATAAAAAAAATCAAAAAATAAAAATGTCGCTACTTCAATGTCGCCGTAGAAGGACTCTACCAAAATTAATAACACAAACATCACATCCATACAGACAGTCTTCCAAAATTCCTAAATTTAATGACCAAATTTAAATTGATAAAATGTTAAATTTAAAGGGTGATATGTGTAAATTATAAAAGTATGTCGGGGAATATTCGTTTTGTCATGAATATTAGGTAAAAGTGCGACGACACCGAAATAACCAATCATTGGTGGGTCTCACAACGAAATATTGTCGGATGCAAAAAAATGACATAAATAACATTTTTAATAATAATAAAAAAAGTATAGTTAATGGTACCATCATTTTTACTGTTTAAATACCCGGTGATAAAAGTACAGTAGCACACGGTATCCTACAGTGACACACTACATTTTACAGTATCACACGGTACTGCACAATACTTCATATTATTTATTCAATAATTGTTACTGTAACAACTGCATAATATTTCATATTATTGAACTCAATAATTGTCACAGTAGTAAATGCACAATATTTCGTATTATTATAATTGACACGACACAATAACTCATTTTATCTGATATAATATTATTAGGCTAATAAACATTATTAACAATGTCTATAAAGTTCTGTAAATGAAAAATGTTATTTAATTGCGCGTCGTTTATATGGAAGGCCACCTCTTTCTAGGGAACGATTGTCAATAATGTAAATCTATAATAATTATACTCAGAAGAAATTAGTGAATATCATCAGTCTACTGTAGCAAACACATGGATTTAGGGATGTCACAATATCTTATATTATTGAACCAATAACTGACATCGTAGCAAGGGTAGTAATGGATAGTTGCATAAATGGAAGTCACATGTAGACACGAAAAAGCAGGTGGGTCGGCTAAAAGAATGACAATGATGGACCAAAATGGCCCTGAGTTTGGTGTAATTTGAAATTGTGAAATTGTGAGGCTGGCTTCGATTTCGCCTACCATGAGTTTCTTCCTTTATTTTTTTTCAAAATCTTGCTACACTAGAAATAGTAATAATAATAAATATTAAAAATAATAAAATAATTAATAATAAACAATATTAAAAATATTATTAATAATAAATGTTCGACAAATAGCGCTGAAGCAATACTCTTCTATTTGTCTGTCTTGACTAGTGGTTAACAGAAGCAATAATTATTATTTTATTTTTTTTGTATAGTACGTTAATTCCTGTTTATGGATCCGGTTAGCATGAAGTTAATTTTTGGGTAAGTTGGTCAACTGGTCAATAAAATGATGACACACATAGAACTTCGCATGTGTGTCAGTATTATATTGGTCAATTGACCAACTTACCCAAAAATGAACTTCATACTAACCCCCCCAAGATTTAAAAAAAATTTAAGTACTAAGGCTCACTCACTTGAATTGTGAGATTAAATTTGTGCGTTGTGGGCTTTGTGGCAATCCATTTTATTATCTCCAATTCTCCACTACACAATACACACTAACAAATAAAGTATTGTCATTGTGTATTTGCGTTGTTAGATTTGCTTTTATTGAGATTTATATGCAATCTCAAGTACCAAATAATGCTAGGAATTAGGATTGGTAGAGATAATGGACTGTTTCGTAAATACAGTGGGATTGTGGACATGTGGTTAAAAGAAATAATGCTAGAAATTAGGATTGGTGGGAATTATTTTCTGGAGTTGGGACTTGGGAAGCTCAATGGTATAGCCTTTTATCTTGAAAAGTTTGAAGACTGGAAGTTTGATTTTGCCCCCCAAGATCAAATCATGGCTCTGTCCCTGCCTATACGCTGCCTTGCAAATGGCAACATGGTTAATTCAAGACATACAAACAGAAGAGTCTTGATAATAAGAATGTTCTGACTAGTGGTTAACAATTAATACTATTATTGATAATGTTCGACAAAGTAGTAATAATAATTAATAATGTTCGACAAGGAAGGTGGGAGGGAAGAAAAGGTGGGATTAATATTATAAATTAGGCACGATTTAGGTTTTATCTTTTAAGAATACTAAAATTTGAATAAGAGTAAAGAAAAAATATATTGAAGATTGCATTAAAAATAAATAGTTGTAGCTCAGTTGGTTTGAACTCTTATTTATTTACTTACAAGTCTTGTGTTCAAGCTTCACAACCCACAAGTAGCAATATTTTATTTTAAAAAGAAAAGAAGTTGCGAGCCTGCAGATAGCCGGCAGGACCTTCACTTGGCGGCCAAAAGGCCTGATTTTATTGGGCTAAAAACAAACTCATTTCGCTTCGCTTGCAATGGCTTGGATCATGCTTGCTAGGTCTAGTAACATGTTTTAAATAGCTAGATAGACTCATTATTTAAATAACAGTAATATCCGTGATATTAATACATTAAGTCAATACATCCTTGATATCTCCTTCGTTAAATTGATAATTGTGCACAAGGATGATAACGATGATGATTTGTATAAAAATTTTAAAATATGATTTTATCGCGCTTTCGTTATAGTTGTGTAATTTAATTGCATGTACGCGTTATATACATACCTAACAAAAATTTATAAAACTTTTAAAAACACTAATACAAATATCTCAATCTAAAATTATTAACTCATAATGTAAAATCCTAAATTTTACGAATAAAGATTTAATTTTCTCAAAATATTTTTTTTAATATTATGGTGTGAATTTGAGATAATATTATAGTTGTGGGTAGTATTTATAAATTTTGCAAAGTATGCAAGTTGTTATATAATATTCAATTGGTCGGGGAATATTCTTTTTGTCGGGTAATATCCGTACGACGGCATAATCATTGGTGAACCCCACAACGGAATTATTCATTCGGATCGAGAAAGCGACAAAAGTATTTTATTGAAAATAACGGCGGAAGTTTTATTGTTAACCTTCGTTGAACTACTCGGTAGTAGTAAAAGTATAGTAATACGCGTGGTTGCATAAGAATACACCTAAATTGATTATTGATGCTTACGTGAGAAGTCACCGCTTATACTCAATTATTGCTATAGTAATTGTTGCATCATATCTCTATATTATTGATTCGATTATTGTCACAAGATTATCCTGCATTATATGATATATTATTAAGTCAATAATTGAGATGATAAAGTTATTCATATTATTAAATTGTAATATTTACAATGTCTAGAAGTTCTGTCAGGAGAGGTTTGGTCACCTAATCAAGGCGCCATACATAAGGATAAATCCTTATTGGAATGCCCCTCTTTCTTGGGAACGACCTGGTTGATAAATATTGTGAGTTATAATATTAATGATGAATGTTATTAAAATTAAAGTTGTGTTCGGAGTTGAATTTGGAGACGCGGACGTGATATTTGAGTCCGGAACGATTAAATTAGTAAAAATAGTCTATAAACACAAAAATTTTCGGAATTCACTATCTGGTCAAAAAGTCAACAGTTGACTTTTTCGGGAAAAGTAAAACTTCAAAATTTATATATTTTTGATAAAAATGGTTTAATTGTGTTGGAATTATTTGTGTTAGTAAAAATCGACAATTATTTCGATAATAATTGATGTCAGGAGGTTATATTGACCAACCGGGTATTTAACCGAATAAATGAGCAATTGATTGCTATTATTTCACATGATTATAACTATTTGTTCACATGCATATACTATTGTTTCACATTCTTGTTACTATTAGGGGAGTTGGTGCAAGATTGATAATACTTGCATGACTAAGTTAAAAATGGAGGTAAAGATGGAGGTACTATACTGTAATTCGTATTTTCACATGTCTAGAACTATTGATTCACATAATTTACTATTGAATCACATTATTTACTATTAGGGGAGGTGGTGTAAATTTGATAATACTTCCATGACTAAATTAAAAATAAAAAGAAAAGTTGGAGGTATTGTCTTTGAAATTTTTCGAGCCCCAAAACGTCAGTAATTATCGAAACTATATTTTTCTATAAATAGAAGCTCATTTTTCTTCATTTCTCACCAATTCACAAAAGCTTTAGAGCGATTATTATAGAGAGAAATTATAGAAAGAAGAAGAGAAGTCTCAACTACCTCACTATTCTAAAGTATCCGCTTTTTTTCTAAAGGTAAGGAGTATTATTTCTTTCTTATCTATGAAGAGAACTTCATTATTCCATTCTTTATTATTCATTGGAATAACTCAGATACGCTGGCTACCCTATACTTAGTGAAATTTTTCTCGTTGTTCTATTCTTTATCATTCCGTTGGAACATCCTCGTCTGCAATGCGTTTCTACAAGGACTGGTTCCGTCTCTTTTTATTATTCTGTTGGAATATCCTGCTCATGCATGCATTTTACGGGACCGATTAATTTTTATTATTACATTGGAATATCCGCTCATGCGGTTTATGCTTGGGACTCGATTCCGCCTTTTATTATTATGTTGGAATATCCCGCTCGTGCGTTTTATGCGGGATTGATTTCGTTATTTATTATTCATTGGAATAACTTTTTGTCATGCGGTTTATCGCATGCCGGTGATTTCTTTTGTTATTCAATTCCTTATTATACTCGGATGGTTAAAGTTTTAACTTATATACTCCATGAAATTAGTGGAATATCCTCGATATTTGTGCTTCATCCAAAGATCTTTTCATGGAAATATTCTTCCCGAGCATTCTTGAATTTTGCTTTACAAAGCAAAGATCACGTCGACAATTTGGGACGTTATTAGTTCCTAGATAAAATAATTCTTGAACTTGTTTTTTATCAATTCTTATATCATTGTCATCATCCTCATGTTTATATTTTGTTGAAAGTCATATGTGGCCTATAGTGCATAGATGGACTTGGTATGATTATGACCATGGATTTTTCTTGTAATCATTTAACCGTAATGTTACAAATGATGTGGTAAAAGTCCTCATTGGCCCGTAGTGCATTGATGGATGATTGTTGGCATGATCATGACCATTATTGAATACACAAATATTCTTGGCCCGTAGTGCATGGATAATTGTGGTCGTGATACTAAAGAATATCTTGGATCAGAAAGTGCGGGGTGATTCGATGATGTGGATTATTTATTGTTCGAGTCCCAAATGATAAAAGTGATGAAAACTTTTAAATCATAAAAGATAGTAGATTTTATTCTCTACTTGACTCTTTTAATGGATCGCTTGTTCTACCGCAGCTTAAAACTTGATGGTTGTTATATCAGTATCGTTTAACACCACAAGGCTAACGATAATATATTCGCATTATCTTAGTCATAATATTTTCTCTCTTGGGCTAGTTGAGCTCACCCTTTTACTTTCTTTATTCTCTTCAGTGAAATGAGAACGTAGCGAGGACTAATCGGGAGAATCCTGAGTGATTGGGCGATGATAGCATTAGTAGTCCTCACTATTCGTGAAATAGTGTGATAATAATTATAACGAGACTCCTTTTGAGTTTGTATAATCTCTAGTAGAGACAATATTTGTATTCAAACTCACAATTTTATGTTTTGTCGTGATTGCATACTGCTACAATGTATTATTAAGTTTCAGATTTAGATTGTATTGACTACGATCGATTTATATTCGTATTGAATAGGTGATATATACCTATTTTCAAAGGCGTCACACACATAAAATAATATAAAATACTAATTGAGATATCTTTTAAACCCAAAATATCATATTAGTTGAAACATTTTAAAGGAAAATTATATATTTTACGATTTTATATATTGATTTTTTATTATAAGTTACGTGAATAATTATAATTGTTAATAGTTTAAATATGTATTTGACATAGAACTTATAATTTTACCCAATTTTATATATTGATATACGTCTTAATTATAATTTGATAATTTTGCAATGCATAATGATACTCTTTATCAAAGAATATTTAATATTATATTTTTATAAGGTAATATAAAAATAATACTTTATAAAAATAATCAATACTATATAAGTTGAGAAATTTTTTCAAACAGAAAATTTGAGATCTTTAACTTACCTTTTTCAAAAAGTTACCAAAAAATCTTGTTTTTTGTTTTGTTTTTTGGCAGCATATAAAATTATAAATATATTTTGGAATACAATGACTTCATGCACATAGTAAAGGGCGAAACAGAGGCGAGAGAAACAGAGGACTGGACTGGAGGAGGGTTTTAAGTAGAGAGAAAGACAGATATTTTTAGAGAGAGAGAGGAGATGACAGAGGAGAAGAGGAGGATGAAGAAGAATTTTTTTTTTGAAGGGAAAATGTGTGGAGCAAAAGAGATTCAGAGCGAGATTGAGAAGGTATCCGCCATTGATGAACAAAATTCTTATTACAGTGATTCCGTTGGAATTCTTCCGGCACTTGGTGCTCATTCCCATAGCAAAATCAAGCTTCCTCACTACATTATTTCCCCCTTTAATCCATCTTACAGGTTTTTCTCTCTTCAAAATAGTAACAATTTTTTTTTTATGATTTTTGATATATTTTACCCTTTTTCTTAAGGGGTTAGTATTGATCTGCTCAATTTCTGTACATAAATGCTTTTATATATTTCTGTACATAAATGCTCAATTTGCGTATACTGTGAATATGTGATTGTGACTTGATAAGTTTACATCTTGGGTATTGGCATCACCCCCCATAGTATCAAGGGTGTTATTGTCATTTCACAGTAAGCAACATTGAGTTTTTGGATCGGTTATGGTGAAGTTGTGACATCACATAACACAATGAAATTTTATAGTTTTTTCTGCTTTAGTTATAATAAAAGTTACTTTTTAAACTCATGTTTGTGGGGGCAGCACAAATGTAGTATTTGATATAAATAATGCAACAAAAAGTTTAGAACTTCACCGAGTAATACGTGGTCGTGGTGTGACAACTTCTTTTTGCTGCATTGGTTATAGTAAAAGTTGTATTTTAAACTCATGTTTGTGGCATTTGCTATAAACAATTCAACAAAAAATATAGTAGAATTTCGTCAAGTGGTATGTGTGACAGTTTCACCATAACCAGATCCATCTTTTTCTTATTCTTATACCCTTTGATCTTTTGTTTTCATGTTCAATATTCTGCCAGTGTGGGTCATGTATGTATTAAGTTCCCTATACATAAGCATATGACACTTGGTGTGTATATTTTTATCTTTTTATATCTCCAATTTTGGAGTTTCTGGATTTGGGAAATTTTGGCTTTTTCTGAAATTGGGTAAATTTTGGGTATGTGGGACAGTGGGAGGATGCAAATACAATGTGGTTTTGTATAAGCAAATAATTAAATGTCTCTAAATTTGTATTTATGGGTTGTTGGAACTATAAATAATTGGTGGGATATTGGTTAACTTTTCACTGAGAATTGAATTTTTTGTTGCAAATGTCATGTTGATGATTTAAATTTTACAGTATTTGACTTAGTTTTTGGTGTTTTTTTTTTACTGAATTCAATATATATGTATATTGCATTAAATTCACTGAATTGGTTTTTAAGAGGACAATGAGATTTTCCAAGACTGCCAAAGCTCAGTTTTCAAAAGAAACAGCTTGTTTTCTTTTTCCCTTTCGAGATGTTTATTTATTTACTTTCCTCATTCTTAATTCATTTTCCTAGACAATAATCATGTTGTTCTGTTATACAGAGACTGGGTATTATATGTATAAAATTGGAACACTATTGTTTATTACTCCCTCGGTTCCATAATAGTAATTGTTTTTTTTATGCACATGAATTAAGAAAGTCATTTAATACTATCATTTAAGGAGTAAAATTTGTATGAAATTCTATCACTACCCCTTTATGGAAAGTTGGAAACTATTAATGCAAGAGAGAAAATTTATTGGGAGAATGAGAGAAGTTAGGGGTAACATAGGAAAATAAATAATTTATTCTCCTAGAAAGTTGTAAACGACAAATAAATTTGAACAAATATTTTCTTCTAAAAAGACAGTTATTATGGAACCGGAGTACTTTATTTATAAGGTTGATATTGCCCGTAACATAGTTTACTTGCTTCAATTTTCAAATAAGGAATCATTTCAATGGCATTTCTCAATAAATTACTAAATTTATTTAAATGCTATCGGTTTGCTTGGAAGTTTTTAAATGGAAAGAAACGAAGAGAAGAGAAGGTAACTTTTCCTCCAATTTGCTTGGGACTAATGGAAAAAAGGAAGCATCTTTTTTGTTGCTTGTAAGATGAGATGAGAAGAGAAGAACATGGAGAGGAAATTGCTACTATTTTATCATTATAACTATAATTGCAAAGAAAGGAAGAGAAAGAAATATTGGTAAAAGTTGGATGTAAGTAACATTTCATTTGTGAAATGTAGTTATTTTCCCTACAAATTTTTAAAGAAACAAAAGAGAGGTAATATGGAGTTATTCTCTCTCCTTTTCTCATACGAAGAGGTGAGGCACATTCTTCCTGTTTTTCTTTGTTCCTCTCCAAATTTGAACTTCCAAGCATAGTGTAAAAGTTGGGAACTAATATAATTGTCTTTATTGTTCAAATCTTGGAGAGTTTTCACCATGTTTGATGAGAAGCTGAGTTAGTTTTACAATTTCAGAACTTCCAGCTGGAAAACTGGGTTGTACCCATTTGTTGTTTTCAGTTCTTTTACTCTGGGCAGTAAACTAGTAACATTCTCCCTCTGTACCACTCTCAGTGGGGTTCAAGACAATATTTAGAAGTAATATTTTGTAATATATTTTTAATTTTCTAACGTAGAAGTGCAAGTTTAAATAAACAAACATGAAAAGTATTATATCAAAATATGTCAATGACACGTCCTAAACTCCGAGCCACAAATATAGTTTTCAGCCATGCCATTCAAAGTGCAGAAGGAGTATAACTTTAAAGGACTATTTGCATTTTTATACACCTATATTTTAATCGTGGAAGAATGCATATAAAGTAGATGTTAAACTGTTTTAGTGTTTTTATAGCTTCCAAATCTCTTACCGCCTTGCTTGAACTGACTTTTACAGAGTTTGGGATACATTTCTTGTACTTTTGGTGTTCTACACGGCATGGGCGTCTCCATTTGAATTTGGATTCCTAGAATCACCAAAAGGGCATCTCTCTATCACTGATAATGTTGTGAATGGGATTTTTGCGATTGATATTTTCTTAACCTTCTTTGTTGCTTATGTGGACAAAAATACGTACATTCTCGTTGACAGCCCGAAGATGATTGCTTGGAGGTATACAAAAACTTGGCTGGTCTTTGACGTTATATCCACAATCCCTTCTGAACTTGCTCGGTGTGTTTTGCCGCCTCCTCTTCAAGCATATGGCTACTTCAATATGCTTCGTTTGTGGCGTCTTCGACGAGTCAGTGCCATGTTTTCCAGGTAATATATTAAAGCATCTTTTTTTCCCCTACAAGAACTGTATGCTATCCACATGTATGATTTGAAGCATGGAAACTCTTCAGAAGTCACGTAGCAGTTCAGAAACGTTGTAGAAACATTATCATACACTGAAACTCTCGCAAACCTTGGGGAATCTTTCCAATTAGCGATTTCGAGTTCTTACATCTTTTAAAAGAAAAAAATGAACTCGAAAACGTGGTGCAAATGCGAAGTTTGCGACCATGATAATAGTTCCAGTTCTTTGAAAAAAATTGGGGGTAAACTTGGAAATAAGGAAGAGTGTGGGTGAAAGAAAATTAGTGGTGAATAATAATAGTTCCAGCTTTATCCATTACATCCTTTGAAAATGTATTTTTCCATATTTTCATTTTGTTTCATATCCTTTTCCACTTTCAAGCTACTTTTAGACTGTACTATGTTTGTTTATCCTAGGCCCTAGCATGTTATCTCTACTTTAGTATCATCATTATGCATTAAACCAGCCTATGATACCTGTGTAAGGGGTGTAACCTTCTTTGCAAAGTAGCTGGGAACTGGGAAGTGTCATCACAAAGCACATATGTTATAGCATGGTCTAGTAAATAATTGTCTATTCCCTTATAACAATTAATAAAGCAAATTGCTGTTTCCACTAGGATTATGCTAGTTGCACAATTACATACGACTTAAGGTTACCAAGATTATAAGGCTGATTAGCTTGCACGTAAGGATGAACTCTACTACCAATAGTACTAACTTATTATGTCCTTTTTTGGGTGGCCCTATGGTGGGCCAAGCTGACTGAAGTTGATGGTATTGGGATGTGGATTGGGCCTAGGGCTGCAAACGACCCGATTCAATCTAAACTTTGTTGAACTTGAACCAAACTCGAACACAATAAGTCAAACTCGAACATGTTCGAGTAACACGATCGAACCAACACACATATGCGAGTTCGGATCGTTAGTTGTTCGCGAACATGCTCAAGTTCGTGAACATAGTCGAACATCATCATGTTCGCGGATATCATCATGTTCGCGAGCATCATAATGTTCGTGAACATCATCAACGCACTGAAGCAAAAATTAAGCCAAATATTGTAAATATTCGAGCATCTCACGAGCTACTTGCGAACCATTTGAATCGAACTTGAGGCGAACTGTTCACGAACACAATCGAACCGAACCACATGGTTCGCAAACTCGACTCAGCAAGACAATCCAATCGAACTCGAACCGAACTCGAATCCAAATTGAACTTGTTCGCTAACGGTTCGGTTCGGTTGTAGGCCTAATTGCGCCTTGATCTGAATTTAGTTTAGATTGTTATATATGGTATCAAAGTGACACGCTTCATGGTGTTGTTAGTCTGGAGCCCATACATGCTTGGGGATTGTGATTATGTGGACTGTTATTTGACTAACTTGGTGGTCGTCATGGATTTAAGTGGGGGACATTGTGATAATCCAGTCCCACATCCAAACATATGGAATATAACGTGCAATGCATAACACTTAAGGCTACTACGAAGAGTACTAACAGTCATGACCTTATAGGTGGGTCAGTGGGGGCCAAGACGATCGAAGTTGATGCTATTAGACGTGGATTGAGCTTTATTCTAAATTTGGTTCAGGCTGGATTGTTACAAATAATAGTAAGTGGGTCCCACAATGTATGGGAGAGGGGCTAATATATATAATTTGTGAAAATAGTCCACCCCCTAATATAAATTTGCTGTTTTTTCCAAATTAAAATTGCTACACATTTTTATTCCACGATAATATATCTTTGATATTATATCTTTTCCATTTTGCATTAAGATATGCTGCTGTTTCCAAATTAAATTAGGTATACATATTTATTCAATGATCATATATCATAGACTATGTAACAGAAATGGACTCTGAAAGCATTGGAAGTTTTGTGGATCCAATTTACCTTTTTTCCCCTTTGTTCTTGTTTCTATCAATATGATGTTGATAATAGAGAATAATCATTTGAATATGCATCTGTTTTGAGAATCTACAATCTCAAAATCATGATTTTGTGATTGTAACATTCCCCATTTTGTTTCATTTTTGCAGATTGGAGAAAGATAGAAACTTTAGCTATTTTTGGGTTAGATGTTCAAAGATGATATGCGTAAGTATCAGCAATAAATTCCTTGATTTTCATTATTAGATGAAAGCAGAGATTCGAAGGTAATGAAGTAATCTATATCTTGTTAAGCATTTGATGTCATGTAGGTAACTCTTTTTGTGGTTCATTGTGCTGCCTGCTGCTTCTATCTTATTGCTATTCATCACCGTGGTCCAAAAAAGACATGGCTTGGTCTTATCTATGATAACTTTCATGATGAAAGTATGTGGGTTCGGTATGTGACAGCAATGTACTGGTCTATTAGTACACTTTCAACCACAGGCTATGGTGATCTGCACGCTACAAATAAAGCGGAAATGATGTTTGACGTCATGTACATGCTATTCAACCTTGGATTGATGGCTTATATTATTGGAAACATGACCAACTTGGTTGTACATGGAACTAGTCGAACAAGGAAATTTGTGAGTAAAACTTTCGTTCATTGACTAAGTTGACAACTGCACAATGTTCAGATATTGTTTGTCAAGCTTCTCCTTTCGAAATCTTGTTGTATAAAGTAATATTCTTTGATAATATGCCTTTAACGGGCTTGAAAGCCATCCTTTGTCATAAGCCCATTTTTCCATGAATGTTAGGGACTTCCTGGCTCAGTTGTTTTATACTCCCTCCCCTCCATTCCGTAAAAGGAGTTCTATTCGCAAAATTTGCGAATATTGAGGATATATTTTTGTTTCATGTATACCCCTAAAATAATAAGTTGTTAGTGTAGTTGTGTGGTATAATAATGAAATTATGATGACAAACTTGAGGATATTATGTCATTTTATACTAATGTCTCTAAAAAACGGACTCTTTTTGTGGAACATTTTTTTTTTGCAAATAGATTTTTTTTTGTGGAACAGAGGGAGTATTAAACCTTTTATATATTGCTTAATTCAAACAGCAAAGGGGCCTAAAAATGATGAAACAGTTTGGGAAAAGCAGCATATTTATGGAAAACCTTGTCCAAACTTTCTATGCACATGGGGTAGCTGCCCCTAGCAAGGGGCCTTTAACCGATAAAACTGAAAAGGTGACTTTATCACTGCACTAGAAGTTCCATTTCTTAAAAATTCATATCTTTCACTTGATACAAGCTCTTTTATGGGATGTAAGAACTGTGAGGTAATTTAGACATTATAGGGGATAAGTTATGAATTTGCTTCTATGTTATCTATAAGCTGTCTTGGTGCTATTGATCTGGTATTGTTGTGTTGGGACATTTGTGGCTAGTCTGTCATATATGGTGATTTTCTGTGGAACTGCAGAGAGATACCATTCAAGCTGCATCGAGTTTTGGACTGAGGAATCAAATACCTGTTCGCCTACAAGATCAGATGGTTGCGCACTTGTGCTTGAAGTACAGAACTGACTCAGAAGGGCTCCAGCAGCAAGAAATTCTTGATGTGCTCCCTAAAGCCATTCGATCAAGTATTGCACACTTTCTCTTTGATTCTCTTCTCGGTAAGGTGTACCTGTTCAGTGGAGTATCACATGATTTACTCTTTCAATTGGTAAGTACAAGAATTTCCTCATCTTCATTTGCAGCGTTGCATGAAATGCATTTACTTTTTTTTTCTCATGTACAAGAAAGGGGTACAACATTTAGTCTTTTTTTTGCTAATTAACATTTAGTCATTTACTCCCTCTTTCTTACTTATTTGATTTCTGATGAAAGCAATAACCTGCCTAGATTTGCCAATTAATCAGTTGAAGCTAGATATTTCATGTTTTCTTTATGTCGTGGTTGTTTGAACTTTGTAGGTCTCAGAGATGAAAGCGGAGTATTTTCCACCCAAAGAAGATGTGATTTTGCAAAATGAAGCACCAACAGACTTATATATTCTGGTGACTGGATCAGTGGTAGGATCAAAATCTCTCTACAAGAAAACATTCAGTTTTAGAACAGAAAAATTCAAATTCAAATTCAAATTCAAATTTCAATTGAAGATTGATTTATTTTATTCTTCCTATTTTCATTAGGGGATTTTTTAGTTTTTTGCCCTAAAGTTAAGGATGTACATAGCCTTATATCACTACTAGAATGATATCATGAGAAATAATTTCCATTATCTTCAGCTTTGATAACCAGAATCTGAAATTAAAAGCTACTGTTTAAATTCAGAAAGACATTTTTTTTCATATTTTAAACTGCTATATTCGTTAGCATCTGGTAGTTGCTTCTGATAGGAAAATTGAACAACTAAAATTTTGTTTGAAATCAATGTATACCATATGAGATTTCTTGTAACCTGGAAATGCAGATTGCATCCACACTTTATTTTTTCAAAAGTTTCCTCTGTTTTCTGTCCTTGAAAATTAGAGATACTAAAATTGAGTTCATTCTAACAGGAACTTATCTTACAACGGAATGGAGCAGAAGTGGTAATATTAAAAATATGACACTTTAATACACCACTTGGTGTGTGTTGGAAATGAATCACGTGTACAGAAAATTAAATATCTTTTGCAAAATGGTTTGTTGTGTAGACTGTAGAAGAATTAAAGACGGGAGATGTTTGCGGTGAGATAGGTGTCCTCTGTTATAGACCGCAACTATTTACTGCTCGTACAAAACGACTGAGTCAACTGCTAAGGTTGAGTCGCACTGCACTTTTAAATATCGTTCAGGCAAATGTCGAAGATGGGACAATAATCATGAACAATTGTCTGCAGGTATGTCTCTACTCGTACTCATGTGGTACCTAGAATTAATTATGTTTGCAGACTGTTATTCACCTAAAGTGATTTTTCAATTTAAAACTGTAATATATGTTCTATATTTTCATGGAAAGATTCACTTTTGTGATTAAATGAAGAGTAATATCTACAATTGGCTAGATCTAATAATAGTGCTTTTATTTTTCAACCATCTCATTTTATTACGCCTAATAAAGTTTCTAATTTACTGTTGATTGTACCCAAGAAATTAACCTAAGGTTTTTCTCTTTCAGAACTCCTCCTTCTATAGAAGCTAAGCATAAAAGTGAATAAGAAAACTTTCATTTGGAAAATATATAAGAAACCTCCTATAATGCTGTGACTAAAGAAGATTGAACCCATTTGACATTGTTAATAAAATTGAGGAAAATGACTTCACTCTCTTTTGGGTTGTAAAATAATTGATTATTCATTCATATTTAATACTCCCTGTATAAGAGGGTGTTTTTCTTGACATTTCTTCTCGAATAGCAAGGCGCTTGTACAAGACATTTAGACATAGTATGTTTTTGGAATTTCTTTTTCAATATTAAACTTTAAAGATGAGAGTTTATTAATAGAAAAAAGATTATGCCTAATTGTGTCCTATGTAAACCTTAATAATTGGAAACGAAAAAGCAAAAGAAAAAAGTCGAACAAAAAAAGTAGAAATCTCATTTTTTTGAGGGAGAAGGTATATCTTTTTTTGGGGGAAAGGGGAAGTGAGGTTGTTTATCTGGATTGACATAACTTTACTGCTTCCACAGTGAAGTGCTTCACTAACATAGCATAGCATTATCGAAGTAAAATAGTTACTTCGACCTCTCTTTTTTAGTTCCTATCTTTGACAAAGAAAGACGAATACCATCAATATCTACTGGAGGAACAACAATGAAGGGCATGACTATTATCATAAAGTTATGCTAACCAACTCTCTGTTTTTCATTATCTGGTATTTTACATGAAAACAAACTAAACCATAGCTTTGTGATTTTTCATACAATATGAAAGACAAGGGTATACTTGGAAATTACAGATCTTGTCTTTTTACCTCGGGAGACTAGTAGCTTTTGATTTTCCTGATCTCTGCATATTGGAATGCAGCATTTAAGAGAGCGAGGTGATCCAGTGATGCAAACAATTTTGGTAGATATTGAACACATGCTAGCTCAAGGAAGATCTGACCTACCTCTCAGTTTATGCTTTGCAGCAATGAGAGGGGATGATCTATTGCTGCATAAGTTGCTAAAACGGGGAATGGATCCAAATGAATTGGACAGCACAGGCCGAACACCTCTGGTGTGCAACTTTCTTTATTTTGTAATGGACATATGTATATATTGTACACACCCACCCACATATTTATATATACACATCCAAAACAAATATCTGAATTGGAGGCTGAATGGTTTTTTCTGGGTTATATGATACAGCATATTGCAGCATCAAAAGGATGTGTGGAATGTGTTGGTTTACTCATAGATAATGGAGCAGATCCAAACAGTATAGGTATAGATTCTCACTCATAATGGAATCTAAGCCCCTCCAAGCAAGCCATCATGACTATTTATCTTTTGCTTTTTTGCCTAACGGAGAATTTAAAATTTTCTACTTAGTAATAGACTTCCACTTTGAAATGGAAGTCATACAGTCCCTGTGCATATTCTTTAGGGCAGCTTCACTACCTTCTGTCACTAGCCTTGTCATGTGGCATCTACTCTATGTTAAATAAATAAAGGAAAATGACTAATATGTTGACTACTTTTATGTCGAATGTGTGAATGTGGATTACGACTAACATTAAATTGTAATTGATAAAATAGAACAGTAATATTGAGTTCTTTTTTGCACCCTCCTATCCCATGTATCAACGTACGTCGGTATTTATTATTGACATGAATTGAATTTGTCGTTATAGATAGCAACACTTGTAAATAAAATACTTCCTCCGTTCCAAATTATATGATCATTATTGACTTTTGAAAGTCAATTTGAGACATTTTTAAATTCAAAATTGAGAAGACTCAATAAAAATTATGAAACTATAAAACTTACAATGAGTAATAATTTTTAAATAGTTTACAATATTCATTATTTTATTGATTAAAATAAAAATAATCTGTCAATTTCGAGTTTAGAAATCTCTTAAGTTGACTTTAAAAAGTCAACAATGATCAAATAATATAGAACGGAGGGAGTATTTCTTTTTGTCTTGACACAGGTTCACCACATGTTAACATATTTTCCCATTTAATATTTCCTTTGTTGAAATGACAGTTGTTAATTTATCAACTACGCAGATTCTGAAGGAAATGTTCCTCTTTGGAATGCAATACTGTGTGGGCATGAATCTGTGGTAAGAACACTTATAGAAAACAGGGCAACCTTATCTTCTGGTGATGTGGGTCAGTTTGCATGCTTTGCTGTTAAGCAAAATAAGTTAGACTTGCTCAAGAAACTTGTTCGTTATGGTGGGGATGTTACACTGATGAAAAGCACAGGAACTACAGCACTTCACATGGCTATTTCTGAAGGGAACACTGAAATAGTTAAGTTCTTGGTGGAACAAGGAGCTGATATTGACAAGCCAGATCAGCATGGATTGACTCCAAGGGCTTTGGCTGATCATCAGGGGCACGAAGATATAAAGTTCCTGTTTCAAACCAAGAAAGAGGTTAAAAACAATCCTGTTGTTACACTTCCTGAAATGGAAGGTGTGCCCTATCTTAAGAAGTATCAGAGTGAATCCACATTGCCTCCTTATATGGTCCCTGATGATACTGATGAGAACGTTGCCTTGGCCAGTGATGATTCGCGGAGGCGAAGGGCCAACAACTTTGGGAATTCACTGTTTGGGATCATGTCAGCTGCCTGGAAACCCAACAAAGGTAAGCTTTGTTTTGAAATTGTCATTTTCTTTTGCCTATCTCAAATAATATTTACTTAGTAGACTGAGGAACGTAGCCATTTTCTATACCTATTCCTTACAACCACCCCCCTAAAAAAATAACAAATTTAAGTGAAAAAAAAGGATAATGCTAGGGGTCTCAATTTTTTTGACTCAATAAGTGTTTCAAATGATATGTCATCGTTACATTGGTTAGGTACATCTCTTTTGATTGACTATGCCATAAAGTATCATTAAAATATGCAATGCCGTATCATTTGAGACCCCTAGCATTACCCAAAAAAATATAACCCAGTATTAGGGAATAAGGTAACTTAATTGGGGAAATTTTGTAAAAATGTACAGGAATACTCTATAATTTGGGACAAGAAAGGTACCCTTGAGGACATCATGTACTCATTAGTTACGAACTTGATTCACAGCTATTGATTTTATAAAATTAAAAAAAAAGATGGGAATAGAAAATTCATAAGTAATTTGGGAAAGTTTTACTGTTTTTAATTATGTATAATACTTTTCATGATTAACTTAATAATAATAATAATAAAAGAAATTAGTGATTTATTTCCTTTTCACATGCAGCGGTCAAAGGCCTCGTCGAATCTTCAGTCAACTTCAAAAGTCAGCAAGGTTTGTGCCATCAAATCGCAAGGGTTACAGTTCACTGCCCAGAAAAGAATGAAGTATCTCCGAAGCTTATAGGCCTTCCCGAGTCCCTTCAAGAGCTACTTGATGTTGTTTCCCAGAAATTCGGGTTCTCTCCTACGGAGGTTCTAACAAAAGATGGTGCTCTCATTGAAGATATTGAGTTAATCAGAGACGGGGATCATCTTATTCTTGTTAGTGATAAAGTTGAAAATTCAAATTGTTAGTCATGACACGAGTCCAGATATGTAGGGAGGGGACCTCTGTATAAAAATTCATTACATTTCATTAAACCATTTAGCTGGGAAAGATTTAAGTTACCAGCCAATTTAGAGTTGATATGTGATGATCAAACTTTGGGTGGGTTCATACGTTGGGCTTGACCAATTCATGATAAATCATCTGTTTAATATTTGCCTCACCTCATCCTTCTCCTTCTGCTAGAAGAGGACAAGCCTTTGATCACCCACTCTGCTAAGAGTAATTCTATGTACAGTATATAATATTCTATGATACGATTTAGAGGTGGTTCGGGGGAGAGGTTTTGGGTGGAATAAAAGCATTTCTAAATTAAAAATGAAAGTAGTGTTTACTAAACTTTTAAAGAGGTAAAGTTGGGTTTAATTGTTAAGAGAATATCTGAACAATCAAATTATGCATGAAACAGGCAGCACAGCATTTTCTTTCTTATAAAAAACCTTGTGAATAAATTTCTACATTTCCCCACCCCTTCTTCTACTAGGTCTCATGACTTGGTGGCAACAACTATATAATCTATACAACGTGCCCTGCCTGTAAATAAACAATCAATCTAATGGCGAAATTTCTAGCATACTTAATTTCTCTTTTGTTCTTTTCATGTGGTTCGTTTCATCCAACTCTATACATGAAGAAGATGTCATTCTTTCTTTCTTTCTTTCTTTAGGTTGGGATCTTCAGAGAATCCAAAGGAAAGGACCGTTTATGGCCACCGTCCTCCTATGTTGTTTGTGGATCAGCTTCTGGGTGTACCTGAAAAATGTAACACAGACAGACAAGACGACGATTAGAACTAACTCGTCAAAATACAGCCAGCCAGCCATTCATAATAATTAATGGCCCAAAGGGTATGTCTTTCGCTCATGGGCATTCTACACATTTCTTACCAACCAACCAACCAACCAAATGCATAATCATTCATAATGGTAACTAATTAACCTTTAAATACCACACAACGACCGCCAACCTTTTCTATTTAACTCATATTTCTTTCTACTAAAAGCTGGATAGAGAAAGAAATTCAGTCATTTCAATCCCCGGGGCATTCTAGACATTTCTTACCAACCAAGGGAATAATGGTAATTCCAAACTTAACCCCTTGAGTTGACTTCATTTCAGAATTACAACATACGGACCTAAAGCATTATCTACTTGCTTAATGAGAATCAAGATACTAACCTGAAACTGCCTGTCGTTGAAGCTTACGTTCCTGAGCTTCAACTCACCTCTGTGGGTGGTCCTCTCATCCAAAATTTCGGCACAAGATAAATCTATTTCACTTTCCATACTATCAAACTCATCAGTTGGTTCCCTTTCCTGCTGACATGTTCAAATCCATTGGTATAATATTAAGTAATTATTATTGTAATAAAATGAAATAAGTAACGTTTTAAGTAAAGGTAAAGGTAAAACCCCTGAAAATGTGCTAAGAATATTGCAAAAACGTAAACAGGAAAGTTTTAATGATACTGTTACTCAATACATAATGAGTTCTTGTTATGTGTTTTTCTTTTCATGACCTCCAAATAAAAGAGGTCATAATTACTACTTTATATATAGGCTTTCCTAAAATCGTATTGTCGGGGATGATTTCCAAAAATCCAAATTTTGAGCGGGAAAAAAGTCTAGTGCACGGCAAAACCAATGGGATTTAAGAAAAAAAGATCTTCTCTATTTGTACTCCTAGTCTAAGGGTTCAAGTATCAGCATTATACTCAACCCAACAGAAAATCTCATCGGTAACAGTTATATCTAAGTAATGTCATCATTATGAAAGCTAGGACACTGTATTATTGATTGACGAGTTTTCTAAACCATGAAAAAGAATATATAAGCATACCTTGGATGATAAACTCCTGTTGCGGATTGGAACCCCAACAAATTCCTCATACTCAGCTGCATCCAGTTCCTGAAGATACCGAGGTGGAAACAGCTTGGGAAGAAGATGTTCTCTTATGCTTATAAGAATGAAAAATGGCAGTGGGAACAATATCCCAGCTACAGGAATCCATGTCACTCCAAAACAAACCAAAAAGTACACAAGCTGGAAGAGTGTAAAGGTTGCAATGTATTTGAATGGCACCGACTCCACATATGAAGCATGGGCTCCTTCAAGGACTCTGCCCAAGACAATGCCACAAAAGAATTAGCTCAAATGATTATAAGATGTGAAGTTTATACATACTAAACTACAACTACCAAGTCACTTGGTCCAGGCAGCGTACCACCACCACAAAATAAAATGGGGTTAAGGGAGGTGAGGGACTTGGTCCATACTAAGTCTATTATAACAACTCATCAATTGTATTCATGTCATTTCATCATCTCACTAGTCTTTTTAGGGACTTAGCACGTACCAAGTCCCTTGCCTCCCTTTTCTCAAATAAAATTACCTCTCATGAACTTGTGATTCTTGGTACTTGAAATAAGTTTGTTATATGCCAGATAATTTACTCATAACATTTTGTAATTTTCGAATTCACTTGCAGAAGTTTTAGTTCAGTTAACTGGATTAGAAATTTTCTTTGTCTAACAAACTTAGTCCTATATCAAATTTTAATATACGTGCAACACTCGCTTAATATAAAGGTGATTTCAAATTTTGAAAAAAGAATCAAAATAAAAGTTGCAACACTCACTTAAAGCGTCGACCCGCAGGAATGAATAGGAGCAACAACCTCTCCCAGAACTGATTACCAGGGAGGCTATCAATGGCCATGTAGGCGAAGTATCCCCAAAGAACAGAGGTAGGTATCTTCTTAATCACAGGTATAGCTGCAACAGAAAAGCCCACAAGCAATGATTGTAAGAGATTCGTCACTCTTTGCTCATTAACTCGGACAGGCAAGTGTTCTTCAATGTGCTTTGATGGATCGAATTTTCCCTTAGCATCCTCTCCATCTTCACGTTTCATAACAGCGTCCTTCAAGTCCTCTAGCTCTTTATCGACGGAAGTAGTCTGCAGCAGAAAAACACCTTGCTAAACTAAAAAATGGATATGTGCAAACAATCCGCATGAAACACACACAATTTCAGTAGCTCGGACATCCTAAAATTACATGAACCGAGAACATACATTTGGAGAACTGTCCATCTCAACGAACACTGCATGCATCCTTCCATAGATTTCTGAGTTGCTTGCCTGCATTTTCATGCCTTCTTTTACAGTCTTCACCATTTTCTTTCGTATCAACTGTACACCATGTATCAAACTATCAATAAATTGTTTTGAGAATATTTACATATCATGATAATGCACACAGCTTAAAGAAAATTTCCTCTAGATCACATATCCCACCTGCTTCCTGAGGACTGCGAGACTCCTGGTGTGCATAGGCGATTGTGGGAGGACTCCATTTGAAGGAGGAAGTCCAAGCAACCCACAAAGTAAAGTCTAAACCCACAAATTTAAAAATGATTTTAGGCCAACATGGAAAATAGAAGTGAACCAAAACCTTTTAATAAGAACAAATTGAATTTAAGAAAAAAGAGAAATTGGAGCGCTAAAAACAAAGCTTATAATGTGTATCCATCCAATAATAAAAAACATACAAGGAAGCAAACATTTCAAAATTTATACCATGATTCCCAGCAATAAGATATCATAATGGTACGCAGTTGGATTTTTAAGATTGAACTCCTTCTGTTGAGCCAACTGTGAAGCTACACTGTGGTCAAAAAAGTATAAACCCGCTATCATCACAGCTGGTATGATGGCAGAAAATATGTGTGCCACCGGGATTTTTGCCATATCCTGCAAGTTTGAATGTGAAATATAGTTCAGTATGTCGGCTTATCTTCTTTATAATGTATTTAAGAAGACCTCAATCTGTATCTAGCCAAAGAAATGTCCACAAACACCTAATAACTAATGTCGTGGAAAATTCAAGAGCGATATTGGACTGATTAGACATATTATTCAAACCAAAGCCTACACTCGTTTTAATGAATTTTTCTTCAAAATTTAAGAAAATATTAGTCTCTTTACAAATATAATTAACCTTAACGGAACTGACATGATAGAAACAGAAAGTTTCGTAACCAGCGCTTTAGAACTCAGAAGCAAATTATAATTTTGACCAAGGCAAAGCAATCACGAAAAAAATATTTCATCTTAATAAAGGCTTCAAGAAGACTTGATTATTCTATACTTTATACCTTAATTACTGTCCAGTGGTATAGTGATTTATCTTCCCAAGGAAGAGGACAAAAGAGCCTCCTTGGAACTCCAGAAGGAATTTTTCCAGGTACACCATATGACAATGCTGTCCATAACACGACCATAACGGGAACCCCATAATCTGCAACAAAGCTTCGAAGCCACCCTGAATCAAGCAACCAAAGAGTAAAAAGAAACAATAAATCAGGTCTCAGCCGAGAGATAGGACAGTAGAATAAATTATTTGGACCCCATCCTTATGTACCTGCTCCATAGCGCCAAGACCTAGCACTTCTACTCTTGAGGGCAGTAAAAAGTAGACCAAAGGAGAAAATAATAGCCAGTAGACCATTTGTATAAAGCCAAGTGAATCGGTAATCCTCCAATGTGGAATTTTCACCTTTGGGAATATTAAATTCACTCACAACTCCCTGGGATCAGCAGCTACCCCTTAGCATGAGAATATTTTAAAAGAAAAGCAAATTACTAGACTGTCATATACACATGTATTTTTATACCTTGATGGCCTCTTGAAGAAAAAGAACAGCAATCAACATGCCAAAAAGTTCCCCTGCAATCCTTGTAAATCTAGTGATGATTGTGCAAGCGTTGAATATTGCAAGAAGAAACAACATAATGGCAGTCCAGACACAAACCCTGTGGAAATATAGGATCAAAAATTAAAATGCTTATGTGTGTATTTAATATGATGTTAAACATCTCTAATAATAACTAACTAAAAAGGGAGAAACTCTAGTTACATACCACCCGGCCCAGGCTAGAAACAGCTCGCCACCTATTTCTGGCCGGCCTTTGGCGAAACTGTACAACAAAGTGTACATTATAACTGTTGGTTCAGCAACTCCTAAAATCAATAGAGGTTGTCCGCCAAAGATTGCATGGATAATTCCACAGATAGCAGTAGAAGCAAGCGTTTCAACTGTGCTCAATCTTCCATCTACATACGAAAAAGACAATTCAGGATTTATTAGTAATTTAAGTCTAACAAATTAACACAATACAATAAGGGAATTGTTATTTCCACAATGGAAATTCGGTATCTCCATGAGATCTTACTCACATGAATGTGGGTCCCATTTATAAGTTATGTGAGAAGAGTCTTCTGGAAGTATCAAATTTCCTTGTGGAAAATATCAATTCCCTAGAATTAAATTCAACTATAGTTTCTAGAGACTGATAATGCACTACTCTAAGTCCTGCCCCCTCTCTATGTGGGATTAATATGCAAATAAAGAAAAAAAGAAAAAGGCACATTTTGTAAACAATAAAAGATTCGTGTAAACTAGTATTGTACCTGTTTCCCTATTCAATTGCTCACCAAAGGCAATGACAGGAAGAGCAGAAGCAAAAAATATATATGCCGTTGGAGCCAATATTCTGAAATTGAGGATTAGAATATATCAAAATGTACTTCAACCAAACATGCAATTGATTACTCTCATTCTATTTCAAAAAATACAAAAGAGATCATACCTGACGCCTGAACCAAGGGCACCTGTCCAATCCTGTTTATTGCATCGCATTCGTCCTCTGACATCTTTAATGATCCCTTTGAATGGGGACTTGAAATTTTCCATTGCTGATGCAATGATCAAAGAAACTAAACTAGTAAGATATATCAGCACAAAATCTATATTATAAAATATTAAACTAAAATTTAAAGGAATTTCACACTAGAATAATCCTGAATTTCATTGGATTTCACAAAAAAAAAGAAGAAGGGTTAAAGTTAGCCATGTAAGAGGACAATCATAAAGAGAAAGGATTTCAATTCCTTTTAAAAGTGTCAAGTAAAGACATTCATATTTCAAAATTCGTAATTGCAATATAATCAATTAAAAAAGTGGAAAGCATGTGCTCCATATATTTGTTTAAGCCATGAATCAAATCTAATATACAGAACAACAACAAATATCATATTCCACACACTAATCTTTCAAGTCAAAGTAATCTGGATACGATCAATAAATAATAACATAATAAAGAAAAATAAATAATAACATAATAAAGAACATTAAATAATCTACTAAGGGAATGCCCTTTATGATAAATAAATTCACATGACACATGCATCAAACAGAGTTGAAAAGAAACAGGAATTCAATTATTTATCAGTACCCCAGAGATTGCAGAAATCCACAAGATAACTGGTAAGGCATTGCCAGTAACAGCAGGAAGGGGAGGGGGGACTTCTTAATTGAGCATAAATCCCAATTAACAACTAATATGAATTCTTATAAAGAAAAAATTTAACATTTCATAATTTTCATTTCCCTAGATTCCAAACAAATCCATATGCCCTCACAAATCCTCATATTCTACATTCACTTATAGAACCAAAATTCCCTGTTTGGTTACCAATAAAATCAAATGAAGGTCCAAAAGAACACTAGATTACAGGTTCAATATATAGGTTAAATGTCAAAAAATGATCTGAATCCCAAGATTAACATTTTTAAACAACCAAACAGGAATCAAATCAACCCAATTTGCAGGTAACATAGATATTAACATTAATTCCTTCAGGTTTACCCACAAACAAACAGAGCCTTAACACAAAGAAACAGAACATCTATGCCTCCATGCACTTTATATCTCAATCTAGAACATAAATACATATACATACATGCATAATATGTGAATGTTTTTACATAACACACATGTGACAATAATGAATGCAGATTGAAGAGAGAATATTACAATGTGGGCTTAGAGAAGACAGAAGAACCAACCGGCGCAGTAGCAATCCGGCGGAGATTGTCCGCCGGAAAAGAGAGAAAAGGGGTGATTAAAGGGTCTCTGTCACCAATTTTTTTCCCTCTCTCTCTCTCTGCCTAAATACAAATATTAGCTGTTTCTATTTCTATATATGTATATAGAAGTAAATAAGGTGTGTTCTAACTTCTAACCCTCTTCTCTCCCTTGTTATTTTCACTTTTTTTTGTAGCCTTTTTACTTTTCCTTCACATATTTAACTTTTTTAAATTATTGTTTTGATATTAGGGGAAATAAAAATTGTTTTTAGTTTTTTATTTAATATGCACTCTACGTTTTAAAAACTGAACAAATTTGAACCATGACTAACGTGAAATAAGACCGAATAATAATATCGAGATTACTTCATTATTTTCTTTTCTTTACTTTTATCTCATATGTTCATATACGTTGGTAATTAATTTCAATTTTATTTTGAAATATAAATAATTAAGAAATAAGAAAATGAACATGTATTTTTTAGTATTGCTTTTATAACTTACAAAGGTGTACTAAATGCGTAAATAATAACTATATATGCACAACGTATAATGAACTTCTAATAGTTGTGCATAAGGGAAGTTTCGTAAATATAAAACAAAACAAAAAATATTGTTTGCAGATATCAAAATAAACTAAATTTATATAAGATATCTTGACAAAAATAATTTATATATCGACAAATTTATAATAAAATTGAATTGCGACTACCATAAAATTTTAAGTGACGGAACTATTTGTAATTCCATGTATGCACATAAATTAATATTTATAATTTGTCCCGACTCTATATAGTAAGAGTGTTTTTAAAACTATTAATGACAAATTTAGAGTAATTGTGAAATATAAACTTTTATTTCTTTTAATAATTTAAAAATAATTGTACTTTATACTTTTTACCAAAAGTGTTCAAATCGAAAACATAATTTTTTTAATTCACCTACTAATAATGCTCTTTAACCTCTATTAATTAAGAGTCATCAAAAATCAAAATAATTTTATTTTAGATTTAAAAATAAATTTGATATGGTATAGAGGATAATTTTATTATTTTTGTTTCAAAATAAAATTCTAAGAACATGCGTATATTGACTATATGTTTATGGATGGTTAAAAAGGGGTTAATATTTTATTTTACACAATTGTTACATTACACATTAATTAAGAGTTTCGATTGATTTTTTTTTGGGAAATGATTTATATATTCACAAATTAATAACAACATGAGATGACCGACCCATTCTTGATCTTCAAGATTCTGAGTCCCCAATTAAATTATTTCATCAACTCCTTTCCTTTGTCCTTTACACTTTATTTCCTATCGAGTCGACAATCTTGGGTTTTTGGAGAAAAGAATGCCTATAAATAATGAAATTTCTCTCTTTCAATTTTGACTGGTTATCTTGAAATATTCTTAATAATTAAGACATAAATATTCTTATCAATCACATAATTTGTATTTTTTTTTGTTTTTTATCGACATGTTTAGTTTAATTAAAATAATTATTGCCCATACAAAATATGTGACGTTGTTTGTTATTATAAGTTTAACTTGAAATTTTTGTACTTAATAATTAATTAAATTATGAATTGCTATTTTATAAACATATTAAAATTTTAAATACGATTTACTAAGTAATATTGAATTGATTAGTTTGATAATACTTTGATGATTGTTGACAATAACTATATGTACAATAATATTTTAATAAAAGATCAATATTATATAAAAAATATAATAAATAATTTTGAATTCATATCAAACACTCACAATAGCAATTATCGATAATCATATATTTTCTACCATGACACAATATGACTATTTTTATTACCAGTAATTAGATATCCAATAATCTATGTTTAGGTGGTTACAAACACCTTCTTATTGTAATTTTAAATATAATTTGGTGTGTAGTCAGACTACTATTAATAACGTACTAGAGAGTTAAGTTAATGAATTAAAAAATAATAAATATTTTTATTTTTAATACTAATTGATTTTAGTCACTAAATAGCATATTTACCATTCACTTTATAAAATTTGATAATGGATGCCAAGAAAATGAGTTGTAATTGAATTTAAAGTTAGGGGCTTATTAGTCTTTTACAACCCATTATGAGGGGCAAGATTGTTGATTAATTTACGTTCTAGCCTAAAGTTTTGATGATGATTTATTTATCGGTACTAAATTGTGTATTGTGGATTTCATGAATATATTTCAAGAAGTGTATGTTGGATTATTCAAGAAGAATGAAGATGTTTTGAGTCCTAAGAAAAATATGTAAGATGTAACGACCCCAAAATAGGTCCATTCCATCCAACCCATTCTGAGTCGTCAAATATATGGTACGGAAAACAACTATAACTTTATTATAACAATTGTCGTGCAAAATACAACAACACATATCTTTGTGAGTTTGGATACAAATATATACCATTGTGTCAGAAGACGTCACAATGACACCTTACATAAAGGTATAGTCAAAAACCTGTTTTAGAAATTAGAATCTTTGGGAAGTGCTCAAGGAAACCTTCGTATACATGGGAGGCCATGTTTTTAGGTTATAGTAGATATCATATGGCCACGAATTATCCTTCGTCAATCCAATAGACCCAAAAAAGAAAAACGAGAAGATTACTATCATATTCTTCCCAATGGTGAGTCTTCTCTTGACATATCATTATCTCACTTGTCTCTAATTGGGTATTATACTCCAAACAAACACCAAGATTATATAGGTAGTGCTTGTAAATATACTTCAAGAGTGGATGAGCACAACCGTGTCTTATGATGACACGAGGTTGTATGTCGTTAGACATCTTGTATGATAGTGGCAAAACACCCTTCCAAGTTAAATTCACCTCACCCTCAACATCTATATACCACCATTCTATTCCTCGCTATCCCCGCTTCGACCCAAACTATACTTTTATTACGAAAGGAATTGTGAAATAAAAGGGTGAAGACAACTAGCTCAATAAAGAATATTATGACTAAAGATAAATAAATTATCAATAGTCTTCATCAAGAATAAATCGTAGATTTAGAACATATGGTAGATGATAAAACTTTTCAACCATAGTTTAAGTGGAATGAAAGCAATCCATTAGAAGAGTCGAATAGACCATAAAGTCTATTGTCTTCTCCACGTTAAAAGTCCACTGACAATGTTTTATCCTCGTAACATCAATCAACGGTTCCTTTCCACAATCATATGAATAACTCATAATCATAATTGTGATTCTAAATTCCTCTTTCATCCAGGACAAAGATAATTTTTATCACCTGAAACATCAAAGATCATGGTTATACCAAATCACAATTCATGTTCATAATCATACTAATAAATTCATCTTTTGACTACGGGCCAAAGATATTCATCAACAGATTCATCTTTGCTCACAGCCAAAGGTATTCAACAACAAGTCATCTTTGCACTACGAGCAAAAGATATTCAACAACAGGTCATCTTTGCATTACAAGCCAAAGATATTCATCAATAATTCATCTTTGCACTACAGGCTAAAGATATTCAACAAAAGGTCATCTTTACATTACGAGCAAAAAGATATTCATCAATAATTCATCTTTGCACTACAAAAGCTAAGATATTCATCAACAAGTCATCTTTGACTACTGAGCCAAAGATATTCATATATCAAAAATAAACACATAATCATCTCGAAGTTATATAACAATAATTATAACCGTGTTGATCAATTCACCTTTGCACTTAAGCTAAAAATATTCAATTGTAAATTCAATAGTCATGATCATACCGATCAACAATTCAACTTTTGCACCATCTTGGCCAAAGAGAACCTATGGTCACGATCATACCAATAATCTACCCATCTTTACACTCAAGTCAAAGAGAAATATCATCATTAGGGTTATAAGAATGTTATATAAAAACAATATAATCAAAACATGGTTTTAATTTTAAGAGTAAGATTCATAAATCAATGATAATTTGGTCGGAGAAGAAACCAATTTATCGTGAATAGTACCCGTATTTACATACGTAATAGTAGTATCACGTGCGTAGTAACCTCGACACCAAAAAGATAAAGTTTCATAATAAAATTCATATCCATATTTATAACACCTTAATCCAAATGTTATAAATCACTTAGAAATCTCATAATCTAATATTATTAATATTATAATAATATTTTAATCATTTCTTAAACTTATAAACAATTTAATTAAATTGTTTACACTTTACTAATTAATGCATTTAATCATCATAAAATGCCAAACTCATAAGATTTCATCACCAATAACCAAAACCCTCATCAAAAATCTGCATATACCTCATATATGATTCTCAAACCATAAAATCATATTTTCCATTTTTCTTAGTTCACATAACATATTTAATTCATTTACTCATAACTAGAACATTTTCATGAAAAATACCAAATCAGTTCCAAAAATATTTTTTTCTGGGATTTAGCAGAATATAGTCCCATATTGAATATATATTTTTCTCGAAGTTTTAAAATTCATTTACTATTTTTACATGGCCAAAACCAATAGAATATTTAAACATTTATCATAAATTGTACTTTTGTCCAAAAATTCTGAAATTAATACGGTATCTGATATTATATAGATGTACTCCCAATAAAATTTTATCAATTTTGGAGTTAATCACAAGAGTTATAAGTAGTTACTTTTAAAATAGTCTTTTCTCATAAAATTCATAACTCTCAATCTATACATCCAAAAATCGCCATTTTGGACACAATATATAAAACTCATCAAATTATCATTTCAAATTTTTCCAGAATTTTTGAAGGTTCAGAAAAATTTTGAAACTAAAAACATAATAACCCTTAAAATCCTTTACTATATCCTTACCTCAAAAAAAGAAAAGATTTACATTGGAATAACATTTGAATCGAACTTGCAAGACCGTATAGCAATACTCAAAGTATACTCAAAATACTCACAAGAATACACTCGATAATATATAGAGAGAAAACTTGATTTACGGTGTGATTTTCAATTCTAATCTAAGCACCCTATTTATAGGAAAATACTTAACACCAAAGCGTAAAATTTAATAAATTATTAATATAATAAATTTGAATTCCTACGCCACTTTTTTTTGTTCAAACTTCAGCAACACAAGTATCTCACCTTACAAAACTTACAAAAACGTTTTCATAATTAATTAATTTAAAACTCCAAAAAATAATAATTAATTAATCCAAACTTCAATAATTCATAATAAATAGCCCTTTTATCAGAAAATTCGAATCTCATGAGTTTTTATAGGAAATTCAATTCTCTACAACTTTACAGAAGAAAGTTTTTCCGAATTCCAAACAAAATTGACCGAAATCCACAAAGCCAGGCGATTTTTTGTGCTTTATAATCAAATTTCGATTCAATAAATGGGGTCCAATTGATACATGTTTAACATGTTTTAAACATTTATTGCAACAAAAATACTCTTCCTCCTCGTATACTCATATATCCCACATTCGTTGTAAAAATATCACCATTATTATATTATTAAAATATAATAATATATTTAAATGAATTATTTTATCGAGAAAAGATAAAATTTCAATTTTCAACAATTGTCACATTAAAAATTTTCTCCATCTATGTCCATATAAAATAGATATTTTTCTCATCATAAAATCAATAATTAATTATTCACAAATAATATTACATAATCACAATATCGACAACCAGTCGCTCCCGGAAAGAGGGGTTTTCAATAAGAATTTCTCCTTCTTGGCGGCATGATTAGGTGACCAAACCTCTCCTTGATGCGAACTTTCTAGGCATTGCCAATAATGTTATCCAATAATATTATTCAGATAATATGAATTATTATCAGATAATGGAAAATATTGTCTTTGTGACAATTATTGAAACAACAATAATATAAAATATCAGCGTAACAATTATTGAATCAATAAAATAAAATATTGAGCAAGAATTCGTAATAATTATTGAGTAATGCCTTCTTACGAAAAAAAATTATCATGCTTCATGAATAGTATTCGTGAATAGTAACTCGTGAATAGTAACTCATGAATAGTAACTCGTGAATAGTAACTCGTGAATAGTAACTCATAAATAGTAATTAAAAAAAATTGAATACTTTTATTTCATAAAATTCGGGGTCTTACATAAGGTCATTGCAAATATATGATTTTTCAATTCAAGGCTCTAGGACATATTATGTGTGCATAAAATCATGAATTAATATTTTGTGCATATCTTAAATATGTCATTCACTGCTATTTATTTTCAAGAAAATTGTCAGCATGCATGCGTAGGATTATTGTTTTCTATAGGGCATATTCCTCCCTCAACCGCCTCTTCGTACTCCTGATTCATGATCTGAATCATCAATCTTCGATCCATATCAAATTCAAGTTGACCGCTTTTATGACAGGTAATTCAAAACTTCGATGTTGGGTTCTCCCAATTGCTTCCAAAAGAGAAATTCATATCATCTATTTTAGTCTTCTTAGATCGGACATCTCTTTCCACAATATCCACGTGTCGTGTGGCTTTTACCCATGCATCACTCATTCTTACTCGTTCAGTTTTTTCTTCTTTCAGCTCAAATTCCATCTTTATCATCTTACACTCTCGCTAAAAATGCTTCATTCAAGCATCACATATCGGGTAACCACAAGCTTGAATTGTTGCATCCTTTTGCTCCACATACATCGCGCCATCTTCAAATTCTACTATTCTAACTCATGAATAAGATTTTGAAATTCTACATTTTGATCATATAATACCTCTAATAAACTCTCCTCAGGTACCTCTTCTTCCTCTTCTTCCTCACTCTCAGCTGTTACCTCTGCGACTATCTCGGGTTCAACTATCAATTCTTCACTCACCACATGGATATCTCTAATTCCTTCTTCGTCTGACATCACATTATCATGGTTAGTGATTAGAGGTATCCCCATAGTCTCATTCACTCCATTGTTAGCATTCTCAGCTGACATTCTCAAATACTGCCATAAAACAAGGGTTAATTAAGCAAATTAACATATCACATAATATCCGTATATTATGACCGACCAACAATTAAGCTTAGGTAGGACACACTATGTGACGCCCCCAAAATAGGTATACATCACCTATTCTGAGTTGTCAATACATGGTACAGAAACAACTACAACTTTAGTATTACAACAGTAAAACTGTGAGTTTGAATACAAATATTATCTTCTAGACAATATCTATACTCAAATAAATCCTCATCACATTTATTGATACATTATTTTACAAAAATGGTGAGGACTACTAAACAATCCTTTCTAAAACCTTCATTCCATACCCCGACTCGTACTCGCTATATTCTCGCCTCCTGAGAAGAAAAATGGAACAAAAAGGAAAAGGGTGAGCTCAACTAGCTCAGTAAAGAATATTATGACTAAGATAATATACAACAAATTACCGTTAGTCTTCAACAGGAAAAAATCTAATAGAATACAATAGACAACAAATTTTAAATTGATATTCGCAATGGAATAATAATTCATTAGAAGAGTTAAGTAGAGAATGCAAACTACTATCTTCATGTATGAATTTAAAAGTTCATCGCTCATCTTTTATCCTGTAACATCAATCAATATACATCCGGAATCAATTATTCATCTTTGCACTACTGTGCCAAAGATATTCATCAGTTGGTCATGTTCATCTAAACACTGCTCATCTTTGCACTACTACCAAAGATATTCTTCAGAAATCATTCATCTTCAGACTACTGAGCCAAAGATATTCAATAATATCATCATTTAAGACCGAGGATGATGAAAATATTTTTAAAGAAAGCGAATCCAATTGAAACAAAATGACAAGGATTAAGGATTAAGGATTCGTACTTTTGTTTTATCCATGTTCAAAAATACCTCAAAAATAATCATAGTGGTGTAAAATTCAAGAATAATCAAAACATGGATACAATCAAAGCTAGTATCCGAATAGATATTTTGGATAAAAAGAAGAAATTTTATTTTTAATTGAATAGTCACAGATATCGTAAATAGTGCCGTACACGTGAATAATAACTCGACACCAAAAGATAGAAATTTCCCAAAAAAACATCATCACGCTTCATGAATAGTACTCGTGAATAGTAACTCGTGAATAGTAACTCATGAATAGTAACTCGTGAATAGTAACTCATGAATAAGTAACTCCCGAGCATGAAAAAGTTCCAACTAATATTTCAAAGATAATGATATTGAAGAAATAATATCATTTGAGAAGAAAATAACATCCCTTACCTCGAAAGATTAGTACTTCTAAATTTGGAATAATGGGTATAGTTGTGGACTCCCCAAAATAGGTATACATCACCCATTCCGAGTTGTCAATACATGGTACGAAACAACTACAACTTTATTATTACAACAATAAAATCGTGAGTTTGAATACAAATATTATCTTCAGACAATATCTATACTCAAATAAATCCTCATCACATTTATTAATACATTATTTTACAAAATGGTGAGGACTACTAAACAATTCTTTCTAAAACCTTAATTCCATAACCCCACTCGTACTCGCTTATATTCTCGTCTCACGAGAAGAAAAATGGAACAACAAGGAAAAGGGTGAGCTCAACTAGCCTAAGTAAAGAATATTATGACTAAGATAATATACAACAAATTATCGTTAGTCTTCAACAGGAAAAATCTAATAGAATACAATAGACAACAAATTTTAAATCAATATTCGCAATGAAATAATAATTCATTAGAAGAGTTAAGTAGAGAATGCAAACTACTATCTTCTATGTATGAATTTAAAAGTTCATCGTCTATCTTTTATCCTCGTAACATCAATCAATATACATCTAGAATCAAATATTCATCTTTTTACTACTGAGGCCAAAGATATTCATCATTAAGTCATGTTCATCTAAACACTGTTCATCTTTGCACTACTACCAAAGATATTCTTTAGAAATCATTCATCTTTGCACTACGTGCCAAAGATATTCAATAATATCATCATTTAAGACCGAGGATGATGAAAATATTTTTTAAAGAAACGAATCCGGTGAAACAAAATGACAAGGATTAAGGATTAAGGATTCGTACTTTGTTTTATCCATGTTCAAAAATACCTCAAAAATAATCATAGTGGTGTAAAATTCAAGAATGATCAAAACATGGATACAATCAAAAAGCTAGTATCCGAATAGATATTTTGGACAAAAAGAAGAAATTTTATTTTTGGTGAATAGTGTCAGATATCGTGAATAAGTGTCGTATACGTGAATAAGTAACTCAGACACCAAAAGATAAAAATTCCATAAAAAAAAACATCTTCACGCTTCATGAATAGTACTCGTGAATAAGAACTCATGAATAGTAACCCCAATATGAAAAAGTTCCAAATTTGATAAAAAGTTCCAACTAATATTTCAAAGCATAATGATATTGAAGAAATAATATCATTTGAGAAGAAAATAACATCCCTTACCTCGAAAGATTAGTACTTTAAATTTGAAATAGGGTATAGTAAGGCGTAAGGAACTTGCACCGTCTAACAATACTCAAAGTATACTCAAAATACTCACAAGAATAATTTCGATAATATAGAGAGAAAACTTTGAGTTTCGGTGTGATTTTAATTCTAACCTAAGACCCTATTTATAGGAAAATGCTTAGAACACCAAAGTTAAAAAATTTAATAAAATATTAATATATATTATAAATTTCCTTAGCCCATCTTTGAAGATCTGATTTCAGCAATTAATATCACATGTTAGCCCACTTAAATGCAAAAAAACGTTTTTCTTTAAAATAATAATTAAAACTTCCAAAATCAATTATTTTGAGCTTGAACTTCAATAATTCACAATAAATAGCCCTTTTATCGGAAAATTCGAATCTCGCTAAATTTTATAGGAAATTCAATTCTCTACAACTTTGCGAGAAGAAAGTTTTTCCAAATTCCAAATAGAAATTGACCGAAATCCACAAAGCAGGCGATTTTACAATTTATAATCAAATTTCAAATCGATAAATGGGGTCCTTGACATGTTTAACATGTTTTAAACATTTATTGCAACAAAAATACTCTTCCTCCTCGTATACTCATATATCCCACATTTGTTGTAAAAATATCACCATTATTATATTATTAAAATATAATAATATATTTAAATGAATTATTTTATCGAGAAAAAGATAAAATTTCAATTTTCAACAATTGTAACATTAAAATTTTCTCCATCTATATCCACATAAAATCAATATTTTCCTCATCATATGAATCAATAATTAATTATTCACAAATAATATTACGAGAATCACAATATTGACAAAATGAGGCGGTTCCAGGAAGAGGGGCTTTCAATAAGAATTTCTCCTTCTTGGCGCGCAATTAGGTGACCAAACCTCTCCTTAGAGCAGAACTTTCTAGACATTGCCAATAATGTTATCTAATAATATTATTAGGATAATATGAATTATTGTTTCGATAATGAAAATATTTTGTGTAATGACAATTATTGAAACAACAAACAATATAAAATATCAACGCATGCAATTATTAAATCAATAAAAAAAAAATCGAACGATAATTAATGTAACCATTATTGAGTAGTGCCTTATTACGTAAGAATCAATAATTGGTGCAATGGCGTCTTCTTGTGTTTTAACCACCAGAGTATTTTAACGATTATTAGCAGTGAATAACTACGTCGTTATTTTTAACCAACTTATATTTGTCGTTTTCTTCATCCAATCGCTTTCACGTTATGGGGCCAACACATGGTCGCGCTTGTGCATTTAATGCGAATATTCCCGACGATCACGAATATTCCACGACCAAACGAATATTCCCCAACAATGATGAATATTTTATAACCACTTGCTTATTTTGAAATATTTGCGTGTATTTTACCCCTAACTATCCACATTAATCACATCAACCCTTACTATTTCAAAATAATAAATAGAAAATTAAATTTCATTAATAATAAGTTGGGGTCTTACAACCTCCCTCCTTATGAAATTTCGTCCTCGAAATTGACGACGTACACTGTGTTTGAAAAGGTGAGGATACCTCGCTTTCATTTTCGTTTCCAATTCCCGTGTCATTTCCTCTATAACATGATTCCTCCACAAAACTTTAACTTGTGGTATGACCTTTCTTAGCGTAGGACATGCTCCTTCCTATCCAAGATCTTGACAGTACCTCCTCATACGTTAAGTCTTGGCTATTTCGTCCAGGTTCTAATTTATAACGTGGTTTGGTCTTTCACATATTTACTGAAATATGATATGTGAAACACATTATGAACACGAGACATACTTGGAGGTAACGCAAGTCTATAGGCTATATTTCCTACTCGATCAAGAATTTGAAATGGACCGATAAATCGTGGATTGAACTTTCCTCTCTTCCCAAATCTTGTAACTCCCTTCCATGGGAGCAACTCGTAATAATACATGATCCCCTACACTAAATTCCACGTCCTTTCGATGAAGATCCGCATAACTCTTTTGTCTCATCTTGTGTGCCGATTTGTATACGTTGTCGAATCATTTGGATCTTTTTAGTAGTCATACGTACTCAACTCGGGTCCCAACAAGTGTTACTTCACCCACCTCGTCCCAACATATTGGAGAGCGACACTTTTGTCCATATAATGCTTCAAATGGAGCTACACCTATACTTGCTCGTAGCTTGTTGTTGTAGGAGAATTCCACCAATGTTAAATAGTTATCCCAAGCCGCCTTGAAGTCTCAGGACACGAGTCTTAATAAATCTTCAAGAGTTTGAATAGTCCTTTTCGATTGTCCGTCTGGTTTGAGGATGGTATGCGGCCAATCAATCGTAAATCCGTGCCCATAGCTTTTTGCAAGCTAACCCAAAATCTTGAAGTGAATCTTGGGTCACGATCCGAAACTATGGATACAGGCATGCCATGCAACCTCACAATCTAATTCACGTACATACTAGCAAGACGTTCAAGTGAATAAGTCTCCCGTGTCGGCAAGAAATGAAGGAGACTTGGTTAATCTATCAATAATAACCCAAATAGCATTGATGCCTTGAGAAGCCGTAGGAAGACCCGTAACGAAATCCATGGTAATGTGTTCCCACTTCCATTTGAATCTCAAGTGGTTGCAACGGACCCTTAGGTACCGGATGCTCCGCTTTTTACGTTAACAAGTTAAACACATTGAGATAAACTTTGCAATCTCTCTCTTCATATTGTTCCACCAAAATGTATGTCGAAGATCACGATACATTTTAGTACTTCCGAGGATGGATTGCAAATGGTGTATTGTGTGCCTCCATCATAATCTTGTACTTCAAATCGAAGTCGTTAGGAACACAAAGTCAGAGTGGACTCAAGTATTCCTTCTTCATCAATTCTCGCTTAGGAATAGCTCCTTCTTATACTTTCTTCTTCATACGCATCATTTCAAGATTGATGTGGCTTGAAGCAACCTTAACTTTTTCTATTAAAGTTGGCTCTACGCGATACTTGACATCATCGCACTTTCGCTTTCGCATATGATCTTCTACTCAACGCGTCACCTACCACATTCATTTCTTTCGGGATGGTATTGAATAGTGTGGTCGTAGTCTTTCAATAGCTCGAGCCAACGTCATTGCCGCGTGTTGAGTTTTTTGAGTGAAGAAATATTTAAGGCTTTTATGGTGCGAATATATCTCCACTTTCTCCCATATATAGATAGTGCCTCCATATCTTTAAGCTTGGCGATTGCCGCTAACTCTAGATCATGAGTAGGATAATTCCTCTCATACTCTTTAAGTTGTCATGAGGCATAGGCTATGACTTTCCCACGTTGCATGAGAACACATCCTAACCCTTTGCTTTGAAGCATCATTTGTAGATAACAAATCCATCCGAACCGGATGGTATTGTTGTAAGCAGTCTTGAAATAAGTCTCCTCTTAAGCTCTTGGAAACTCTTCTCGCATTCTTCGCTCCAAACGAATTTTGTATCCTTCCGAAGTTAGTTGAGTTAATGGAGTAGCGATTCGAGAAAACCCTTCCACGAATCTCCGATAATAACCAAATTAAGCCCAAAAGCTACGTGACTTGGTCCACCGACTTGGTTGCTCTAACTTTGTATTGCTTCAATCTTGGCGGATCAACAGATACTCCATGTTTGACACCACGTGCCCAAGGAATGCTACTTTCTCAAGCCGAACTCACATTTCTTCAATTTGGCATATAGTTTGTTTTCACGAAGCCTTTGGAGTACCAAACTTCAAATGGTGCTCATGATCTTCCGACTTTTGGAATATATAAGGATGTCATCAATAATAAAGACAACAACAAACCCGATCCAAATATTCCTTGAATACTCGGTTCATCATATCCATGAAAGTCATGAGAGCATTAGTCGATCCGAACGACATGACTAAGAATTCATAATCGCGTCTCGGAGTTCTAAAGCGATCTTTGGAATATCCTCGATTTAATCTTGTTGATGATATCCGAGCGAAGATCGATTTTGAAAAGAATTGTGCCCTTGCAATCGGTGGTCAAACAAGTCATCAATACGAGGTAGAGGATACCTATTCTTGATGGTGACATGGTTCAATTCCCGATAGTCAATACAAAGTCGCATACTCCGTCTTTCTTCTTTACAAATAAAAAGCAGAGCACCCCAAGGAGATGTACTAGGGCGAATGAAACCGATGTCCAACAATTCTCGTAGTTGGACCTTTAACTCTGAAGTTCAATAGGAGCCATTCGATATGGGGTTTTAGAAATGGGCTTTGTGCGGGTTCAAGATCAATAAAGAATTCAACTTCACGTTACGGGGTGGCCAAGGAAGTTCTTGAGAAATCGTCGAGGAAAGTCGATAACAACGGGAATATTATTCAAATTTGGCGTGTCTTTATTCAAATCCATAACATGGGCTAAGAAAGCTTGACATCCGTTTTTCAATAAGCGAATAGCTTTATGATTAGATATGGCGTTGATTGATTTTAATGGTTTAGTTGCTTGAATTCGTCATAACATGAGGTTGGTTAGGAATATGAAAACTAACAATCTTACGAAAACAATCAATTTTGGCATGATGAGTAGTTAACCAATCAATCCCTAAAATCACATCAAAAGCAAGTATCTTTAAAGAGATAAGGTCAATGGGTAAGGTAATGGTGCTAACTTGAATCAAACAAGATTTATAAGCGATTGGATGTGATGAAAGTTTCTCTAACTGAGTTTCCGAGATAGGTCAAAGTCTAATTTCTCCCGAGTCAAGTTTAAGCGTTGAGCACATGCAGGAGAGATAAATGAATGGGTATGCCGGTATCAAGTAAGGTATAAACTTCGCAAGAATTTATAAATAGCTTACCCGTGATCACCTCGTTTGGGTTCCTCGCATTTTGATTCACAACAAACGCTTCTTCCGGAATCGTTGACTTTGACTTTTTACGGGATGATCTTTTGAGTCACCGTCCCCATCGAACTAGGTTTCGCTACTGCACAATCTAAAGCGATATGTCCTTCCTTTCCATAATTATAGCATACCTTGAGCTGTTGTGGGCGGTTTGGGTGATATGTCCCTCTTTCCCGCATTTATAAGATATGACCGGTGGTCGTTCTCCTCCCTTAGAACCGATTCTTTCGCAGTTGCTTTGTCGTCTTTCACATGGTCGTTGTTAAATCTCCTCTTTTAAAATCTCCTCCGACTCGCTTCTTCTATTTTCATGGCCATGATTACCACCAGAGTGGTTACCATTTTTGTCCGTCTGTTTCTTTCTCCATTTGGTTATCATTATTTGTTGATCGCTATCTCCGGATACGATCCTGGTTGTGGGTCCTCGGTTGACCATACTCGTTATCTCGCTTCTAATAATTGAGCCATTTACAACATCCGAATAGAGAGAAAATTTATGAGAAATGAGATCTCGACGTATCTGGGGTTTCAAACCTCTAAGAAACATCCGCGTCAAACGCCTCATTCTCCACCAAATGAGGTCTGAACACGGATAACTCGCAAACTTTGCCTCGTCTTTGAGACACCGTCATGTTGTTACGCTTCGTCTAATAAACTCCACTTCTTTATACGACGAACACTTTCGGGAAAGTATTTGTCATTAAATAGTTTTCAAACGTCTCCCAAGACATCTTTGAGAGTAATTTGGATGGGGTACGCTTCCTGAGACTCCACCCAAGAGTGCGCCTCGCCACGGAACATAAAGGTGGCGAATGGAACCTTCTGTTCCTCCGTGCATCCCAAGACATTGAATATCTTGGTAATTTTCTTGACCCATGTTTCCGCCGTGATCGGATCGCTTTCCCTTAAATTCGTGGTCCTGACTCTTTGAAGCGCTTGGTTTGTGACAACCCGTGAATTGCTATCATTTCCTCCTCGTATTTTGAACACGAAGTCTCCTCGTCTCGATTTTTGCATGAGCTGCAAAAAGCTTCTAAACATCCCTCGTTCATCATCATCGCTTTCAATGGTGTTGTTCACGGGAGGAACATTGCAAACTGTTGCACGTTCTCCTCGTTGGTGGTGACAAAGCGTCTCCACGGTCTCATTTCCATTGTTAATATTCTCGATCGACATTCTCAAATACCGCCATAAAACAAGGGTTAATTAAGGAAATCAATATATCACATAATATCCTTATATCTTGACTAACTAAAAAAATAAGCTTAGGTAGGACACACTAGCGAAGGATTTACTCGTCTCTCCTCCTAGTTCTATTCCCGATCTCCGCGGAGATCATATCCTAAGCTCGATACTAACCGTGACGCCCCCAAAATAGGTATACATCACCCATTCCGAGTTGTCAATACATGATGTAAACAACTACAACTTTATTATTACAACAAGAAAGCTGTGAGTTTGAATACAAATATTATCTTACAGACAATATCTATACTCAAATAAATCCTCATCACATTTATTAATACATTATTTTACAAAAATGGTGAGGACTACTAAACAATTCTTTTCTAAAACCTTCATTCCATACCCGACTGCATTTTCGCTTATATTCTCGCCTCACGAGAAGAAAAATGGAACAACAAGGGAAAAGAGTGAGCTCAACTAGCCCGATAAAGAATATTATGACTAAGATAATATACAACAAATTATCGTTAGTCTTCAACGGGGAAAAATCTAATAGAATCTGATAGACAACAAATTTTAAATCAATATTCGCAATGGAAATAATAATTCATTAGAAGAGTTAAGTAGAGAATGCAAACTACTATCTTCTATGTATGAATTTAAAAGTTCATCGTCTATCTTTTATCCTGTAACATCAATCAATATACATCGGAATCAAATATTCATCTTTGCACTACTGTGCCAAAGATATTCATCGATTAGTCGTATTCATCTAAACACTGTTCATCTTTGCACTACGACCAAAGATATTCTTGAAATCATTCATCTTTACACTACTGTGCCAAAGATATTCAATAATATCATCATTTAAAGGTCGAGGATGATGAAAATATTTTTTAAAGAAAGCGAATCCGGTGAAACAAAATGACAAGGATTAAGGATTAAGGATTAAGGATTAGTACTTTGTTTTATCCATGTTCAAAAATACCTCAAAAATAATCATAGTGGTGTAAAATTCAAGAATGATCAAAACATGGATACAATCAAAGCTAGTATCCGAATAGATATTTTGGACAAAAGAAGAAATTTTATTTTTCGATTGAATAAAGGTCAGATATCGTGAATAAAGGTCGTATACGTGAATAAAGTAACTCAAACACCAAAAGATAGAAATTTCCAAAAAAAAAACATCTTCACGCTTCATGAATAGTACTCGTGAATAAGTAACTCATGAATAGTAACCCGAACATGAAAAGTTCCAAATTTGATAAAACGTTCCAACCAATATTTCAAAGATAATGATATTGAAGAAATAATATCATTTGAGAAGAAAATAACATCCTTACCTCGAAAGATTAGTACTTAAATGGAAATACAGGGTATAGTCTTTGAAGGAACTTACACCGTCTAACAATACTCAAAGTATACTCAAAATACTCACAAGAATATTTCGATAATATAGAGAGAGAAAACTTCAGTTTCAGGTGTGATTTTCAATTCTAACCTAAGCACGCTATTTATAGGAAAATGTTTAGAACACCAAAGCAGAAAATTTAATAAAATATTAATATATATTATAAATTTCCTTAGCCCACCTTTGAAGATCTGATTTCAGCAATTAATATCACATGTTAGCCCACTTAAATGCAAAAAACGTTTTTTTCTTTAAAATAATAATTAAAACTTCCAAAAATCAATTATTTTTGAGCTTGAACTTCAATAATTCACAATAAATAGTCCTTTTATCGAGAAAATTTGAATCTCGCGTGTTTTTATAGGAAATTCAATTCTCTACAACTTTGCGGAAGAAAGTTTTTCCAAATTTCAAATAGAAATTGGATGAAATCCACAAGCAGGCGATTTTACAAGCTATAATCAAATTTCAAATAATAAATGGGGTCCACCGACATGTTTAACATGTTTTAAACATTTATTGCAACAAAAATACTCTTCCTCCTCGTATACTCATATATCCCACATTCGTTGTAAAAATATCACCATTATTATATTATTAAAATATAATAATATATTTAAATGAATTATTTTATCGAGAAAAAGATAAAATTTTAATTTTCAACAATTGTCACATTAAAATTTTTCTCCATCTATATCCACATAAAATCAATATTTTCCTCATCATATGAATCAATAATTAATTATTCACAAATAATATTACGAGAATCACAATATTGACAAACGAGGCGGTTCAGAAATAGGGCTTTCGATAAGAATTTCTCCTTCTTTGGTAGCCATGATTAGGTGACCAAACCTCTCCTTGATGTAACTTTCTAGACATTGCCAATAATGTTATCTAATAATATTATTGAGATAATATGAATTATTGCTTCGATAATGAAAATATTGTGTAATTACAATTATTGAAACAACAAAGAATATAAAATATCAACACAAGCAATTATTAAATCAATAAAAAAAAATTGAGCGGTAATTAATGTAACCATTATTGAGTAATGCCTTCTTACGTAAGAATCAATAATTGGTGCAATACTGGTATCTTCTTGTGTTTTAACCAGAGAGTATTTTAACAAGATTAATGGTGAATAACCACTACGTCGTTATTTTTAACCAACTTATATTTGTCGTTTTCTTCATCCAATCGCTTTTTTAGTTATGGGGCCCACACATGGTATTGCTAGCTGCGTCGCACGAATATTCCCGAAGCGATCTGAATATTCCACGACCAAACGAATATTCCCAAACAACAATGAATATTTTATAACCACTTGCTTATTTTGAAATATTTGCGTATTTTACCCTAACTATCCACATTAATCACATCAACCCTTACTATTTCAAAATAATAAATAGAAAATTAAATTTCATTAATAATAAGTTGGGGTCTTACAACCTCCCTCCTTATGAAATTTCGTCCTCGAAATTGACGTCACGTACTGGTGTTTGAAAAGGTGAGGATACCTCGCTTTCATTTCCGCTTTCAATTCCCGGTCATTTCCTCTATAAGCATGATTCCTCCACAAAACTTTAACTTGTGGTATGACCTTTCGTGGCGTAGGGGATATGCTCCTTCCTATCCAAGATCTTGGCAGGTACCTCCTCATACGTTAAGTCTTGACTATTTCGTCCTGGGTTCTAATTCTATAACGTGGTTCGGGTCTTTCACATATTTCTGAAATACGGATATGTGAAACACATTATGAACACGAGACATACTTGGAGGTAACGCAAGTCTATAGGCTATATTTCCTACTCGATCAAGAATTTGAAATGGACCGATAAATCGTGGATTGAACTTTCCTCTCTTCCCAAATCTTGTAACTCTCCCTTCCATGGAGCAACTCATGATAATACATGATCCCCTACACTAAATTCCACGTCCTTTCGATGAAGATCCGCATAACTCTTTTGTCTATCTTGTGTGGTTTGTATCGTTGTCGAATCATTTGGATCTTTTTAGTAGTCATACGTACCAACTTGGGTCCCAACGGTGTTGCTTCACCCACCTCGCCCCAACATCTGGAGAGCGACACTTTCGTCCATATAATGCTTCAAATGGAGCTACACCTATACTTGCACAGTAAGCTGTTGTTGTAGGAGAATTCCACCAATATTAAATACTTATCCCAACCGCCCTTGAAGTCAGGACACGAGTCTTAATAAATCTTCAAGAGTTTGAATAGTCCTTTTCGATTGTCCGTCTGGTTTGAGGATGGTATGCGAATCGAATCAATAATCCGTGCCCATAGCTTTTTGCAAGCTAACCCAAAATCTTGAAGTGAATCTTGGGTCACGATCCGAAACTATGGATCTGAGCATGCCATGCGACCTCACAATCTCATTCACGCATATACTAGCAAGGCGTTCAAGTGAATAAGTCTCCGTATCGGCAAGAAATGAGCGGAGACTTGGTTAATCTATCAACAATAACCCAAATAGCATTGATGCCTTGAGAAACCGTAGGAAGACCCATAACGAAATCCATGGTAATGTGTTCCCACTTCCATTTCGGAATCTCAAGTGGTTGCAACGGACCCTTAGGTACCGGATGCTCCGCTTTACACGTTGACAAGTTAAACACATTGAGATAAACTTTGCAATCTCTCTCATATTGTTCCACCAAAATGTATGTCGAAGATCACGATACATTTTAGTACTTCCAGGATGGATTGCAAATGGTGTATTGTGCCTCCATCATAATCTTGTACTTCAAATCAGTCATTAGGAACACAAAGTTCAGAGTGGACTCAAGTATTCCTTCTTCATCAATTCTCGCTTGGAATAGCTCCTTCTTGTACTTTCTTTCTTCTTCATAACGCATCGCCTCCGGTTCGGTGGCTCGAAAGCAACCTTAACTTTTTCTATTAAAGTTGGCTCTGTCGTATACTTGACATCATCGCTTTTCGTTCCGCATATGATCTTCTACTCAACGCCATTACTACCACATTCGCCTTTTCCGGGATGGTATTGAATAGTGTGGTCGTAGTCTTTCAATAGCTTTCGAGCCAACGTCACGCCGCATGTTGAGTTCTTTTGAGTGAAGAAATATTTAAGGCTTTTATGGTGCGAATATATCTCCACTTTCTCCCCATATAGATAGTGCCTCCATATCTTTTAGCGAAACGATCACGCTGACTCTAGATCATGAGTAGGATAATTCCTCTCATACTCTTTAAGTTTGTCATGAGGCATAGGCTATGACTTTCCCACGTTGCATGAGAACACATCCTAACCCTTTGCACGAAGCATCATTGTGAGATAACAAATCCATCCGAACCGGATGGTATTGTTACAAACAGTCTTGAAATAAGTCTCTCTTAAGCTCTTGGAAACTCTTCTCGCATTCTTCACTCCAAGCGAATTTTGTATCCTTAAAGAGTTAAATTTGGGTTAATGGAGTAGCGATTCGAGAAAACCCTTCCACGAATCTTCGATAATAACCAAATTTAAGCCCAAAAACTACGTGACTTGGTCCCCGACTCCGGTTGCTCCCAACTTTGTATTGCTTCAATCTTGGCCGGATCAACAGATACTCCATGTTTCGACACCACGTGCCAATGAATGCTACTTCCTCAAGCCGAACTCACATTTCTTCAATTTGGCATATAGTTTGTTTTCACGAAGCCTTTGGAGTACCGAACTTCAAATGGTGCTCATGATCTTCACGACTTTTGGAATATATAAGGATGTCATCAATAAAGACAACAACAAAACCGATCCAAATATTCCTTGAATACTCGGTTCATCATATCCATGAAAGCCGCGGGAGCATTAGTCATCCGAACGACATGACTAAGAATTCATAATGCGGCGTCATCGAGTTCTAAAAGCGATCTTTGGAATATCTTCGATTCTAATCTTGGTTTGATGATATCCGTAAGCGAAGATCGATTTTTGAAAAGAATTGTGCCCTCTGCAATCTGGTCAAACAAGTCATCAATCTGAGGTAGTAGGATACCTATTCTTGATGGTGACATGGTTCAATTCCGATAGTCAATACAAAGTCGCATACCCCCGTCTCATCTTCTTTACAAATAAAGCAGAGCACCCCAAGGAGATGTCTTAGGACGAATGAAACCGATGTCCAACAATTCTCGTAGTTGGACCTTTAACTCTGAAGTTCAATAGGAGCCATTCGATATGGGGTTTTAGAAATGGACTTTGTACGGGTTCAAGATCAATAAAGAATTCAACTTCACGTTCGGGGTAGACCAGGAAGTTCTTGAAATCGTCGGGAAAGTCAATAACAACGGGAATATTATTCAAATTTGACGTGTCTTTATTCAAATCCATAACATGGGCTAAGAAAGATTGACATCCGTTTTTCAATAAACGAATAGCTTTATGATTAGATATGAGCGGTGATTGATTTTAATGGTTTAGTTGCTTGAATCGTGCACAACAGGTTGGTTAGGAATATGAAAACTAACAACCTTACGAAAACAATCAATTTTGGCATGATGAGTAGTTAACCAATCAATCCCTAAAATCACATCAAAAGCAAGTATCTTTAAAGAGATAAGGTCGGCGGTAAGGTAATGGTGCCAACTTGAATCAAACAAGATTTATAAGCGAGTGGATGTGATGAAAGTTTCTCTAACGGAGTTTCCACCAGATAAGGTCAAAGTCTAATTTCTCGAGTCAAGTTTAAGCGTTGAGCACAAGCAGGAGAGATAAATGAATGGGTAGACCGTATCAAGTAAGGTATAAACTTCGCAAGAATTTATAAATAGCTTACCGTGATCACCTCGTTTGGTTTCCTCGCATTTTGACCGGATCACAACAAACGCTTCTTCCGAAATCGTTGACTTTGACTTTTCGGGGATGATCTTTTGAGTCACCGTCCCCATTGAACTAGGTTTCGCCACTGCATAATCTCGAGCGATATGTCCTTCCTTTCCACAATTATAGCATACCTTGAGCTGTTGTGGACAGGTTTTGGTGATATGTCCCTCTTTCCGCATTTATAGCATATGGCCGGTGGTCGTTCTCCTCCCTTAGAACCCGATTCTTCTGTAAGATCTTTGTCGTCTTCACATGGTCGTTGTTAAATCTTCTCTTTTAAAATCTCCTCTGACTCGCTTCTTCTATTTTCATGGCCATGATTACCACCAGAGTGGTTACCATTTTGTTAAATCTGCTTTTCTTTCCATTTGGTTATCATTATTCTGCATTCGCTATATCTACGATACGATCTGGTTGTGGTCCTCGGTTGGCCGTACTCGTTATCTCGCTCTAATAATTGAGCCTCATTTACAACATCCGAATAGAGAGAAAGTTTATGAGAAATGAGATCTTGACGTATCGGGTTTTAAACCTCTAAGAAACATCCGCGTCATCGTTCCTCATTCTCCACCAAATGAGGTGCAAACACGGATAACTCTGCAAACTTTGCCTCGTCATTGAGACAAAATCGTGTTGTTTTGCTCTAATCTGATGAACTCCACTTCCTTCATATGGCGAACACTTTCGGGAAAGTATTTGTCATTAAATAGTTTTCAAACGTTTCCCAAGACATCTTTGAAAAGTATTTGGATGGGTACGCTTCATGAGACTCCCACCGATGAGTCACCGCTTTCGCCACGGAAACATAAAGGTGGCGAATGGAACCTTCGTTCCTCCGTGCATCCCAAGTCATCGAATATCTTGGTAATTTGTTTGACCCATGTTTCCGCCGCATGATGGGATCGGCTTTCCCTTAAATCTGGTGGTCCCAACTCTTTGAACTCGCTTGGTTGTGACAACCCGTGAATTGCTATCATTTTCTCCTCGTATTTTGAACACGAAGTCTCCACAAATGCGATTTTGCATGAGCTGCAAAAAGCTTCTAAACATCCCTCATTCATCATCTCGCTTTCAATGGTGTTGTTCATGGGAGGAACATTGCCCGACTGTTGCACGTTCTCTTCCTTGGTGAAAGTCTGAGCGTCTCCACGGTCTCATTTCCATTGTTAATATTCTCGATCGACATTCTCAAATCATCGTCATAAAACAAGGGTTAATTAAGGAAATCAATATATCACATAATATCCTTATATCTTGACCAACTAAAAAATAAGCTTAGGTAGGACACACTAACGAAGGATTTACTCGTCTCTCCCTCCTAGTTCTATTCCCCGATCTCCGCTTGGAGATCATATCCTAAGCTCGATACTAATGTGACGCCCCCAAAATAGGTATACATCACCTATTTTGAGTTGTCAATACACGGTACGTAAAACAACTACAACTTTAATATTACAACAAGAAAGCTGTGAGTTTGAATACAAATATTATCTTCAGACAATATCTATACTCAAATAAATTCTCATCACATTTATTGATACATTATTTTACAAAATTGTGAGGACTAATAAACAATCCTTTCTAAAACCTTCATTCCATACCCCGACTGCGTACTTTATATTCTCGCCTCACGAGAAGAAAAATGGAACAAAAAAGGAAAAGGGTGAGCTCAACTAGCCTAAGTAAAGAATATTATGACTAAGATAATATACAACAAATTATCGTTAGTCTTCAACGAGGAAAAATCTAATAGAATCTGATAGACAACAAATTTTAAATCGATATTCGCGATGAAATAATAATTCATTAGAAGAGTTAAGTAGAGAATGCAAACTACTATCTTCTATGTATGAATTTAAAAGTTCATCGTCATCTTTTATCCCTGTAACATCAATCAATATACATCTGGAATCAATTATTCATCTTTGCACTACATGTGCCAAAGATATTCATCGATTGGTCATGTTCATCTAAACACTGTTCATCTTTGACTACTGACCAAAGATATTCTTCAGAAATCATTCATCTTTGCACTACAGGCCAAAGATATTCAATAATATCATCATTTAAGGCGAGGATGATGAAAATATATTTTTTAAAGAAGCGAATCCGGTGAAACAAAATGACAAGGATTAAGGATTAAGGATTCGTACTTAGTTTTATCCATGTTCAAAAATACCTCAAAAATAATCATAGTGGTGTAAAATTCAAGAATGATCAAAACATGGATACAATCAAAGTGGTATCCGAATAGATATTTTGGACAAAAAGAAGAAATTTTATTTTTTGATTGAATAGTCAGATATCGTGAATAGTCTTGAGTATCGTGAATAATAACTCCGACACCAAAAGATAGAAATTTCCCAAAAAAACATCTTCACGCTTCATGAATAGTACTCGTGAATAGTAACTTTCGTGAATAGTAACTCATGAATAGTAACTCGTGAATAGTAACTCATGAATAAGTAACCCAGAGCATGAAAAAGTTCCAACCAATATTTCAAAGATAATGATATTGAAGAAATAATATCATTTTGAGAAGAAAATAACATCCCTTACCTCGAAAGATTAAGTACTTCTAAATTTGGAATCTGAATGTATAGTCTTTGAAGGGAACTTACTGCGTCTAACAATACTCAAAGTATACTCACAAGAATACGCTTTCAATATATCGAGAGAAATAGAGAGAAACTTGGGTTTACGTGTGTTTTTCAATTCTAACCTAAGCACCTATTTATGGAAAATGCTTAGAACACCAAAGCGAAAATTGAATATAATATTAATATATTTTTCACATTTTCTTTAGCCCACCTTAGACAATGATCTCACCCATTTGAATCACATGTGAGGCTAACTTAGTTCCAAAAAACGTTTTTCTCAAAATAATTAACTAAAACTCCCAAAAATTAATTATTTGAACTTGAACTTCAATAATTCATAATAAATAGCCCGTTCATCGGAAAATTCGAATCATGAGTAGTTTTATAGGAAATTCAATTCTCTACAACTGCGCAGAAGAAAGTTTTTCCAAATTCAAATAGAAATTGACCGAAATCCACAAGCAGACGATTTTACATGTTTATAATCAAATTCGGTCAATAATTGGGTCCTGACAACACACAAAACATGTGTTAAACATTTAATGCCACAAAAATACTCTTCCTCCTCATATACTCATATATCCCACATTCATTGTAAAAATATCATCGTTAATATATTATTAAAATAATATATTTAAATGAATTATTTTATCGAAAAAGATAAAATATTAATTTTTAACAATTGTCACATTAAAATTTTCTCCATCTATATCCTCATAAAATCAATATTTTTCTCATCATATAAATTAATAATTAATTATTCATAAATAATATTATAGAATCACATTATTGACAACCGAGGTAGGTTCAAGGAAAGGGGCTTTCAATAAGAATTTCTCCTCTTCTTTGGCGGCGCAATTAGGTGACCAAACCTCTCTCTTAGATGTAACTTTCTAGACATTGCCAATAATGTTATCTAATAATATTATTAGGATAATATGAATTATGCTTCGATAATGAAAAATACGTGTAATGACAATTATTGAAACAACAACAATATAAAATATCAACGCAATCAATTATTAAATCAATAAAATATTGAAGCAAGTAATTCTGTGAACCATTATTGAGTAGTGCGCTTCTTACGTAAGAATCAATAATTGGTGCAATACTGGTGCTTCTTCGTGTGTTTTAACCATAGGGAATTTTAACAGTGATACTTGTGAATAACCACGTAGATTATTTTTAAACCACTTATATTTGTCGTTTTCTTCATCCAATCGCTCAGTTATGGGCCCCACATGGGCTGCGGCAGGTCGCACGAATATTCCCGACGAAGCATTTAATATTTCACGACCAAACGAATATTCCCACAACAACAATGAATATTTTATAACCACTTGCTTATTTTGAAGTATTTGCGTATTTTACCCCTAACTATCCACATTAATCAAATCAACCCTTACTATTTCAAAATAATCAATAGAGAAAATTAAATTTCATTAATAATAAGTTGGGGTCTTACAACCTCCCTCCTTATGAAATTTCGTCCTCTAGAAATTGACGACGCACACAGTGTTTCAAAAGGTGAGGATACCTCGCTTTCATTTTCGTTTCCAATTCCTGTGTCATTTCTCTATAAAGCATGATTCCTCCACAAAACTTTAACTTGTGGTATGACCTTTCTTAGCGTGGGACATGCTCCTTCCTATCCAAAATCTTGACAGTACCTCCTCACACGTTAAGTCTTGGCTATCTCGTCCTGGGTTCTAACTCTATAACGTGGTTCGGGTCTTTCACATATTCTGAAGCATGAGATATGTGAAACACATTATGAACACGAGACATACTTTGAGGTAACGCGAGTCTATAGGCTACATTTCCTACTCGGTCAAGAATTTGAAATGGACCAATAAATCGTGGATTAAGCTTTCTCTCTTCCCAAATCTTGTAACTCCCTTCCATGGAGCAACTCAACAATACATGATCCCCTACACTAAATTCCACGCCCTTTCGATGAAGATCCGCATAACTCTTTTGTCGATCTTGTGCCGCTTTGTATACGTTGTCGAATCATTTGGATCTTTTTCCGTAGTCATACGTATTCAACTCGGGTCCCAACAAAGTGTTGCTTCACCCACCTCGTCCCCAACATCTTTGAGTGCGACACTTTCGCCCATATAATGCTTCAAATGGAGCCACACCTATACTTGCTCGATAACTGTTGTTGTTGTAGGAGAATTCCACCAATGGTAAATACTTATCCCAACCGCCCTTGAAGTCAGGACACGAGTCTTAATAAATCTTCAAGAGTTTGAATAGTCCTTTCGATTGTCCGGTCCATTTGAGGATGGTATGTCGAATCGAATCGTAAATCCGTGCCCATAGCTTTTTGCAAGCTAACCCAAAATCTTGAAGTGAATCTTGGGTCACGATCCAAAACTATGGTTACAGCATGCCATGCAACCTCACAATCTCATTCACGTCACATACTAAAGAAGACGTTCAAGTGAATAAGTCTCCGTGTCGGCAAGAAATGAGCAGACTTGGTTAATCTATCAACAATAACCCAAATAGCATTGATGCCGAGAAACCGTAGGAAGACCCGTGAATTAATTCCATGGTAATGTGTTCCCACTTCCATTTCGGAATCTCAAGTGGTTGCAACGGACCTTAGGTACCGGATGCTCGCCTTTACACGTTGACAAGTTAAACACATTGAGATAAACTTTGCAATCTCTCTCTTCATATTGTTCCACCAAAATGTATGTCGAAGATCACGATACATTTTAGTACTTCCAGGATGGATTGGAAATGGTGTATTGTGTGCCTCCATCATAATCTTGTACTTCAAAACAGAGTCGTTAGGAACACAGAGTCTGGAGTGGACTCGAAGTATTCCTTCTTCATCGATTCTCGCTTAGGAATAGCTCCTTCTTGTACTTTCTTCTTCATACGCATCATTTCAAGATTCGGTGGCTCGAAAGCAACCTTAACTTTTCTATTAAAGTTGGCTCTACGCGTATACTTGACATCATCACACTCGTTCCTCGCATGATCTGATCTTCTACTCAACGCGTCGCCTACCACATTCGCTTTTCCGGGATGGTATTGAATAGTGTGGTCGTAGTCTTTCAATAGCTCGAGCCAACGTCATTTGCCGCGATGTTGAGTTCTTTTTGAGTGAAGAAATATTTAAGGCTTTTATGGTCCGAATATATCTCCACTTTCTCCCCATATAGATAGTGCCTCCATATCTTTAACATGAAACGATCGGCCGCTAACTCTAGATCATGAGTAGGATAATTCCTCTCATACTCTTTAAGTTGTCATGAGGCATAAGGCTATGACTTTCCCACGTTGCATGAGAACACATCCTAACCCTTTGCTCAAGCATCATTTGTAGATAACAAATCCATCCAAGAACCGGATGGTATTGTTAGAACAGTGCGAAATAAGTCTCCTCTTAAGCTCTTGGAAACTCTTCTCGCATTCTTCACTCCAAACGAATTTTGTATCTTCTTCGAGTTATTTGGGTTAATGGAGTAGCGATTCGAGAAAACCCTTCCATGAATCTCCGATAATAACCAACTAAGCCCAAAAAATGATTCAAAGATATTCATCAATGAGACCATCTTTGCACTACATGCCAAAGATATTCATCGTAAATCATTCATCTTTGCACTACTACGCCAAAGATATTCATCAATAAGTCATCTTTGCCAAAGATATTCATATCTCAAAGAAATATATAATCATTTTCGAAATTTATATAAATAATAATTATAACCATGTTGATCAATTCACCTTTGCACTTAAGCTAAAGATATTCAATTATAAATTCAATGGTCATGATCATACCAAATCCACAATTCAACTTTTCACCATCGCCAAAGAGAACCCTAGTCATGATCATACCAATAATCTACCCATCTTTACACTCCAAAGAAAAGAGAATTTCAACATCGGGGTTATAAAATGTTATATATGATAATAAAATCAATATAATCAATACATAGTTTTAATCTCCAGAGTAATATTCATAAATCAACTATAATTTGGTTAGAAAAAGAAACCAATATTGTAGTGAATAGTACTTGTGAATAGTAACTCATAAATAGTAACTCATGAATAGTAACCAATCGTGAATAGTAACTCATGAATAGTAAATCGTGAATAATAACTTGTGAATAGTAACTCGTGAATAGTACTCATGAATAGTAACCCCGACATGAAAAAGTTCCAACCAATATTTCAGCATAATGATATTGAAGAAATAATATCATTTGAGAAGAAAATAACATCCCTTACTATCCCTTACCTCAAAAGAAGCGAAGATTTTGAATCGAATAATCGAATGAACGAACTTGCACCAGATAAAGAACACTCAAGATATCAAAATACTCACAAGAATCCACTTGATAATATAGAGAGAAATAGAGAAAACTTCGGTTTCGGTGTGATTTTTAATTCTAACCCAAGACCCTATTTATAGAAAATGCTTAGAAGAACCAAAGCGTAAAATTTAATAAAATATTATATTATTATTATAAAATCTCCTACGCACATCAGCTGAATTCAAACATCAACCACCCACTCAAAAAAGTAAGAAAAATGTTTTTCATAAATAAAATATTTAAAACTTCCAAAAATCAATTATTCAGGAATTTTGAAACTTCAATAATTCATAATAAATAGCCCTTTTATCCGAAAATTTGAATCTCGCGATTTTTTATAGAAAATTCAATTCTCTACAACTTTGCAGAAGAAAGTTTTTCCAAATTCCAAACAAAAATGACCGAAATCCATAAACGGGCGATTTTTACAGGCTATAATCAAATTTCAATCAAGAAATGGGTCCACCAACATGTTTAACATGTTTTTAGTATTTATTGCAATAAAAATACTCTTCCTCCTCATATACTCATATATTCCACATTCATTATAAAAATATCACCATTATTATATTATTAAAATATAATAATATATTAAAATGAATTATTTTATCAGAAAAAGATAAAATATTAATTTTCAACAATTGTCACATTAAAAATTTTCTCCATCTATATCCATATAAAATAAATATTTTCCTCATCATATAAATCAATAATTAATTATTCACAAATAATATTACGTAATCACAATAATGACAACCGTGCCGCTCTGTGAAAGAGGGCTTTCAATAAGAATTTCTCCTTATTGGCGGCGGAATTAGGTGACCAAACCTCTCCTTAGATGTAACTTTCTAGACATTGCTAATAATGTTATCTAATAATATTATTCAGATAATATGAATTATTGCTCGATAATGAAAAATACCGTGTGTAGTGACAATTATTAAAACAACAAAGTAATATAAAATATCAACGCAACAATTATTGAATCAATAAAATAATTGAATAGTAAATTATCGTAACAATTATTGAGTAGTGGCTTTCTTACGTAAGAATTAATAATTCAAAAATATCAGGTAATACTGGTGTGCTATCATGCAACAACGCTTATTTCTTTACTTTAACCCACGGGTATTCCAATGATGTTAACTTGAGAACGATTACGCTGTAGTTATTTATAAAAACTTTAATTTGTCGTTTTCTTCATTCGACATTTATTACGTTATGGGGCCCACAAATGGTCGCTACTGGTGCATTTAATATTCCCTACGTAAAGAATATTCCACGACCAAACGAATATTCCCCAAACAACAATGAATATTTTTATAACCACTTGTGTATTTTGAAAAAATTCATATATCACCCTTAACTTTAACCTTTTATCAATTTAACCATTTACTGAATTGTAATTATAAGAAAAATTGAATAATTTTATTTCATAAAATTCGGGGTCTTACAATCTCCCCTCTTTATGAAATTTTGTCCCCAAAATTTACGTACCTGGTATTTCGAAGAGTTGAGAATAACTTGTTTTCATTTCGGATTCTATCTCTCCGGTCATCATGATTTCTCAATTGCTTTCATCTCCGTGATAACTTCATTTGGGTTCCTCACTTGTTGGGAAGTCAAGACAACCAATTATCCTCGAACTACTCGACTTTGACTTGTGCGGGACAACATTTGGCCATCATCATTCTGAATTGGAACATACTTTTCTATAGGACATATTCCTCCTCAATGTACCTCTTCAGACTCTCGATTCACGATCCGAATCATCAATCTTCGATCCATATCAAATTCAGTTGACCGGGCTCATGCATGAGGTAATTCAAAACTCGATGTTGGGTTCTCCCAATTGCTTTCCAAAAAGAGAAATTCATATCATCTATTTTAGTCTTCTTAGATCGGACATCTCTTTCCGCAATATCCACGTGTTGTGTGGCTTTTACCCATGCATCACTCATTCTTACTCTTTCAGTTTTTTCTTCTTTCAGCTCAGATTCCATCTTTATCATCTTACACTCTGCCAAATAATGCTTCTGCTCAAGCATCACATATCTAAAACACAAGCTTGAATTGTCAGATCCTTTTGCTCCACGATCACCGTTTTTCTTCTTTTCTACCCTTCTAACTCATGAATACGATTTTGAAATTCTACATTTTGATCATATAATACCTATAATAAACTCTCCTCAGGTACTTCTTCTTCCTCTTCTTCCTCACTCTCAGCTGTTACCTCTGCGACTATCTCGGGTTCAACTATCAATTCTTCACTCACCACATGGATATCTCTATTTACTTCTTCGTCTGACATCACATTATCATGGTTAGTGATTAGAGGTATCCCCATAGTCTCATTCACTCCATTGTTAGCATTCTCAGCTGCCATTCTCAAATACTGCCATAAAACAAGGGTTAATTAAGCAAATTAACATATCACATAATATCCGTATATTATGACCGACCAACAATTAAGCTTAGGTAGGACACACTAGCGAATGATTTACTCATCTCTACCCTCCTAGTTATATTCCCCGATCTCCGCCAGAGACCATATCCCTAAGCTCTGATACCAAATGTAACAACCCCAAAATAGGTCCAATCCAACCAACATATTCTGAGTCGCCAAATATATGGTACAGAAAATAACTACAACTTTATTACAACAATTGTCGGGCAAAATACAACAACAAATATGTTGTGAGTTTTAATACCAACTATGACTCATGTCCCAACTATGGACAACACCTCACAGTGATACCTTACACAAAGGTACATTCTAGAACTGTTTTAGAAATTAAAATCTTTGGAAAGTGCTCAAGGAAACCTTCGTACATGGGAGGCCATGCGTCTAGGTTATGATAGATATCATATGCCAACAAAATTATCCTTGGTTGACCCAATAGATCCAAAAAAAAGAAGAGAAGATTACTATCATATTCTTCCCAATGATGAGTCTTCTCTTGACATATTATTATCTCCATTTTCTCTAATTGGGAATTAAACTCCAAATAAACACCAAGATTATATAGGTAATGCTTGTAAATATACTCAGCAAGTGGATGAGCACAATCCTGTCTTATGATGACACGAGGTTGTATGTCATTAGACATCTTGTATGATAGTGGCAAAACACCCTTCCAAGTTAAATTCACCTCACCTCAACATCTATAAACCATAGATTCTATTCATTTGTTATCCCCCCTTGACACCCAAAACTACACTTTTATTACATGAAAGGAATTGTGAAGCAAAAGGGTGAGCATAACGCTTTCAAGAAAGAATATCATGACTAAAGATAAATAAATTATCAATAGCTTTTCAACAAGAATAAATCGAGATTTAGAACATATGGTAGATGATAAAATTTTCAACCATAGTTGCGGTGAACGAAGCAATCCATTAGAAGAGTCAAATATACCATAAAATCTATTATCTTCTCCATGTTAAAAGTACATCAACAATGTTTTATCCCTGTAACATTAATCAACAATTCCTGTCCACAATCACATGTATAACTCATAATCGTAATTGTTGTTCTAAATTCCTTTTCTCATCTAGGACAAAGATAATTTTCATCACCTGAAACATCAAAGATCATGGTTATACCAAATCACAGTTCATGTTCATAATCATACTAATAAATTCATCTTTGCACTACGGGCAAAAGATATTCATCAACAAACCATCTTTGCGCTACATGCCAAAGATATTCATCAGAAATCATTCATCTTTGCACTACTGGCCAAAGATATTCATCAATAAGTCATATTTGCCAAAGATATTCATATCTTAAAGAAATATATAATCATTTCAGAATTTATATAAACAATAATTATAACCATGTTGATCAATTCACCTTTGCACTTAAGCTAAAGATATTCAATTATAAATTCAATGGTCATGATCATACCAGTCACAATTCAACTTTTCACTACTGGCCAAATAGAACCCTAGTCATGATCATACCAATAATCTATCCATCTTTACACTCCAGTGAAAGAGAATTTCAACATCAGGGTTATAAAAATGTTATATATGATAATAAAATCAATATAATCAATACATAGTTTTAATCTCCAGAGTAATATTCATAAATCAACTATAATTTGTTTAGAAAAAGAAACCAATTTTGTAGTGAATAGTACTCGTGAATAGTAACTTATGAATAGTAACTCATGAATAGTAACCCATCGTGAATAGTAACTCATGAATAGTAAATCGTGAATAGTAACTTATAAATAGTAATTCATGAATAGTAACTCGTGAATAGTAACTCATGAATAGTAACTCGTGAATAGTAACTCATGAATAGTAACCCCGACATGAAAAAGTTCCAACCAATATTTCAAAGATAATGATATCAAGAAATAATATCATTTGAGAAGAAAATAACATCCCTTACTATCCCTTACCTCAAAAGAAAGCGAAGATTTTTGACTAGAATATTTGAACGAACTTGCACCGTATAAAGAACACTCAAGATATCAAAATACTCACAAGAATCCACTTGATAATATAGAGAGAGAAATAGAGAAAAAACTTCAGTTTCTGGTGTGATTTTCAATTCTAACCTAAACACCCTATTTATAGGAAAATGCTTAGAATACCAAAGCAGAAAATTTAATAAAATATTATATTATTATTATAAATTCTCCTACGCACATCAGCTGAATTCAAACATCAACCACCCACTCCAAAAAGTAAGAAAAACGTTTTTCATAAATAAAATATTTAATACTTCCAAAAATCAATTATTCAGGAATTTCGAAACTTCAATAATTCATAATAAATAGCCCTTTTATCCGAAAATTCAAATCTCACAATTATTATAGGAAATTCAATTCTCTACAACTTTGCAGAAGAAAGTTTTTCCAAATTCTAAACAGAAATTGACCGAAATCAATAAACGGACGATTTTATAGGCTATAATCAAATTTCAGTCAAGAAATGGGTCCACCAACATGTTTAACATGTTTTTAGTATTTATTGCAATAAAAATACTCCTCCTCCTCATATACTCATATATCCCACATTCATTGTAAAAATATCACCATTATTATATTATTAAAATATAATAATATATTAAAATAAATTATTTTATCAGAAAAAGATAAAATATTAATTTTCAAAAATTGTCACATTAAAAATTTTCTCCATCTATATCCACATAAAATCAATATTTTCCTCATCATATAAATCAATAATTAATTATTCACAAATAATATTACAGAATCACAATAATGACAACCAGGCCGTTCCCAGGAAAGAGGAGGTTTTTCAATAAGAATTTCTCCTTATCAAGCAAGCAATTAGGTGACCAAACCTCTCCTTGTAGCGTAACTTTCTAGAGATTGCCAATAATGTTTTCTAATAATAATATGAATTATTCAGATAATATGAATTATTGACAATTATTAAAAAACAAAGATTACGGGCACACAAATGGATAAAATACTTCAAGTAATTATTGTAACAATTATTGAGTACAAATATTCTCTAATTCAAAAATACTTGCAATCTCTGGTGTCTTTAATATTCTAATTACCAAAACGTTTACTGTAGTTATTTATAAAAATATTCGTTTTCCCATTCAACAATAATGAATATTTTTATAACCACGAATATGTGTATTTTTTTTTGAAAAAAATCATATATCACCCTTAACTTTAACCTTTATCAATTTAACCATTTCTTTGAATAGTAATTATTAGAAAAATTGAATACTTTTATTTCATAAAATTGGGTCTTACAATCTCCCTCCTTATGAAATTTTGTCCCTCGAAATTTACGCACTGGTATTTCAAGAGTTGAGAATACCTTGTTTTCATTTTGGATTCTCTCTCTCCGGTCATCATGATTTCTCCATCGCTTTCATCTCCGTGATAACTTCATTTGGGTTCCTCACTTGTTGGGAAGTCATGACAACCGCTATCCCTCGAACTACCTTCGGCTTTGACTTTGTTCGGGACAACATTTGGCGTCATCACTACCGTTGGAACATACTTTTCTATAGGCATATTCCTCCTCAATCGCCTCTTCGTACTCTCGATTCACGATCCGAATCATCAATCTTCGATCCTTATCAAATTCAGTTGACGCTCCTGCACAAGGTAATTCAAAACTCGATGTTGGGTTCTCCCAATTGCTTTCCAAAAAGAGAAATTCATATCATCTATTTTAGTCTTCTTAGATCGGACATCTCTTTCTACAATATCCACGTGTCGTGTGGCTTTTACCCATGCATCACTCATTCTTACTCTTTCAGTTTTTTCTTCTTTCAGCTCAGATTCTATCTTTATCATCTTACACTCTGCCAAATAATGCTTCTGTTCAAGCATCACATATCGGGTAACACAAGCTTGAATTGTTGCATCCTTTTCTCCACGGCCTTTGTCGTTCAAATTTACTCTTCTAACTCATGAATACGATTTTGAAATTCTACATTTTGATCATATAATACCTCTAATAAACTCTCCTCAAGTACCTCTTCTTCCTCTTCTTCCTCACTCTCAGCTGTTACCTCTGCGACTATCTCGGGTTCAACTATCAATTCTTCACTCACCACATGGATATCTCTAATTCCTTCTTCGTTTGACATCACATTATCATGGTTAGTGACTAGAGGTATCCCCATAGTCTTATTCACTCCATTGTTAGCATTCTCAGCTACCATTCTCAAATACTGTCATAAAACAAGGGTTAATTAAGCAAATTAACATATCACATAATATTCGTTTATTATGACCGACCAACAATTAAGCTTGGGTAGGACACACTAGCGAAGGATTTACTCCTCTCTCCCCTCCTAGTTATATTTCCCGATCTCCGCCAGAAACCATATCCCTAAGCTCTGATACCAAATGTAACAACCCCAAAATAGGTCCAATCCAACCAACCCATTCTGAGTCGCCAAATACATGGTACAGAAAATAACTACAACTTTATTACAACAATTGTCGTGCAAAATACAACAACACGTATGTTGTGAGTTTTAATACCAACTATGACTCATGTCCCAACTATGGACAACACCTCACAGTGATACCTTACATAAAGGTACATTCTAGAACTGTTTTAGAAATTAAAATCTTTGGGAAGTGCTCAAGGAAACCTTCGTACTTGGGAGGCCGTGCGTGCAGGTTATGATAGATATCATATGCCCACAAAATTATCCTTGGTTGACCCAATAGACCCAAAAAAAAATGAGAAGATTACTATCATATTCTTCCCAATGATGAGTCTTCTCTTGACATATCATTATCTCCATTGTCTCTAATTGGGAATTAAACTCCAAACAAACACCAAGATTATATAGGTAGTGCTTGTAAATATACTCAAGAAGTGGATGAGCACAACCTTGTTTTATGATGACACGAGGTTGTATGTCATTTAGACATCTTGTATGATAGTGGCAAAACACCCTTCCAAGTTAAATTCATCTCACCTCAACATCTATGTAAGACCACCGATTCTATTCCTCATATCCCCGCTTGACCAAACTACACTTTTATTATCCGAAAGGAATTTTTGAAGCAAAAGGGTGAACAAAACTAGCTCAAGAAAGAATATTGTAAGACCTCAACTTTTTATAAATAAAGATGAATTTTTCTATAAATATTATTTTTGAATATTATGGAATAAATTTGATATAATGTTATAGTTGTGGGTAATATTTATAAATTTTGCAAAGTATGCAAGTTGTTATAAAATATTCGTTTGGTCTGGGAATATTCTTTTTGTTAGGGAATATTCGCATAATGGCTCAATCATTGGTGGACCCCACAATGTAATTATTATCGGATTGAGAAAGCGACAAAAATATTTTATAAAAATAACTATGAGGTGTTACTGTTAAAACCGTTGAACTACGGTGGTAAAAGTAAAATACGATGTCGTAGTGCGTCAGTTATAAGAAGCACCAGTATTGATTATTGATGCTTACGTGAGAAGTCACTCGGTATGCTTTCAATTATTGCTACTGAGAATCACGTGATCATATCTCTTATATTATTGATTCAATTATTGTCACAGATCATCCGTATAATATGTTATAGTATTAAATCAATAATTGAGACGACAAGTTATAAATGATTAATAATTGTTGAAAGATTAAATATGTGTGATGAAAAAAAAAATGATTTGTGGTAAGTTTGATTATTTTATGGGGGCTCTATATGTCATCATCTAAGAGTCTCTTCAATAATAGTAATTACCTTCGTCAATAAGTAATTACCCTTGTGAATAGTATTTACCTTCGTCGATAGTATTTACCTTCGTCAATAGTAATTACCTTCGTCAATAGTAATTACCCTTGTGAATAGTATTTACCTTCGTCGATAGTATTTACCTTCGTCAATAAGAATTACCTTCGTCAATAAGTAATTACCCTTGTGAATAGTATTTACCTTCGTCAATAGTATTTACCTTAGTTAATAGTAATTACCTTTACCAGACGTCGAACCACTTGTCGTTTTCACATTACAAAGCGCCGAACCACTTGTCGTTTCACATTACAAAGCGCCAAACCAATTCGTCAAGCCACTTGCCTTTTCACGCGGCTAAGAAAGCTAAGCTAGAAATCTTCTATAAATAGAGGCCTAGGGCTTCATTATTTTCACTTAATTCATTCAAGCTTATAGAGAGAGAAAGTATAGAGAGAATAAGAGAAAGAAGAAGAGTATTTTGTTACAACTAATCGTTGCAAAGATTCAATCTCCTACCAAATGTAAGGGTGTTATTCTTTCTTATTCATGAAGAGAAACTGTTGTTATTCCATTGCTTATTATTCTATTGGAATAACTCGTGATACGCATGGTTTACCCTATACTTGGTGACATTCTTCATTATTCATTGGAACATCCATGTCTCGTGTGTTTTACACCGGGAATTCGGGTTAAAATCTTTATCATTACATTGGAACATCCTGCTCATGTGTTTTACACCGGACCGGTTAAAATCTTTATCATTCTGTTGGAACATCACGTGCTGTGTTTTACACAGGACTGGTTAAAATCTTTTATCATTCTGTTGGAACATCACGATGCGTTGTGTTTTACACGTTGGAACATCACCGGTTCCGAAAATCTTTATCATTACATTGAATATCTATCGTGTGTTTTACACCGGATCCAGTTCCATCTTTATTATTACATTGGAACATCCCGCCGGTGTGAATTTCACCGACCGGTTCCGTTATTATTATTACGTTGGAATAAACTACATCGCAAGCACCGCATTCATGGTGATTTCTTTTGTTATTCCATTCTTTATTATACCCGGTTGATTAAAACTTTGACTTCTATACTCCATGAAATTAGTGGAATATCCTTGATATTTGCGTTTCATCCAAAGATCTTTCATGAAAATATTCTTACGATCATTCTTGAATTTTACTCTACAAAACAAAGATCATGTTGATAATTTGGACGTTAATAATTCTGAATAAAATAATTCTTGAACTTGTTTTATTAATTTTATATCATTGTCATCATCCTCATGTTTATTTTTTTTTTAAAGTCATCTGTGGTTTTTGTAGTGCATAGATGGACTTGGTATGATTATGACTTGAGACTATTCTTGTAAGTATTGACCGTAATGTTACAAATGATGTGGTAAAAATCCTCGATTGGTCAGTAGTGCGTTGATGGATGATTGTTGGCATGATCATGAATTATTAATGAATACACAAATATTCTCGCCCGTAGTGCATGAATAATTGTGGGTCGTGATACTAAAGAATATCCTTGGCCAGTAGTGCGGGGGTGATTCGATGATGTGGAATATTTATTAAAGTCGAGTCTCGCCTATAACATGATGATGAAAAACCTTTTAAAACCTAAAAAGATAGTAGACTTTATTTTCTACTTGACTCTTTTAATGGATGCGATATTCCGCTGCGATTAAAGCGGTTGTCTATTGTATTTTATCGGTTTAACATTGTTGAAGACTATTGATAATTTATTCTCGCATTATCTTAGTCATAATATTTCTTCTTGGGCTAGTTGAGCTCACCTTTCTTTTTTTGTTCTCTTCTTGAAATGAGAATATAAATTGAGACGAGCCTGGGGAAAGCAGTGATGGTCACGAAGATAGCATTAGTAGTCCTCACTATTACGTGAAATAAGTGTGATAATAATTGTAATGAGGACTCCTTTTTGAGTTTGTATAATATCTAAGAGACGATATTTGTATTTAAACTCACGAGTTTATGTATTAAGTTGTATTTAAATTACGTACCATGTAAGTGGTGACCCAAGATGGGTGATGTATACCTAATTTTGGGGCGTCACAACAGTATCGAGCTTAGGATATGATCCTGGCTAAGATGTGAGAATAGTACTAGGAGGGAGAGACGGGAATACCTTTCGCTTAGTATGACCTACCTAAGTTTATGTCTTTATTTTATTGGTTGGTCGGAAGATAGGGATAATTTGTTACATGTTAATTAACCTTTTATTTTGTGGGATGATCTCGAAAATGACATCCGAGAATGTTGAGAATAAGAATGGAGGGTGCAGCGATCGTTGATTCACCACATATCAATAATCGGATAATGTGCATCAGAAGGCGACAATCCTCATGCAAACAACAACAACCGACTAAATGATGAATAATCAAATGTTCAGAGGCTTTATGCAATTTATGCAACAATGAAGAGAACGACTCATCCAAAACGTAGGTGGAAACACGGAAAACTCTAAGCGGTTCCGCTTAACAATTCAAGGATTTGGGACCACCGGAGTTTAAGGAGAGCAAAACCACTTCGCGCGAAGCATGGATAAAGCAGATTACCAAGATATTTGATGTCTTGGGATGCTCGAGGAGCAAAAGGTTCCACTTCGCGCTTTTATGTTCTTGGCGGAGAGGCGGATTCTTGGTGGGAAATCCAGAAGCGTACTCAACTCTTTGATCAAGATATCTTGGGAGAAGTTCCAGAGTCATTCAATGACAAATACTTTCACGAAAGTATTCGCCACATGAAGGAGGTGGAATTTATCAAGTTGGAACAAAACAATATGACCAGTGTGTCGCAATACGAGGCAAAATTTGCGGAGTTATCACGGTTTATACCCCACTTGGTGGACAATGAAGAGAGAATGGCGCGAATATTTTTAAGAGGTTTGAAGTAGGAGATACGTCTACATCTTATTTCTCATAAGCGTGTTTGTATTCGGATGTTGTAAATAGGGCTCGATTAGTGGAACGCTTGATAATGAGTCAACACAACTAAAAAGAAGAGTGTAAACAAAATTATAATACCGGTGAGAGTAGTCATCGAGCGGTGACAACAAGCGTGGAGGGAATCAAGCAGGCGGATATGGTAACCACCGGTGGTAATCGGGGCCAAAACAATAAGAATGGACATTTCAAGAAAGCGGAGATTCAACAATGGTGGAAAGACGTCACACCAAAGACCCATTGTTAAGGAAGGAGAAAGACCACCTATTATATGCTTCAAATGCGGAGAGAGGGACACATCGATCAAAGCTGCGTCATGCCAGTCAAAAGCATGTTATAATTGTGGGAAGAAGGTCACTTAGCTCGATTTTTGTCGTTTCATCAAGACAAATTAACTAGGATGGAGGCACCAAAGGCCATCCCGGAAAATTCAAAAGCCAGTAGTGCTGAGGGAGAGCGTTTGTTGTGACCTCCCAAAGAGCAAGGAATCGAATGAGATCATCACGGGTAAGCTTATCATAAACTCTAATGAAGTCTATACTTTATTTGATCTGGGTTCTACCCATTCTTTTATTTCTCCTACTTCTATACTTTCATCGATTAAATTTGACTCAGGAGAAATTAGACTTTGACTTATCTGTGGAAACTCCGTTGGGAGAAACCTTCATTACATCCAATTGTTTATAAGTCTTGTTTGGTTCAAATCGGTACCCTCACATTACCCGTCGATCTTATTTCATTAAAAATACTTGCATTTGACGTGATTCTAGGATTGATTGGTTAACTACTTATCATGCAAAAATTGATTATTTTCGTAAGGTTGTTAGTTTTCATATTCCTAATCAACCTATTATGCTAATTTGCAACGACCAAACCATTAAAATCAATCACGGTCATCTCAAGCCATAAAGCTATTCGTTTATTGAAAAGCGGATGTCAAGCTTTCTTAGCTCATGTCACTGATTTAAATAAAAATACGCCGGTTTTAAACGATATTCCTATTGTTAATAAATTTCCGACGTATTCCCGAAAACTTCTCGCCTACCCAGAGCGTGAAATTGAATTTTGTATCGACTTGAACCCAGACAAAACCTATTTCCAAAGCCCCATATCGAATGGCTCTATTGAACTTGAGGAGTTAAAGACCCAACCGCAGGAATTGTTAGACATTGGCTTTATTCGTCCTAGTACTTCTCCTTGGGGTGCTCTGTTTCTATTCGTGAAGAAGAAAGATGGGAGTATGCGACTTTGTATTGATTATCGGGAGTTGAATCATGTCACCATCAAAATAGGTATCCATTGCCACGTATTGATGACTGTTTGACCGGGTTGCAAGGAGCCAAATTCTTTTCAAAGATTGATCTTCGTTAGGATATCACCAATTGAAGATTAGAACCACGACATTCCAAACACGGCTTCCGGAACTCGAAGACGGGCATTATGAATTCTAGTCATGTCCTTTGGATTGACTAATGCTCCCCGCCTTCCGTGGATATGATGAACCGAGTATTCAAGGAATATTTAGATCACTTTGTGGTCGTCTTTATTGATGACATCCTTATTTATTCCAAAAGCCGTGAAGATCATGAAGCAACACTTGAGGTCGACACTCCAAAAGCTTCGTGAATATAAGCTTTATGCCAAGTTGAAGAAATGCGAGTTACGGCGTGAAGAAGTAGCATTCCTTGGGCAACGTGGTATCAAGTCATGGAATATCCGTCATTGACCCAAGAAAGATTGAAGCTATTCAAAGTGGAACAACCTAAATCGATGATAGAAACGTAGCTTTTCGGTTTATTTGGTTATTATCGGAGATTCGTGGAAGGATTTTCTCGAATCGCTATTCCATCGACTCGGTGACTCGGAAAGATACAAAGTTCGGTTGGAGCGAAGAATGTGAGAAGATTTTTCAAGAACTCAAGAGAGACTTATTTCAAAGACTGTTCGACAATACCATCGGCGCGGAGGGATTTGTCATCTACGGTGATGCTTCTGCAAAGGGTTGGGATGTGTTCTTATGCAACATGAAAAAGTTATAGTCTATGCCTCGCGACAACTCAAAGAATATGAGAGGAATTATCCTACTCATGATCTAGAGTTGGCAGCTGTTGTCTTTGCACTTAAAATTTGGAGGCATTACTTGTATGGGGAGAAAGTGGAGATCCTCAATCCTTGTCATTTTGTTTCACTGGATTCATTTCTTTAAAAATATTTTTCATCATTCTCGGTCTTAAATGATGATATTATTGAATATCTTTGGCACATGTAGTGCAAAGATGAATGATTTCGATGAATATCTTTGCCCGTAGTGCAAAGATGAGCAGTGTTTAGATGAACATGACCAACTGATGAATATCTTTGGCTTTGTAGTGTAAAGATGAATATTTGATTCGAGGATGTATATTGATTGATGTTACGAGGGATAAAAGATAGAGCGATGAACTTTTAAATTCATATATAGAAGATAGTAGTTTGCATTCTCTACTTAACTCTTCTAATGAATTATTATTTCATTGCGAATATTGATTTAAAACTTGTTGTCTATTGTATTCTATTAGATTTTTTCTGTTGAAGACTAACGATAATTTGTTGTATATTATCTTAGTCATAATATTCTTTTTTCGGGCTAGTTGAGCTCACCCTTTTCCTTTTGTTCCATTTTTCTTCTCGGGGAGGCGAGAATATAAGCGATGCAGTCGGGGTATGGAATGAAGGTTACAGAGAGAGTTGTTTAGTAGTCCTCACCATTTTGTAAAATAATGTATCAATAAATGTGATGAGGATTTATTTGAGTATAGATATTATCAGAAGATAATATTTGTATTCAAACTCACGCAGCTTTTCTTGTTGTAATAATAAAGTTGTAGTTGTTTCGTACCATGTATTGACAACTCGGAATGGGTGATGTATACCTATTTTGGGGCGTCACACGAGATAATATGAATTATTGCTCAGATAATGAAAAATATTGTGTAGTGACAATTATTAAAACAATGATAATATAAAATATCAACGCAATTTGTAAGACCCAAATTTTTTTTAATAAAAAGGAATTTCCTTTATTTATTATTTTGAAATAGTAAGGGTTGATTTGATTAATGTGGATAGTTAAGGGTTAAATACGCAAATATTTCAAAATAAGCAAGTGGTTATAAAATATTCATTTTGTTTGGGAATATTCGTTTGGTCGTGGAATATTAAATGCTTGTCGGGGAATATTAAATGCGGCCAGCATGACCATGTGTGGCCCCATAATGAAAGCGATTGGATGAAAACGACAAATATAAGTTGGTTAAAAATAACTAGCGTAGTTATTCGAATTAAGATCATTGAATACCCGTTGGTTAAAATACGATGAATACTGGCGTGGCATAAGAAGAGCATTACCGGTATTGCAGTGTATTGTTGAATTATTGATCCTTACGTGAGAAGGCACTACTCAATAATTTTCACGGTGAATTCTTATTCAATATTTTATTTTATTGATTCAATAATTCACTGCGTTGATATTTTATATTATTGTTGTTCGATAATTGTCTGCTGACATTATCTCCATTATCGATCAATAATTCATATTATTTGAATAATATTATTAGATAGCATTATTGGCAATGTCTAGAAAGTTACATCGAGGAGAGGTTTGGTCACCTAATTGCGGCGCCAAGAAGGAGAAATCCTTATCGAAAAGCCCCTCTTTCTCAGGAACTATTGGTCATTATAATTGTGATTTCGTAATATTATTTGTGAATAATTAATTATTGATTCATATGATAAAGAAATATTTATTTTATGTGGATATAAATGATGGATTTATTTATGTGGTTATAAATGAAGAAATTTTTGTTGAGGTGTTTTATCGAGATTTTTTTGATCGAGGTATTAAAAATTAAATGGGGTTTTTGAGATATATCACGGGGTTATAATTTTTAATCAAACCAGTTGGATTGTGGTAATTTTTGGGTATGTTATACATACATAAGTTGAGTATATGTCCACAAATTTTGAACCGTTAAAAATGCACGAATGATTTGTTGTGAATTTTAAGAGGTGTCGGATTAGGAAATTAGGTTTATAATTGATTTTGGTGGAAAATTCTAGAATTGAGTGGGCCCCACTTGTGGTTGGTGAAGAAATGTGCTGAATTTTATTTCAAATGTGGTGGGTGGCAATAGTAGCGGTAAAGCCATCGTGTGGCGTGTCGAAAGTGCTCGCTTGGTGGCTAACATTTTCCTATAAATAGAGGGCTAAGTTAGAATTGAAAATCACACCGTAAACAAAGTTTTCTCTCTTTCTCTCTCTATATTGTTGAGCGTATTTTGTGAGTATTTAGATACTTTGAGAGTTCTTTGTTCAAGTATAAGTTTCATTCAAGATCACTTGACCTTTCCTTCCAAATCTTGATTCTTTGAGGTAAGGGATGTTATTTTCTTCTCAAATGATATTAATTCTTCAATATCATTATCTTTGAAATATTAGTTGGTACTTTTTATCAAATTTGGAACTTTTTTTCATGTGGGGTTACTATTCATGAGTTACTATTCACGAGTTACTATTCATGAGTTACTTATTCACGATTCTTATTCACGAAAGTACTATTAAGCTGAAGCGTGAAGATGTTTTTGTGGAATTTCTATCTTTTGGTGTCGATTTCTTATTCATGTATACGCAGATTATTCACGTATCTGGCACTATTCACGATATCTGACACTATTCACGATATCACAGACTATTCACAAAAATAAAATTTCTTCTTTTTGTCAAAACATCTATTTTGGATACTAGCTTTGATTGTATCCATGTTTTGATCATTCTTGAATTTTACACCACTGTGATTATTTTGGGGTATTGTTGGACATGGATAAAAAACAAAGTACGAATCCTTAATCCTTAATCCTTGTCATTTTGTTTCACTTTGGATTCGTTCTTTAAAAATATTTTTCATCATCCTCGGTCTTAAATGATGATATTATTGAATATCTTTGGCACAGTAGTGTAAAGATGAATGATTTCTCAAGAATATCTTTGGCTCAGAGTGCAAAGATGAATGATTTCTGAAGAATATCTTTGGCTTCGAGAAGTGCGAAAGATGAGCAGTGTTGAGATGAACATGATCGATCGATTAATATCTTTGGTTCAGAAACAAAAGATGAACAGTGTTTAAATGAACATAACTAATGATGAATATCTTTTTGGCTCAGAAAAGTGCAAAGATGAATATTTGATTCCGGATGTATATTGATTGTTGTTACGGGGATAAAAGATGAGCGATGAACTTTTAAATTCATACATAGAAGATAGTAGTTTGCATTCTCTACTTAACTCTTCTAATGAATTATTATTTCCATTGCGAATATTGATTGAAAACTTATTGTCTATTCAGATTCTATCGATTTTTCCTGTTGAAGACTAACAATAATTTGTTGTATATTATCTTAGTCATAATATTCTTTCTTGAGCTAGTTGAGCTCACCCTTTTCCTTTTGTTCCATTCTTCTCGGGGAGGCGAGAATATAGCGAGTACAGTCCTGGGTATGGAATGAAGGTTTTAGAAAGGATTGTTTAGTAGTCCTCACCATTTTTGTAAAATAATGTATCAATAAATGTGATGAGGATTTATGTGAGTATAAATATTGTCAGAAGATAATATTTGTATTTAAACTCATGATTTCTTTGTTGTAATAATAAAGTTGTAGTTGTTTACATACCATGTATTGATTGACAACTCAGAATGGGTGATGTATACCTATTTTGGGGCGTCATGCGGTTGGTATCGAGCTTAGGATATGATCTCTGGCGGAGATGGGGAATAGAACTAGGAGGGAGAGGCGAGTAAATCCTTCGCTAGTGTGTCCTACCTAAGCTTATTTGTTAGTTGGTCGATATATAGGGATATTATGTGATATATTGATTTCCTTAATTAACCCTTGTTTTATGCATGATATTTGAGAATGTCGACCGAGAATATTATGATGGAGTAAATGAGACCGTGGAGATGCTGTCTTTACCAACGAGGAGAACGTCAACAGTGGCAATGTTCTCCTGTGAAACAACACCATGGAGCGAGATGATGAACGAGGGGATGTTTAGAAGTTTTTTAGTTCATGCAAATCGAGACGAGGAGACTCGTGTTCAAAATATGAGGAGAAATGATAGCAATTCACGGGTTGTCACAAACCAAGCGATTCAAAGAGTTGGGACCACGAATTTAAGGAAAGCGGATCCGATCATGGCGGAAACATGGGTCAAGCAAATTACCAAGATATTCGATGTCTTGGGATGCACGGAGAACAGAAGGTTCCATTCGCCACCTTTTATGTTCCGTGGCGGCGGCAGATTCATGGTGGAGTCTCGTGAAGCGCACCCATCGGTACCGCTTTTCGGCGATGTCTTGGGAGACGTTTGAGAGACTATTTAATGACAAATACTTTCCGAAAGTGTTAAATCGTATGAAGGAAGTGGAGTTCATCGATTGGAACAAAACAACGTGGCGGTGTCTCGAGACGAGGCAAAGTTTCAGAGTTATCGTGTTTGCACCTCATTTGGTGGAGGATGAGGAACGATGACGCGGATGTTTCTTAGAGGTTTGAAACCCAGATACGTCAAGATCTCATTTCTCATAAACTTTCTCTTTATTAGGATGTTGTAAATAAAGGGCTCAATTATTAGAGCGAGATAACGAGTACGGTCGGTGAGGACCATAACGAGGATCGTACTCGGAGATAGCGATCAACAGAATAATGATAACCTCGGAGAAAGAAAGCAGATTTTGATGTAAATGGTAACCCACTGGTGGTAATCATGGTCATGAAAAGCAGAAGAAAAGCGAGTCGGGGAGGAGATTTTAAAAAGAGGAGATTTAACAACGACTATGTGAAGACGCAGCGGTCTTAGAAGAAGCGGTTCTAAGGGAGGAGATCGACCACCCGGTCATATGCTACAAATGCGAAAAAGAGGGACATATCGGATCAAACCGCCCACAAGTGATTCAAGGTATGCTATAGTTGTGGAAAGGAAGGACATATCGCTTCGAGATTGTACGCAGAGCGAAACCTAGTTCAATGGGGACGGTGACTAAAAGATCGTCCCGTAAAAGTCAAAGTCAACGATTCCGGAAGAAGCGTTTGTTGGATTTGGTCATAATCGAGGAACCCAAACGAGGTGATCACGGGTAAGCTATTTATAAATTCTTTGAAGTTTATACCTTACTTGATCTCGGTCTTTACCCATTCATTTATCTCTCCCGCTTGTGCTCAACGTTTAAAACTCGACTCAAGAAATTAGACTTTGACCTATCTGTGGAAACTCCGTTAGAGAAACTTTCATCACATCCATCTGTTTATAAATCTTGTTTGATTCAAGTTGGCACCATTACCTTTGTTGACCTTATCTCTTTAAAGATACTTGCTTTTGATGTGATTTTAGGGATTGATTGGTTAACTACTCATCACGCCAAAATTGATTGTTTTCGTAAGGTTGTTAGTTTTCATATTCCTAACCAACCTGTTGTTATTTAATTCAAGCAACTAAACCATTAAAATCAATCATCATCATATCTAATCATAAAGCTATTCGTTTATTGAAAAGCGGATGTCAAGCTTTCTTAGCCCATGTTATGGATTTGAATAAAGACACGCCAAATTTGAATAATATTCTGTTGTTATTGACTTTCCCGACGTATTTTCGAAGAACTTCCCGATCACACCCCGTAGCGTGAAGTTGAATTCTTTATTGATCTTGAACACAGTATAAAGCCCATTTCTAAAACCCCATATCGAATGGCTCTATTGAACTTCAGAGTTAAAGGTCCAACTACTGTGAATTGTTGGACATCGGTTTTCATTCGGCCCCTAGTACATCTCCTTGGGGTGCTCCTGCTTTTATTTGTAAAAAAGAAAGACGGGAGTATGCGACTTTGTATCGACTATCGGGAATTGAACCATGTCACCATCAAGAATAGGTATCCTCACCTCGTATTGATGACTTGTTTGACCGATTAAGGGCACAATTCTTTTCAAAAATCGATCTTCGTTCGGATATCATCGGTGAAGATTAGAATCGAGGATATTCCAAAGCGCCTTCGAACTTCGGTATGGGCATTATGAATTCTTAGTCATGTCTTTCGGACTAACTAATGCTCCTGCGGCTTTCATGGATATGATGAACCGAGTATTCAAGGAATATTTGGATCGGATTCGTTGTTGTCTTTATTGATGACATCCTTATATATTCCAAAAGTCGTGAAGATCATGAGCACCATTTGAAGTCGGTACTCTAAAGGCTTCATGAAAACCAACTATATGCCAAATTGAAGAAATGCGAGTTCGGCGAGGAAGTAGCATTTCTTGGGCATGTGGTGTCAAAACATGGAGTATCTGTTGATCCCGTGAAGATTGAAGCAATCAAAGTTCAGAGCAACCGAAGTCGATTGGATCAAGTACGTAGCTTTTGGGCTTATTGGTTATTATCGGAGATTCGTGGAAGGGTTTTTCGAATCGCTACTCCATTAACTCAAATTTAACTTTCGAAAGGATCTGAAATTCGTTTAGAAGGCGAAGAATGCGAGAAAAGTTTCCAAGAGCTTAAGAGGAGACTTATTTCGGCACTGTTTCTAACAATACCATCCGATTCGGATGGATTTGTTATCTACAAACGATGCTTTGTGCAAAGGGTTAGGATGTGTTCTCATGCAACGTGGGAAAGTCATAGCCTATGCCTCATGACAACTTAAAGAGTATGAGAGGAATTATCCTACTCATGATCTAGAGTTAAGCAATAAGCGTTCGTTCGCTTAAAGATATGGAGGCACTATCTATATGGGGAGAAAGTGGAGATATATTCGGATCATAAAAGCCTTAAATATTTCTTCACTCAAAAGAACTCAACACGCTAAATGACGTTGGCTCGAGCTATTGAAAGACTACGACCACACTATTCAATACCATCCCGGTAAAGTTTAACGTGGTAGGCGACGCATTGAGTAGAAGATCATACGGAACGAGTGCGATGATGTCAAGTATACGATAGAGCCAACTTTAATAGAAAAAGTTAAGGTTGCTTTCAAGCCACCTAAGGCCGGAGCGTGATGCGTATGAAGAAGAAAGTACAAGAAGGAGCTATTCCTAAGCGAGAATTGATGAAGAAGGAATACTTGAGTCCACTCTAGACTTTGTGTTCCTAACGACGATTTGAAGTACAAGATTATGATGGAGGCACACAATACACCATTTGCAATCCATCCGGAAGTACTAAAATGTATCGTGATCTTGACATACATTTTGGTGGAATAATATGAAGAGAGAGATTGCAAAGTTTATCTCGATGTGTTTAACTTCGCTAACGTGTGGCGGAGCATCTAGTACCTAAGGGTCCGTTGCAACCACTTGAGATTAGGAATGGAAGTGGGAACACATTACCATGGATTTCGTTCACGGGTCTTCCTACGGTTTCTCAAGGCATCAATGCTATTTGGGTTATTGTTGATAGATTAACCAAGTCTGCTCATTTCTTGCCGATACGGGAGACTTATTCCTTGAACGTCTTGCTAGTATATGCACGTAAATGAGATCGTGAGGTTGCATGGCATGCCTGTATCCATAGTTTGGATCGTGACCCAAGATTCACTTCAAGATTTTGGGTTAGCTTGCAAAAAGCTATGGGCACGGATTTGCGATTTAGTTAAGATACCATCCCCAAACAGACGGACAATCGGAGAAGACTATTCAAACTCTTGAAGATTTATTAAGACTCTGTGTCCTAGACTTCAAGGGCAGTTGGGATAAGTATTTACCATTGGTGGAATTCTCCTACAACAACAGTTATCAGCAAGTATAGGTGTGGCTCCATTCGAAGCATTATATGGACGAAAATGTCGTTCTCCAATATGTTGGGATGAGGTGGGTGAAGAACATTGTTGGGACCCGAGTTAAGACGATGATCACCGAAAAGATCCAAATGATTCGACAACGATACAAACGGCTCAAGATCGACAAAAGAGTTATGCGGATCTTCATCGAAAGGACGTGGAATTTAATGTAGGGATCATGTATTGTCATGAGTTGCTCCATGGAAGGAGTTACAAGATTTGGGAAGAGAGGAAAGCTCAATCCACGATTTATTGGTCCATTTGATTCTTGATCGAGTAGGAAATGTAGCCTATAGACTTACGTTACCTCAAAGTATGTCTCGTCGTGTTCATAATGTGTTTCACATATCTCATATTTCGTAAATATGTGAAAGACCCAACCACGTTATTGAGTTAGAGCGGGACGAGATAATAGCCAGAAGACTTAACGTGATGAGGAGGTACCTATCAAGATCTTGGATAGGAAGGAGCATGTCCCTACGCCAAGAAAGGTCATACCACAAGTTAAAGTTTTGTGGGCGAATCATGCTATAGAGGAAATGACACGGGAATTGGAAGCGGAAATGAAAGCGAGGTATCCTCACCTTTTGAAACACAGTGTCGCACGTCAATTTCGAGGACGAAATTTCATAAGGAGGGAGGTTGTAAGACCTCAAATTTTTTTAATAAAAGGAATTTCCTTTATTTATTATTTTGAAATAGTAAGGGTTGATTTGATTAATGTGGATAGTTAAGGGTTAAATACGCAAATATTTCAAAATAAGCAAGTGGTTATAAAATATTCATTTTATTTGGGAATATTCGTTTTGGTCGTGGAATATTTAAATGAATCGAGGGGAATATTAAATGCGAATACAAGCAGCGACCGCCATGTGTGGGCCCCATAACTTGAAAAGCGATTGGATGAAGAAAACGACAAATATAAGTTGGTTAAAAATAACAGCGTAGTTATTAAATCAATTAAGATTGTTGGAATACCCGGTGGTTAAAATACTGATGAATACGCGTGGTCGCACAAAGAAGACTACCAGACGCATGTAAAGATTGTTGAATTATTGATCCTTACGTAAGAAGGCACTACTCAATAATTTTCACAGAGTAATTCTTTATTCAATATTTTATTTTATTGATTCAATAATTCTTTGCGTTGATATTTTATATTATTGTTGTTCAATAATTGTCATCGCATTACATTATCTCCATTATCGGATCAATAATTCATATTATTTGAATAATATTATTAGATAGCATTATTGGCAATGTCTAGAAAGTTACATCAAGGAGAGGTTTGGTCACCTAATTCAATGCGCGCCAAGAAGGAGAAATCCTTATCTAAAGCCCCTCTTTCCAGGAACTACTGGTTGTCATAATTGTGATTACGTAATATTATTTGTGAATAATTAATTATTGATTCATATGATAAAGAAATATTTATTTTATGTGGATATAAATGATGGATTTATTTATGTGGTTATAAATGAAGAAATTTTTGTTGAGGTGTTTTATCAAGTATTTTACAGATTGGAGGTATTAAAAAAATTAAATCGGGGGTTTTGAGATATATTCATGGGGTTATAATTTTTAATCCGACCGTTGGATTGTGGTAATTTTTGGGTATGTTATACATACATAAGTTGAGTATATGTCCACAAATTTTGAACCGAATTAAAAATGCACGAATGATTTGTTGTGAATTTTAAGAGGTGTCGGATCTTTAAATTAGGTTTATAATTGATTTTGGTGGAAAATTCTAGAATTGAGGGCCCCACTTGTGGTTGGTGAAGAAATGTGCTGAATTTTATTTCAAATGTGGTGGTGGCAAGAAGTATGTGTAAAGCCATCAGTAAAGAAGTCAAGTTCGCTTGGTGGTACGGCTAACATTTTCCTATAAATAGAGGGCTAAGTTAGAATTGAAAATCACACCGAAACAAAGTTTTCTCTTTCTCTCTATATTGTTGGCGTATTTTGTGAGTATTTAGATACTTTGAGAGTTCTTTATCAAAGACAAGTTTCATTCAAAGATCACTTCCGACCTTTCCTTAGAAATCGATTCTTTCGAGGTAAGGGATGTTATTTTCTTCTCAAATGATATTAATTCTTCAATATCATTATCTTTGAAATATTGGTTGGTACTTTTATCAAATTTGGAACTTTTTTCATGTGAGGTTACTATTCATGAGTTACTATTCACGAGTTACTATTCATGAGTTACTATTCACGAGTTCTATTCACGAAAGTACTATTCTATGAAGCGTGAAGATGTTTTTTTGTGGAATTTCTATCTTTTGGTGTCGGATTTACTATTCATGATATACGGTCTTATTCACGTATCTTGACTATTCACGATATCTGACTATTCACGTATACTGACTTATTCACCAAAAAATAAAATTTCTTCTTTTTGTCCAAAACATCTATTTTGGATACTAGCTTTTGATTGTATCCATGTTTTGATCATTCTTGAATTTTACACCACTTGTGATTATTTTGGGGTATTGTTGGACATGGATAAAACAAAGTATCTAATCCTTAATCCTTGTCATTTTGTTTCTTTGGATTCGTTCTTTAAAAATATTTTCATCATCCTCGGCCTTAAATGATGATATTATTGAATATCTTTGGCTGTAGTGCAAAGATGAATGATTTCGAAGAATATCTTTGGCCCTGTAGTGCAAAAGATGAATGATTTCTGAAGAATATCTTTGGCTTAGTGGTGCAAAGATGAGCAGTGTTGAGATGAACACGAATGATCGATTAATATCTTTGGCTGTAGTGCAAAGATGAGCAGTGTTTAAATGAACATGAATTAATCGATGAATATCTTTGGCTCAGTAAAAAGATGAATATTTGATTCAGATGTATATTGATTGTTGTTACTGGGGATAAAAGATGAGCGATGAACTTTTAAATTCATACATGTAGAAGATAGTAGTTTGCATTCTCTACTTAACTCTTCTAATGAATTATTATTTCATTGCGAATATTGATTGAAAACTTGTTGTCTATTGTATTCTATCGATTTTTCCTGTTGAAGACTAACGATAATTTGTTGTATATTATCTTAGTCATAATATTCTTTCTTGAGCTAGTTGAGCTCACCCTTTTCCTTTTTGTTCCATTCTTCTTCTCGGAGGCGAGAATATGGCGAGTACGAGTCTGGGTATGGAATGAAGGTTTTAGAAAGGATTGTTTAGTAGTCCTCACCATTTTTGTAAAATAATGTATCAATAAATGTGATGAGGATTTATGTGAGTATAAATATTATGCAGAAGATAATATTTGTATTTAAACTCACGATTTCTTGTTGTAATAATAAAGTTGTAGTTGTTTACATACCGTGTATTGACAACTCAGAATGGGTGATGTATACCTATTTTGGGGCGTCGCGGCAACAATTATTGAATCAATAAAATATCGAGCAAGAATTATTAGTAACAATTATTGAGTAGTGTCTTCTTATGTAAGAATCAATAATTCAAAAAATCTTGTGCGTAATACTGGTGTTGTTATTAATGCAACAACGCCAGACACTTTACTTTAACCCACCGGGTATTCCAACAATGTTACATTCAGAGCGATTACGCCGTTATTTATAAAAACTTTAATTTGTCGTTTTTCTTCATTCGACATTTATTACATTATGGGGCCCTAAATGGTCGCTGGCCAGTCGCATTTAATATTCCCAACGGAAAAGAATATTCCACGACCAAACGAATATTCCCAACAACAATGAATATTTTTATAACCACTTATGATTTTGAAAGAAATTCATATATCACCCTTAACTTTAATCTTTTATCAATTTAACCATTTACTGAATAGTAATTATAAGAAAAATTGAATACTTTTATTTCATAAAATTCGGGGTCTTACAATCTCCCCTCCTTATGAAAATTTGTCCCCGAAATTTATGTTCCTGGTATTTCGAAGAGTTGAGAATACCTTGTTTTCATTTCGGATTCTATCTCTCCGGTCATCATGATTTCTCCATCGCTTTCATCTCCGTGATAACTTCATTTGGGTTCCTCACTTGTTGGGAAGTCATGATAACCATTATCCCTCGAACTACTCGGCTTTGACTTATGCGGGGAAAGATTTGGCGTCATCACTACTGAATTGGAACATACTTTTTACATAGGCATATTCCTCCTCAATCGCCTTCTTCAGTACTCTCGATTCACGATCCGAATCATCAATCTTCGATCCATATCAAATTCGAGTTGGTAGCTCTGCATGAGGTAATTCAAAACTTCGATGTTGGGTTCTCCCAATTGCTTTCTAAAAAGAAATTCATATCATCTATTTTAGTCTTCTTAGATCGAACATCTCTTTCCACAATATCCACGTGTCGTGTGGCTTTTACCCGTACATCACTCATTCTTACTCGTTCGGCTTTTTTCTTCTTTATTTCGATTCCATCTTTATCATCTTACACTCTGCCAAAGAATGCTTACATTTCAAGCATCACATATCGGGTAACCTGAGCTTGAATTGTTGCATCCTTTTGCTCCACGATAATACACTCTGTCGTTCTTGAAATTTTACTCTTCTTAACTCATGAATACGATTTTGAAATTCTACATTTTGATCATATAATACCTCTAATAAACTCTCCTCAGGTACCTCTTCTTCCTCACTCTCAGCTGTTACCTCTGCGACTATCTCGGGTTCAACTATCAATTCTTCACTCACCACATGGATATCTCTAATTCCTTCTTCGTCCGACATCACATTATCATGGTTAGTGATTAGAGGTATCCCCATAGTCTCATTCACTCCATTGTTAGCATTCTCAACTGCCATTCTCAAATACTGCCATAAAATAAGGGTTAATTAAGCAAATTAACATATCATATAATATCAGTATATTACATTTAGACCAACAATTAAGCTTAGGTAAGACACACTTTAGCGAAGGATTTACTCATCTCTCTCCTCCTAGTTATATTCCACGATCTCACTTGGAGACCATATCCCTAAGCTCGATACCAAATGTAACAACCCCAAAATAGGTCCAATCCAACCAACCCATTCTGAGTCGCCAAATACATGGTACAGAAAACAACTACAACTTTATTACAACAATTGTCGTGCAAAATACAACAACACATATGTTGTGAGTTTTAATACCAACTATGACTCATGTCCCAACTATGGACAGCACCTCACAGTGATACCTTACATAAAGGTACATTCTAGAACTGTTTTAGAAATTAAAATCTTTGGGAAGTGCTCAAGAAAACCTTCGCACATGGGAGGCCATGCGTCTAGGTTATGATAGATATCATATGCCCACAAAATTATCCTTGGTTGACCCAATAGACCCCAAAAAAAAACGAGAAGATTACTATCATATTCTTCCCAATGATGAGTCTTCTCTTGACATATCATTATCTCCACTGTCTCTAATTGGGAATTAAACTCCAAACAAACACCAAGATTATATAGGTAGTGCTTGTAAATATATTCAGCAAGTGGATGAGCACAACCCTGTCTTATGATGACACGAGGTTGTATGTCATTAGACATCTTGTATGATAGTGGCAAAACACCCTTTCAAGTTAAATTCACCTCACCCTCAACATCTATAGACCACCGTTCTATTCCTTTGTTATCCCCCGCTTGACCCAGCTACACTTTTATTACCTGAAAGGAATTGTGAAGCAAAAGGGTAAGCATAACTAGCTCAGTAAAGAATATCATGACTAAAGATAAATAAATTATCAATAGCTTTCAACAGTAATAAATCAGAGATTTAGAACATATGGTAGATAATAAAAATTTTCAACCATAGTTGCAGCGGAACGAGCAATCCATTAGAAGAGTCAAATAGACCATAAAATCTATTATCTTCTCCATGTTAAAAGTCCATCAACAATGTTTTATCCCTGTAACATTAATCAACAATTCCTGTCCACAATCACATGTATAACTCATAATCGTAATTGTTGTTCTAAATTCCTTTTCTCATCCAGGACAAAGATAATTTTCATCACCTGAAACATCAAAGATTATGGTTATACCAAATCACAGTTCATGTTCATAATCATACTAATAAATTCATCTTTGCACTACGGGCCAAAGATATTCATCAACAGACCATCTTTGCACTACATGCCAAAGATATTCATCAGAAATCATTCATCTTTGCACTACGGGCCAAAGACATTCATCAATAAGTTATCTTTGACAAAGATATTCATATCTCAAAGAAATATATAATCATTTCAGAATTTATATAAACAATAATTATAACCATGTTGATCAATTCACTTTTGCACTTAAGCTAAAGATATTCAATTATAAATTCAATAATTAGTGATCATACCGATACCACAATTCAACTTTTTCTTCTTGGCCAAAGAGAACTCTAGTCACGATCATACCAATAATCTACCCATCTTTACACTCCAGTGAAAGAGAATTTCAACATCAAGGTTATAAAAATGTTATATATGATAATAAAATCAATATAATCAATACATAGTTTTAATCTCTAAAGTAATATTCATAAATCAACTATAATTTGGTTAGAAAAAGAAATCAATTTTGTAGTGAATAGTACTCGTGAATAGTAACTCATGAATAGTAACCCATCGTGAATAGTAACCCATCGTGAATAGTAAATCGTGAATAGTAACTCGTGAATAGTAACTTATGAATAGTAACTCGTGAATAGTAACTCATGAATAGTAACTCGTGAATAGTAACTCATGAATAGTAACCCCGACATGAAAAAGTTCCAACCAATATTTCAGCATAATGATATTGAAGAAATAATATCATTTGAGAAGAAAATAACATCCCTTACTATCCCTTACCTCAAAGAAGAAGAAGATCTTACATTGGAATAATATTTGAACGAACTTGCCTTGCAGATAAAGCAACACTCAAGATATCAAAATACTCACAAGAATCCACTTGATAATATAGAGAGAAATAGAGAAAACTTGGGTTTACGGTGTGATTTTCAATTCTAACCCAAACTCTATTTATAGGAAAACGCTTTAACACCAAAAAGAAAAAAAATTTAATAAAATATTATATTATTATTATAAAATCTCCACGCACATCAGCTGAATTCAAACATCAACCACCCACTCAAAAAAGTAAGAAAAACGTTTTTCATAAATAAAATATTTAAAATTTCCAAAAATCAATTATTCGAATTTCAAACTTCAATAATTCATAATAAATAGCCCTTTTATCTGAAAATTCGAATCTCGCGAGTTTTTATAGGAAATTCAATTCTCTACAACTTTGCAGAAGAAAATTTTTCCAAATTCCAAACAGAAATTGACCGAAATCCATAAACGGACAATTTTACAGGCTATAATCAAATTTCAGTCAAGAAATAAGTCCCTTGCTCTTTCCAAGTTCCAATCAGATCTTTTGTGTCACTGGGATATTATTTGAGATCAGAACTTGTTTTTACTTTATTTCCTAGCTTGCTTTTCTTTTGGCTTCATGAGGTTTTCCTGGGCTCTACTGTGCATTTTGTGAAATTTTTGGGTGATTTTGATTTACATCCCTGTTTAGCTAGTTTTTTGAGATGTACTTTAAAAGAAAATATGTACCTAGTCTTTTGAGACACTCTTTGTACAGTGTTGGGATGTGAGATTGGGTGGCATAGGTGTCAGGTGAGCCTCTTAGTTCCCTTGTGCCTATTATGCATTTGTATTGTGTATACCTGTGTTTGGGTCCTTTTTGGCGTTTTTAGTGGAGTATATTTACTTGTCAAAAGAAAAGAGAAACTACATTTACTTTGCTCTTAAAAGCAATTAAAATATTCAAATATACTTGTCAATAACACTAGGGGCCTGTTTGATAACCCCATTAAGCTCTTCAAACTGAAGATATTAAGTAGCTTTAGAATTAAGCTTGTTTGTTAAGCTATAATATATAAAACTTTAAAAAAAAAACTCATCTTAAAATTGAAGACAAAGTGTTCAAAATTTTAAGTTACTAAAAGCTGGCTTAACACGGTCAGCCGTGCAGGAGTTATAATTTTCCCTTACTTTAACAGCTTTGCACCCAATAAACTTTTTTGAATCTATGTATAGTGCCAATCTAACACAAGTTCTCGAATGACGGAAGTAGAAAGACACCAAGGGAGATTCATTTTCCTGAATGTGATGAAAGCTGACTCCAGCTCATGCTTTTCTCTTTTCTGTTTCTTTTTGATTGTCAAGTGAAAGCAATAAACTGGGTTTAGTCCCCAACCATTGAAGTCCCTTTCAAACTTGCATGTTAGCCTAGTTTTACTGAGCAGTTCCCAATTTATGAGATAAAAATGGTGTTTTTTATTTTATTTATTTAGTAGTCTGTGATAGTGGGGATCTAGAGGCAAAAGTAATTATTATACACGGACATATATATATAGATGTTTGAGTTAAATCAACTTTTGTTTGTTTAAGTACTTTGTGATTAGAAGACCATGACTTTCAAATTGGTTCCCCAACTGAAAAAACATATAAACAAGTGCTTGTACTTCAATTATTTTCCAAAACAGACTGTACCAAAAAATTATTTCATTTTGTCAAAAAAAAAAGAAGAAAAACTAATGGTTTTGACAGAAAAATCATACATGGATTTTGAGCTTATGTGGCTACGACTTGGAGCTAACGTAGATACTGACATGTACATGTGAGGCTATGCTTATTAGGAAAGAGAAAATATTGTCCAATGAATCGGGTCAAATATGACCTATTAATGTTTTATAGCTTTTTAAGATCGAAGAAGTCTTTCAAAAATAAATAAATTTATCTTCAACCTAATAATCATTTAAAATCTTCTCTTACATTATCATCTACCTTCATCACCACCACCATCTTCTTCCCACGCTGCTGCCACCACCGACATCAACCACCATCTTCATCCACCAATACTAACAATTTCTCTCTATATGTATGTATATCCTTCTTTCTTTCTCTATACGTGTGTGCACATATCCTTCTTTTCTCTCTCTCTCTCTCTCGTGCGCGTTCTCAAGCATCAAAATCAGATTCGTATTTGACAAGAACAAGAGGCCCAGATGTCTCATGATTTTTTCCTTTCATCAATTTGAACCTTTTAATATCAATGTTGAAGTCTGCCCCTCTTATTGAGAGGTTCCCTTGAAATCACTATAATCAAATGGGTTATTATACTTCAGAATGAATTTTAATTATGTGTATAGTGTGTATGAAGTACAAGCACAACAACAAAGGCTTAGAAATGATGGGTTTTTTATTCATCAGAGTATGAGGTTATATATGTATAAGCAAATTGGGGAATAATTAGGGGCATCTTACTGAGATAGGAGAAGATCAGACCAGAAAGTTTTGGAGGAATAGAGAAAGGGCGATCGGTCGGAGATTTGGCTGGCGAAATTTTGAGTGAGTTTTTGGGGAAGAATGTAAAAATATTAAACCCTTCTATGTTGATCATAAAATTTAGATGGAAAAATGGGTCAATGTTTATACCGACCCGTCCAAGTCAAATGCTTTTAACTAATATCTTCAATTTTAACAGATTGAAAAAATTATTCAGTAGAAGGCCTAGTTTATAAGTTTTCTCAGTTGAGGTACCAATTTTCCGTTTATTTAACTCATATATATGTATACATATATATTATAGTAAATAACTAAAAGAGTAGTAGAAATTACCAAATATAATAACCATTTAAATAAAACAATAAAAGGGTAAAAAGAAGTAAATTATAATTACATTTGGTGTTAAATTTTCAGATGATATTTTCTTACTTAAAATTCAGTAATTTAAAGTTTAAGAAGGGTAAAACAATAATATATACTCTTTTAAGTTATAATTTCCTTCTAAAATTCATAAATAATTTCTCTCTCCTTTCTTTCTCCTTTCTTTTCTCTCAAATTTTAAATTCTTTTCTTTTGTTCTCTCCCCAAACTCACATAATGAAATTGACTATACTGGACTTTGTTTATACATTCAATATTGTATTTAAACTTTTAAAGTTCAGTTAGCACGTTAGATCGGAGATTTGCAACTTTTCTTAAAATGCATAGATTTTTATAATTGAACTCTTATTTTGGGATGGGGACTGGTGATCTTAGATTGGCAATATTTAGTTTGTCTAGAAGCATTACAAGTCAATTGGGATAAATCAGAACAAGGATTGGTTATTTTGGTTTGTGATATTCCTTCTTGAGAAGGCAGAGATAGCTTAAATTTATGCACCTGTCTGTCTGTATTTGTTGTTCTGTGAATTGCAACAAATGAGAAGGTAGAGGTAGCTTAAATTTATATGTTATATGCAAATGTCTGTGTATTTGTTATTTGGTTATTTTGTCATGAAGGTACTTAAGGAAAGAGTAACTTTTTTAAGTTAAAAATTGTAGAGTGAACACTAGGAAATAACTCATCTATAAAAAGGGTGAATTCTATGTTATTTTGCCATCTTCTCCTTTCCAATTAATAATAATAGGTTAATATTGTGTATTCTCTTCATAAATTGATTTCTAATAAAATATATTATTTAACTAATTTTTGATTTTTAATGTAACTAAATTGATGAAAAATTAATTAAAATAAAAAATTCAGCAATGTCTCATTTTTTTGTCTCAATATTATTACAGTTATACCTTTTAATGCTGTACATTTGAGAATTTAAGTCACTGATACCGGTACAAAAATCTAACAAATTAGTTTATGAATCCAATTTAGTTATCTGTACTATTTAGAGGAAGGCTGAAAATTATGCTTCTACATCTAGCATCCTTATTACTTGAACAATTGTTCGCGAATGTTGTGCCTTTTGTTGAACATACACTTTTATAAGTTACTTGGAGCTTTTAATTCTTCACAGTGGTAATGAATTTGGAGTAATCTAGTTTAGCTTACTGGTATTACTTGCAGAGCGGTTTACAGTACTCTCATACAATATACTAGCTGACTACCTGGCTATTGATCATCGGAGCAAACTATACTTTCACATACCTCGTCATATTTTGGATTGGGAATGGCGGAAGAGAAGTATCATTTTTGAGCTTGGCTTATGGTCAGCTGACATATTATGCTTTCAGGTTATCACTTCAATTTATTAATTACATCATTGGCACCCACATATTTTCCCCCCAAAGTCAGGGTTTAGAGGCAGCTGCACAATATTTGAATATTTTTCTAATAACTCGGGGATTATGTGCCATTTTTTACAAAATGCTGTAATGTCTCTGCAGTAAGCACTTTCCATATTAGAATGCTATTGATTCACGGGAAAATTACCATTCATTGGCTCTGCAAGATTCTTAGTATCAGTATTTTTTCACTGAATTTTTATTTTAGTTTTTGAGCCTTCAACTTTAGCTTTTTGTACATGTCTTGAGGGAACCTGGAGGATTTCAACCCTTCCTGTTACTCAATCCCTGGGGATGCTATGTTCCCTGAGCTTTTAGCATTGGGGGCTGTTAACACATTACTTACCAAATGTGCCAAGATGGCCATATCAATAGTCTCTATATTTAAAACTATTTTTTCCTTTATTTTCTTCAATCTGTGTGAATAACTTTGATTCATAATTGTTAAATAGTGAATCATATCGTTTTTCAAAAACCTCCGTATCGTGTTTCATGTGTATCGTGAATCGTATAGTATATAAATTAAAGAAAAATGTGGTATATATATATATATATATATATATATATATATATAAAACACACACAATCAAGAATTTTAGCTTTACTATGTATTAAAGTTGTCAAATAAATATTATTATAGACTAAAATAAATTTTAAAGTTAAATAGTAGCCATAATTCTCAAAATTAATTTATTAGATATTATTTTAGTAATATTTATAGAGTAACAAGAGAAAACAAAAATGCAGTTTCACCTTTAGACTAAAAGAAGAAGAGAATAATTCAAATTAACAAATGGAGATTTATGTTTCTACGTGTGGAAAGTGACGCGAGAAAAATAAAATGACATTCTGTAGAAGAAGATATGGAACTCTAAAAGCGATTAAAGGCTTATCAAGAGATATAGAATATGTTAACTTCAAAAAACCTCTTCATTTGAAATAGAAGGCTCAAAAGTTTTGCTTTTACTCTTTTGGATCTACATAAAAACTTTTTCAAGTTGGTTGCTAACTTTAAAAAGTATCGTGCATTGTATCATATCGTAACTGAATCGTGTGATACAATGTCATTTTCGATTTACCCTGCATACATATTGAACTGTCTCTGTATCACATCGTATCCTACGATATGTATCGCGTATCGTACGATTCTGATAACTATCAATCCTGGAAATAACCCTAAGCTCCAATTTTGTTTATGTGCCACTTTTTGTGTGCATCTACAATCATCCTTCTTGATGCTTTGTTTATTCTTGGTGCGTAATGGAGCTTGTTTATCTGCTCCAAACAGAATCTTGTTAAATACTTGCATTTTTTTCAGAGCTGCCTTTATGTCACTTCAGCTGTGTTTTAACAATGACATTCAGTCATTGTTTTGCAATTATAATTACCAAATTGATATGCTTTTTAATTTTTTTTTCTCAATTTATTGTGCTTTTACTTGAATATATTCATTCTCAGGAGGTTGATAGATTTCAAGACTTGGAGGAGGAGTTGAAGGTTCGGGGATTTTGCGGCATTTGGAAGGTTTGTTCTGAAGGACGCTTCTTGTGTTGAGGCAAATTTTCAATCTCACATTAAAGCAAACTTCCATCTTTTGAACAAAAACAAACTGAATAAGTATTGGAACATTTTCTTTTTGAGTTTCCTGCATAGTTCATCTGATCCATAATTCCATATTTCGGATAATTTACAGTTTGATCACCAGCGCATCTTGCTGAAATTCAAAGATGACATTTAGTTCTTGGATTTTTTTTAATATAATTTCCACATCATATTTAATATATTTTTTTTGCTTTCATTTATATTATCACCGTGTCTACTGAAAGCCTAACAAGGTTTTGTTAATTTGTAGATGCGGACGGGTAATCCACTTGATGGTTGTGCCATTTTTTGGCGTTCCTCAAGGTATTATATCCATTTTCTACGTACACTTAAATTGTCTACATTATGGGAGATTTAAGGGTTACAAGAGGCCTGTTCATGCATCAGCAGCACTACACTTTTTGGGTGTATTTTTCTAATTCCTCTAACACTTTGCTCCACATATAATTGTTGCATTGCACGTCGTTGTTATTGCTTATACAAAACAGAATCTTCATTCTGTGCCTTATAATCTTGAGTCATTGCAGTGGATGTGCATTTTTTTTAATATATTCGAGTAAGCAATTACTTTTTATCAGGAAGTGATTCAAAACAGTAACCTTTTTTTGATTGCCTTACTATGTGTTTTAAGATTTCGTGTTTAATCCTGTTGATTGATTTTGTTTATATCTTGATGCTTTCACACAGATGGGGTTCTCTACCAAGGACTTAAAACCATTTGAATATGTTTAAATGGATTCTAGTCCTCTCAGAGGGGTTGATCACACTCCCCTTGAAGGCAGGGGCAACTCTAAGGCAGGTCACAACAATGGTTCAATTCCTTGTTGTAAAGACTACCACCTCTTACAATGCCATCTTGGGGCCAAGACAGGTCACAAAAATGACACGTCCTGCCCAAGTTTCTGACAGGACTTGAGTCGCATTCTACCAAGACCTCTTTAAGGAGGTGTACGAGGAGTGTGGTCATCATTTCTTTCACTAACATCTTCATTAGGGCCTTTTCTTCTAAATTCAATACAAAGTCCGAGGGAGAGTCATCCATGAGGATACTCCAGTGGGGGTTGATCACACTCCCCTTGAAGGCAGGGGGAAACTCTAAGGCAGGTCACAACAATTGTTCAATTCCTTGTTGTAAAGACTACCACCTCTTACAAAGCCATCTTGGGGCCAAAGCAGGTCACAAAAATGAAAGATAACACGTTCTACCCAAGTTTCTCGCAGGACTTGAGTAACATTCTACCAAGACCTCTTTAAGGAGGTGTACGAGGAGTGTGGTCATCATTCTTTCACTAACATCTTCATTAGGGCCTTTTCTTCTAAATTGAATACAAAGTCTGAGGGAGAGTCATCCATGGGGATACTCCAATGACAGGGAAAAAGGTTTCTCCAAGCACTCATTCCATCCGCCTTCCATCTCTCATAAAAGAAACTTTCCGTCCATTGTTTCATATCCTTTGGTAGTGAAGATACGTCAAAGATACATCTGGAGGAGATCTATGCTCAAAGGATGCCCAACCAAGGTATGGTTTTGTTGGATTCTTGGCACGAAATAAAAATCTCCATAAGGGAAAGTTACATCGAACTAAGAAACATAAGAGTTCCCGCTACTCGGTGGGGATGACTTGGGAGAAGTGAATTGGTAGCAATTTAAGATTTCAATAATAAAGGGGTGAAGTGGAGAACGTACACTTGCTAGTAAAGCTCCTCTAGAGACGCAAATCATTGGTGCGATAACACGCACAATCATTCGTATAGGCCGGGCGACGCTCAAAGTCAGGGAGACAATATTTTCATGCTGAGTGGGTTACTTGAGAGTTTGAAAGGATATTAGAACAAATCCTAGAGGGTTCATAGCAACCATATTGGTCATTAGACTTCGAGGTGACATGGAGGGCTTCCTCAACCCGTATGGGGTTTGAGGGGTACCCCGTGAGTATGTTTAGGAAACATGCTATTATCTTCATAATTCTATACTTCGATATTTTTTTATTGGAAAGTAGATAAATGGGTATTATTATTATTGTCTACTTATCATGATAAAGTGAAAAAGAAGTGAAAGGAAACTTACGTGAGGAAGAGTGAAGATGAAAAAAAAGGGATCAAAGAATGAAAATCTTGAAGAACTTTGACGAAGAACGCCAAAAACGCTTTAGAACTTTTTTAGAACATTAAAAACACCAGGAAGATCTTAAGCTCTCCAAAGATATAACTACTTTTTCTCTCTAGAAATCTCGCTCAAAGGTAAATTTTGAAAGTGAAAAACTTACTTGGGAGCTTCCCCTTTTATAGAGGAGTTTACTTGAATATGGATAAAAATGAGTGGTTGTAATTATCAGGAGTACAACGCGGCAATTGATAATTTACATCTCATTCCAAGGTAAAATATCTAAAAGTGACATCATTATAAGGTTGATGTTACCCATATGAGGTCACCCAATTACCTCATTTTGTAGGAATACTGGACTTGATTTTGTTCATATGATTTGGTGAATAAAATAACATATATGTGAACTCCCCCGCATGGCCCCTTTGTTTGGATGTATCTCCCCAGGTGTCATGCGGACCTCCTGGCTAGGCGCGAACAACTAAGCAGCTCGGTGTTCGACTACCTCCTCTGGACGGGGTTATCTTGCTGACCTCTAAGGCGCAAATGAGCAAGCAGGCAGCGTCAAACTGGGCAGCAACGCGTGCGGGTGTGCGCTCGGGCGCTCGGGCATGAGGCATGCAGGCACTAGGCACGCGGTGTGGACTTCCCCGGGCGGGGGTTGTAGGCAGACCCCTTGGGCAATGGGAGTGCATGTGAGCTTAGGCGCGCGCCAGCGTGTGCTAGACCTCCCTGGGCAGGGTGTGGCACATACCTTCCCCGGGCAGAGGTGCTTCTCTTATTTATTTTTAAAAAAAATTCACATCTCGGACCTCCCTCGAGCGGAGGTGCTTCTCTTATTTAAAAAAAAAATCCTTCACCCGCGTGCTGTTGCCAAGAATCGATCTCGAGACCTTCATGTTACAAGGCCACACACCATACCGCTAGGCTAGCTGTTCATGAAGCAGCCCAAATTAACAATGTACTGAATCTCCTTTTAATTCAAAAATATCAAATAAAAAAGAGAAGGCAACAGAGATTGAACCATGAGATGGGGATTGAAAGTTGAGCTCTTGACCACTGTTCCAAACAGGAAGCTTGTTTAGAAGATGTTAGAACTTAATTGAGTTCTAGAAATGTCTCCATTAAGAAAAATAAATTTATAATACCAAAAGAAAACCTCCTTGCTAGTATACTACTCCGCTTTGGCTTGCTGAATTTCTAGTGAAGTTTCAAAGTACGTTTATAATTATTTACCCAATTTTATAAAATTATTCTGATGGTTCTACAAATTTTAAAAATATTCCAAAATATTATTTTTAGTCAATATCTCCACACGGGTTATCTTCAAATAGCAAGGGCATCCTACGAACCATGTTCTCCATTTTCTCTTTTACACCTTTCCAATCTCTTGGGTTACAAAGGAGTAAGGGGCCAACTGATGTGGGTAAAACTATCCATTTGTAGGATGTCTCCATGTGTATGCCACTTGAAGGCCCTATTTGCTAGAGGGGTACTATGGTCCCTTCCTTGACGGGGGTACATAAACCTTAACCGCCTTGGACACCTCCGAGAGGATTCTATATAAGCTAAGGATCCTAGAAGGACTCTACCAATATACTCCTGATTGAGTACGACCGTTAATATAAACCTAGGTTGACACATTTAATGAATCTCCTTCCTTGTAAGGTACTCCATTAGGGGGACATCCCTATAAATACCCTCTTTGTTCACCTGTACATGCAATCTTAGTCTCTACACAACTTTTGTTTGCCTCTCTCCATATCCGAGTTCTAACTTAGGCATCAGAGGGTCCACCAAAGGATAACCCCTGCGGGCCTTTTAGGTGTTTTACTAACTTTTTCAGGTGTGATTGTCCTACTTGAAGATCTCCAACACGGTTGGTTTGGCTCTATAGTATTTGGCTGCATCATGGGTTCATATAATTTACAAGAGGGGTCAAATTAAAAACAAATGTTTAAGATCAGGAATTATTTTTTGTGTTATAATTCGGTGGTGATGGTTTTTGTGTAAATGGTTTGTTGGTGATAACGGCTGGACATTTTCTGGAGTCTTTGTTTCATTCTTATGGCAGAAATGCAGTGTTTCTTGGTCAAGAATCTGAAGAAGTGTTGTGTGCGCTTGCCCATTTGAGAGAGAGAGATCTAAAATGTCGTTACCTCAAACCAACTGAAATTCAGTCAGTAACTAATACGAGAAAAGATTCGAAGACTCATTGAAATCTGGGTTTGATTCTGGATATCTGTATAGTTTTTCTTAGTCCGTATATGGTCTATTGTCTTCCTCCAGTGCTATTGATCGAGGACAAGAGTGCTATACTGACATCGGTTTGCTGTTTAGCTCTGTTTTGCAGTTGCTAGTTCGAGTGCCAATTATTTAGAACTACAACTACGTTGATCCTGTTTACCTTCGAGAAAATTTTATTTTACAACGTTATTTATATAGATTTGATTTAAGATTGACTATATTAGATTCAAGCTGCTGCATGAGGAATCCATTGAATTCAATAAACTTGGACTTCGGGATAATGTTGCCCAGATTTGTGTGTTAGAGGTACATCTGGTCTTCAATTCCTCTGTTGAAAACTTGCTCTTAGTCACTAATTAGAACACGTATATGATTAGGATATCATGGCTTTTTTTCTCATTTGAATATATATATTTTTGAAACAGTCTATGAATCAGAAGGATAAGAGATATGCATCAGCTTTCCCAGCAAGGTCATTAAGTTCTTCTTTCTATTTTATCTCTACCTGCCATCATGTTTCAATGAAAAAAGTGCTATATCATTTTCACTCTTACAGGATAAAAATAGATCTTAATCTTTGATGGTATGATATTCAATATTCTGAAAAAATGCACTTATAACTGCCAAATTGTGAGTTGAAAAATATTCAGGAAAAGTAGTCAAAAAATGTAAATTTATGCTTATAATAATGACAAATGGTGGCTATAAGGACCTTTTTGCATATATACATTCAACTTAGGGACTAAGGTATTGGTTTTGAATTAAATGAAACTTTCTTCATGATGATTAAAAGTCGTGCAACACCGTTTATGGACAATTGAAGACGTACAGTGAGTTTGATTCAAGAAGACATGGAGGGCGAAAAAAAGAAATCAAACTATTTTGAAGCTGGTTTTGGACTTGCTGTGTGTTAGTTTTTAATGAGAAGGGAGGGGAGAGAAAAGAAGAGGAGAGAGAAGGGTAGGCTTTCTTTTATATCCAAATCTTCTCATTTATTGATAAGTACATTTTGGAGAGAAAGTAGACATATTTTTCTCTCCTAAAAAGAACTCCAAGACTCGACCATTTTTATTTTCACTCTGTTTATCTCCTAAAAAAAATCCAATGTTTTCTTTTTCTCCCCCTTTTTCTCTCGTAGCAATTATTGCATACCCCTAAGACGCCCATTCCTTTTGTTGCCTTCTTCTTGAATCTGTGAGTTTATTCGTTCCATACAGAAATAGATTATTAAAGTTTGTTGGACATTGGCCTTAAACTGCATGTTTCTTCCTCATAAACACAGAACATGAAGTAAAATCATTTATAAGGCGAGGAGACTGAAATTCTGGAATTGTTAATCATTTAAAAAATGACAATTAAAGAATCGTAGGAAGTTCATAAATTTAGTTGATCACTTTGAATAAAGCGATTTCTTGTAGCTATTAAGAAACCTTGTTATGAAGGTTGTTGTTAGAGAAATGTGATTATATAGTTTCAGTATATTTAATTAGAATTTTGATGAATATGAATATTAATCAAAATAGAACACCACCAAATATATGTTTATTTAGTATATTGATCCGGTTTGGACACTGCCTAAAAAATATAACCTTTAGTAAATATGTATTTAAATACTTAATTATTAGAGGACTAACCAAAGCAACCAAACTAAGTTTGTCTCTTTAATTATATAATAATTGATTATATAATTGATAATTGATGCCATTTAGAGCTTTGGTTTTAAACAACTTTGCTCATCAACTGATTGATTCTTAGAATGGAGATTTTTTTTTTGTATCTGCAGTTCAGCAGGCTATAGGAAAGTTGTCATATGTAACATTCATGTGCTATACAATCCTAAAAGGGGAGAAATCAAGCTTGGCCGGGTATTTACTGTCTATGAGTCACCTATATGGATTATTTTTTAACATCTTATGTTTGTTAGGACCTTATATTAAGTAACTACTAAATAGCTATTGAATTCAAATTTCGGATTATTTGGGGTTGGCCTTGGGGCTGAATAAAGATATTGTATCGGCATTTCACCATGGCTTAATTTTACAATATTATTATCTAGGAAAGGATCATTTCTCAATTGGGGATAAAGTTAGGGTTAAATTGTGGTGATTCTGGCCAATGTTCTACTAGGCGGGTGGCCAGGGGGCCTAGACGGGATTTTTTATTTTCAGTCAATTTTAATATTTTATCTTACATTTATCCAAACAAAACAATAATATAAAGTAAAACAATCTATAATAAAGACTTTTGCTTAAAGTTCAAACACATATCTTTAACATATTAGTTTTATTCATAAACAAGATTGCTATTAAATAATAAAATTTAAAATTTCAAGAATTCAATTCAATATTAAAACTTAAAAAACCAAACATAAATTTAAGAATTATATTGAATTAAACTAAATATTACAAATGTATCATCATTTATATAATTTGAAGTTAATACAAGTTCAAAAAATTACAACTATAATAAAATTATCCATTTTGACTTGATCTTGTTCACTTCTTGTTGTGATTTGATATGCTACAACATGTATTATGAATATGGTAAATCATTAGAAAAATAAATATGATTTGGGTAGTTATTAAAATTTTAAAAAAAATCTCCACCTAGGCCCCACCTAATTTTCTGAAGGGATTTTTTGGCCTAGGTGAGGTGGCAAAGGGGGCCTAGCGCCTAGGCGGTCGCCTTTTATAACACTGATTCTGGCTGATAATTGAGCTATATATTTGCAGTAAATTTTTTAAAGCTGATTCATTCAATGAAGTTTTGATACTGTGCACGACATTTGGAGGCTACAGTTTCCTTCAATTAACTCCTGTCCCCATTTTTTATCTTAATTTTCTGCATTATTTTGACATAATAGAACAGGTTCCAGAAAAAGAAAAAAAAGGTTTCACCACTTTTCAGTGCTTTAGGGAATCTGGAATGAGCATAATACTTGATTTCATAGAGGGAAAATTTTGACATCTCTTGAATGTAAATTGATTGTTAGGAAAAGGCACCAAGATAATAAGGTAATAGTCGTCTTGTTGCTTGCACCATGTAAGCTATCAAGGATGTTAAAATTAATAGAGTCGTTGGCTTTTTATGGACTATTTCAAGCTGTTTTGGAAAGATAATATCTACTGTTTACCCAATCTCTTTCTTTGGAATATTAGGGTTGACTTTATGATCTTGTAATCTCCTCAATCTTTTATTTTTTTGGTACATCACTTGTAGTGTTTTGTTGAACTTGCTCCTTTGATTTGTAAAGAGTTGACTTATGCATTCACCATTGCTAACAAAAGTATAACTACTTTTGTAGTATTGTTACCAAGCTCATCAAGATGTTCAGTCTTAAAAATAAAAGCAGTAATTTAAAAACAAAATTATAATTATATGCACGTACGCTGCATGTAAAAATATCCGGTAATAAATCTCGTTTGACTTTAATAAAGGAACATGATTGTAAAATTTAAATACTTCTGTTGATTGCAAATAGCTACTGTATGTCTGTTGGTATATAGCTAGCAGTAGTTGCCTTAATGTTGGTGTTGGTTCAACTAAGAGTTAATCATGGATATGATTAAATTGACCATGCTGTTAAATATTCCACAAGTAACCAAAATTTAAAATTGCTTGGCCAAGTTTTGAATGTTCGTGCTAGAATTCATTCGTGTAAATTTGTATCATTATTTTTTCAACTTGTTTAAACAAGTGTTTTTCCTTGCCAAGTTTTACTTTTCAAAACATCAAAAGCTCAACCTAGAAGAAATGAACGTGCTAGCTTTTTTTTTTTTAAAAAAAAAAAAAATGCTATCCGCTAGTAATAGGAGTGGAAGGCTTTTTAATGTTCAATTACAAGGATACCTTATGGTCTCTTTCTCTATTTTACGCAACTCTTTGCTTTCTCTCCTAAATTATGGGCTTGGGTGAAGAAGGTAGAAAATGCAGTTGGTATCTATTCATAGTTCATTACCGATTTCAAAATCGAATTGAGTTTGTATAGTTTAAATTTTTTTATGGGTATCAATGCATGCTGTCCATAATTCAAAGTCGTGGTAACGATTTATGTTTCAAAAGGTTATTTTTTGACTCAGTATCGGTTGGGAGATACGCCGTTACACTAGTTAGGAGCTTTAAAAAAAGAAAATAATGAAGAAAGTCTAAATCATAAGAACAAGATGAATCAATGAAGTTCACAAAAAATACTATCTAGCACACATAGAATAATAAGTTAAAAAATTTAATTATAATTTTAAGTAGTTTAATAATAGTTCTATAAATCGTAGTTAACTTAATTATATTTATAAAACTCACTAGGCCAATTATAACAAGTTAAAGAATTTATTTAGAGAATTGATATTTTTGCAGGGTTATTTGATATTTCGGCACCTTGTCTCCACATATTTGCTAAACTTATTTTTTATGTCCAATTTTCCCCATTTTGAATTACTCAGATACCCTCTCTCTTCATCTCCCTTTTGCAACTTCTTCGGTATTCCGTCTACCATAATCTATGGGTCTAACTCTCCCGCTACTAAAATCACCAAAAGATTACAGAGGGTTTCGGTAAAATAGATCCTTAAACTATTGATTATAGTTTTTCTAGATCTGCAATTGGCTTGGAATTTTAAATCAATTCAACCCTTCTCATATGAGTCATATTCTTACATTTTTTATTAACAACTGAAACTCTCGTTCTCTCTAAAGTGAGTGCTTCGATAAAACTGAACTAATTAGTTGATCGAAGCTTCCATCTAGTTCGGATCGTCAATCGGAATTTCGATTGAGACTAGTTCGGTAATACTCTGAGTACGGGTCGATGAGTTGATGACATGGGAGAGTTTGGAAAAAGGTTGCACTAATTGTTGTTCTCTACCTATTTTCTTAAGATTAGATTATGTGGTTTGATTGAAAAACAAGAAGATTAAGTTTTGCTTTGATGTCTTTTAGAAAGGGAGAATATGACTTTGGTTTCGATCTATCTACAAATTGATTTTTTTTTTTTGAACAAACGGATTTGGATTGATTGAAGGTTAGGGAGACTGAGTTGTGCAGGGGAAGAGACGGAGCAACTGGGCATTGTTCCAAGCAGGGGTAAATTAAACAACGAAGATGAGTTATTTAAATGTGGGACCATATGCGGAAATATCAATCCCCTTTATTTATACCCAAACAAAATAGAAACATAATTTAATTATATTTACACACAAAATAGACCAAAAGGGCCAAATCCAATTTAGTAACATAACTTAATTGTATTATATATTCATGGTCCGAAGCCCAAATTCAATTTAATCAGTAACATTACTCGAGTATAATTTAGTCAATTTAGTCGGTTGCCGAAGTTTGAGACAAAGAGACCGAGAGTATAGAGAGAATCTGACGATCGGAGGAGGTCAGAGGGAGTTCGCCCAAAGAGAAACAAACCTCCATCAGTGTTATCAAGGCGTCGCTTAGGTGTCAGTCGGTACATTTTGGGAAGCCGTTTGGGCTACTTGGTTGTAGAGGAGAAAGGCGACCACTCTGGCAACGACTTAGTCGACTTGCGCGCGACTTGGACGACTATATTGCTAAGCGGTCGACTTGGATAGAGCGGGTTTGGTTCGACTCGAACATTAACTGGGTAAAAAAGAAGAAGAGTAAAGTTTGATTCGACTGATCTTAAACCTAATCGATCGATCGCGACTTTGGAAGAGAAGAGAGGAAGAAACGACTAACGAGTCGCAAGAGCAGAGTGGGTGAAAGGGGACTTACCTGCCTATTGCCGACTTCCGTATGCTTTCTCTTTCCTTTTCTTCTACTCTTATTCTTCTTCTCTTCTTCAGTTCTTCTACTTTTCTTTTCTTTTTTCTGCCGAGGTGTCTACTTGGATAAAGGGTTTGGTTCTTCCAATTTTTTTCTTCTCTTTTGGGTTTCACCATTCCTGAGTTCCTAAGCCTTTTTTCCTTCTCTTTAGTTTTGGGTACACAATACACACTGTATTGCTTTAATTGAATTGGGCAACGTATGGGTTTATAATAATAATAATTGAATGTATGTTACAGGGGAGATAATGTATTTTTTTCTTTCTAAGCCTAGTGTATTCTGCTTAGTTGAATGCTTTGTTGAAAGTAGATTCCTAATAAATGATTATATTTAAGGTACCTCAGAGGGACCCAAATTTAAAATCTTACAATCAATTTAGAGAAAATGGATTTTTTTTTTAAAAAAATCTTGTAATGTGTATTCTGCTTTGTTGAGTGTTGTTGGTCAATTTTTTTTTTATGATATGTGATGCATTGTTGTCTTATGCTTATAATATAGTTATAAATTGTATTTTGTAGATAGTTACAAGTTTACAACTATAATAAAATTAACTATTTTGACTTAATTTTGTTCACTTCTTGTTGTGACTTGTGATTTGATATGTTATATATGGTAAATCATTAAAAAATAAATATATCAATATTCATATAAATATTAAATATATGTAATTTTATTCATATAAAATTTGCATCGTTAATATGTTACATATGGTAAATCATTAAAAAAATAAATATATAAATATTCATATAAATATTAAATATATGTAATTTTATTCATATAAAATTTACATTGTTAACGACTTGTCGACTTGTGGACGACTAGTCGGGCGCCTAAGTGCTTAAGCTTCCGACTGTCCCCTCGCCTCGACTTGCCACCTTGATAACTATGACCTCCATCAAATTATAAAGAAATGTTTGTTCTCTTTTGTTGTCTGCCTTTTATAGCTTTCAACATGTCTGATTATTTTTTTTGGGTGTTTCTCTCCCTTTATACCATGATTTCACTTAGATTTCTCCTTTAATCTTTCCGTTCCGCGGAATTGCCAAAATTTCGTCAACGATTTTGTCCCAGCCAAAACTTATTTGATACCAATACTTTGAACCATGATGGTTTCGGTGCTCGGTTAGGTTTGTTGGTGGTGCTGATGGTGGGATGGGGATGATGTTGAACTGATGCTTGATGGTGGTGGGGGAGCTTTAGAAAGAGAGAGAGAGAGAGGGGATTTACTTCCGCTAGTATTAGTAGCAGATAGTAATAATAATAATAATTTTTTAATTTGAAGACATTTATGTTAATAAATATTTAATTTACATCCGATGGTAACAATAACGGTTTAAACTGGCGGAATTAAAAAAATTTAATTCTTGCATGCCCATTTGTCCCAAGGATGGCCACAGATGAATTGGCCAGAATAGTGAAAATAGCAACCACTTGCTATGGATCACCACCCCACCCACCCACCCACCCACCCACTCACCCACTCACCCACCCACCCTTACTTTTGTAACATTTAAATACGTTTAAAAGGTGGAATTACCGCAACTATTCACTTATTCATTCTTCGCTTAGTTGTGGCTAAATAACACCTTTTTCTGAATGTAATCAATTTACTTCAAAGCTGATATAACTAAATCCCTTACAAGCAGGTTAGGGTCCTGCTTGATAGGGCTTATGCTGTATCAAAGCTTTGGGATGATGCTTCAGTCGTTCTTTGTGGGGGTTTTAACTGTACCCCAAAGGTAGATGCTTGTTTCTCTTTGTGAGTTCAGTGGTAACCGATTGTTATGCTCTAGTGTCGCGTATAATAGCGAGTTTAGTTTGAGTTCTATCTCATTAATTCTCTTGACTGCCATGGCATCAGAGTCCACTGTACAACTTCATATCAGATCAAAAGGTAAGCATTGCTATTTAGATTTCCGGTTTCAGTTTTTACACATTTCATTAGTTTCAATGTTTATTGACAGTATTTTTCCATCACAGATTGATTTGTCTGAGCTGCCTAGGGATAAATTATCAGGACAGGCTTCTGCTGAAATTCGTGGATCAAGGTCATTTAGTCCTTATTTCAGGTCTGATTATTATTGATCATCATGGATTTGTTACAAGCCCATGGAAGTTGAAGCTCAAAAAATTTCCAATTTTTGTAGGACTCAGTCTTTAGGTGCCCCTACAATGTTGATGACAGGGAAGTTGGGTTGTCTAAGACGACCCCCTTGGACGTACAGAAGCAGAATGATCTTAATAGCAACCGTGGAAATTTAACTTTTACAAGCAGCTTGACTGGGCATGATGAAGAAGATGTTCGTAAAGATGAAATAGATTTGAATCTCTGTGGTGCGAGTAGTTGTTTGGATGGAAGTCAAGGTGGGTGTTCTATTGATCAAAAGAAGGATGCAATGCCTGAATCTCCGACTGTACATTCTCGTCATGAAGATATATATTCTAATGTGATCACTACAGGACATGGAGAGGAACTTTATAGAACCTCCAATGGATCGCATGGTTCATCTACTGAGCGTCATCTATCAAACTTGTGTGATGAAAATGAAATCTTGAACTGTGAAAAGGGAAGTGACAATGATGATTCTACAGTAGTTAAAATTCTTCATGAGCCCGCAAGCACTTTGAACCTGGATATATCTTCATCTGAGTTGGTACATGAGGCTTCTTTGAATAATGTTCTTGAATCCGAACTCCGGGAAAGTTCACAAGATATGTCATCTAAAAATTTTCCTTCTATCTTGCATGAAATTGAAATCCCAATTAGATCTACAAGTATCAACTTTCTACTGGATGAAAAGATTGAAGACAAATCTCCTAATAAGATATTTGAAGCTACAGAGAATGGAACTTTAGATGAAGATTGTACCTCATTTTTGTCCAAACTACATAACAGTGATACTAGCATTCCGTCTGACTTTGATCAGTATCCCGAATCCAGCTCTTTTGAATGCATAGAGTCCTCTGAGTATGTTGCAGTTCCTGACAGCCGACAACTGCATCCTCCTAGTGCTGGAGTTCTGAATGATTATTCTGGCCTGGATGTTAATCATTTTAATGTGGAGAGAACTACTTATGATCCATCAGCGTGGACCCCAATGGAAATTGAAACTGCAACAGGAAGCTCGGACTGCACACTCATAGAACACCATCTAAATCTAAGAAGCTCATATTCTGAAGTTGAGGTAGATCATATATTCTTAACCATGTGCTTCTGTTACTATCTCCCTTTCTAATATATGACATTAATAAATTTGGAAATATGAGCTTTGGTGGTTCATTTTACAGAATTCTTCAGGAACAAGAGACTCAAACGGAGAACCTCTGGTGACCAGCTACAATAGGTGCTTCTTAGGTACAGTTGACTACATATGGTAAGTATCCATCTCTGTCCCATTCTTCTGATGCAGTTTTTGACTGAATCCCTGAATTTTTAAAGGGATTCTTATGTTTGATAAATCTTCCTTGCAATGACAAAATAATATATTGAACTATATTCTTGTGCTATTAATTGCGGTTGTAGAATTATCTGATTGATACCTTATGGTATCTCTTTGTTTTAGTTTAGGACTATGCTGAGTAGAGTGATTCAATACTAGAGCATAAGTGTGTTTTGAACTGCAGGCATTCTGAAGGTCTTCAAACTGTCAGGGTCCTTGCTCCGATACCGAAACATGCTATGCAGTGGACTCCAGGATTTCCTACGAAGGTATTTTTTATTATTAGATCTTATACGTCAGCCGCATACGACTACATGTATTGCTTCTTAATACTCTCTCTCACACACACATGATCGTGCATACACACATCTTCTAATGGCAATCTAGGATATGCTCTCTCTCTCTCTCTCTCTCTCTCTCACACACACACACACACACACACACACACACAAACACACTTGCACACACGTGTGCACACAGACATATTCTAATGGTTAGCTAGGATGTATGAAAAACTTCTACAAAGTCATTGATTTGTCTATGTCAGGCGTGTTACTCACCAGCACTTCGTGAACACTTTTGGACACTCATGTATATATATATATATACATTGCTCTATATGCCGGGTTGTAAATGAATTACATAGCGTACTGAAGTTGATGCATTTGAATTTACTGACATTCTGTGTTCCCGAAACGGATCCTATCAATGATTTTTTAGTTCAAATAATCTCATGCCATGACGTATCTGGAATAGTAGTAATTAGTGAAACAAAAATACTTGTACAAACTATCGAAGTAACCCCGTCTCTAACGGTCCAAAGATGAAAATCTTTGGATTTTACATTTTCTACGGAAATGTTTGATGCATCTTTAGGCTTCTTTGGCAACCGTGAAATCACGGATGAATTGCCTAATAGATAGATCAGACGCGACTGTTGCTACGTGGCGATATAGACTTGACCCGCTCCTACCCACCCCGGGGCACCATAGCATATCATGAATAAGGGGGGACATACTAGATGTAACCACTCTCTTGGTTGGGGGCTATGCCGCTCTGCCTTTCGATTGATACAAAGTTGAGGAGGCTGATCACGAACGCTACAGGTGTGGGAGCGATTGGTGCGTAACACTTTCAGTTGGACAACTTTCCTTGAGCAGATAGGACACAACATCATCATCAACAGACATACTCGTGAAGAAAGCACCTACCCTAGGGGAACTGAACTGCCTCTATCCTCATCTCATTCACTCACAGAAGATCTTGCCTAGCTCGACTTTCTTTCTCAATCGATCTGTATGCGCACAAAAAGCAATCTCATACAAGTGAACTAGAAAGCGATCCAACTCCTTCCATGTGGCTATCGGTAGATCATTGTATAGGATGTCGACCCCTCTGACTCATAAGTATACTCTCATACAGCAAGGAAGACCTAACATATATGTATGTGTGTGTGTGTGTGTGTGTGTGTGTGCATATTTAAAATTATATAAATTGACATTCATGCATATAATCATTACTATTATAGCAGTGCTAGGTTGCTTGTAATTTAACACCAAAGACACTTTAAGACACGCAAATATACAAAATTTATAGAAAGCCAAAAGGAAAAGCAAAATAAAGGAAGGGAAAAGGGATGGACATAAAACAAACCAAATGGTGTAACAAGACCCTACTTGGACTCCAATATGCAGATTGCATCCTGCCACTCATACCTAATCACGCCAAATCCCAAGTAATCTTCTGCTCCGACAAGTATCTTTGAAGTACTTCTCCCCAAGTAATTTTCAGTCTACCCTCCCCATCTATATATAATCCTCTTGATAGCAGACTCCTCTTGTCACAGGAGCATGTATAGGCCTCTGTAAAATATAACCAAACCATCTCAACTTATGTTCCTTCATCTTTTCCTCAATCGGTACTACTCCAACTTTAGAATATTCTCGTTTATGATCCTATTCATACTTGTATGACCATACATCCACCTTAATATTCTCATTTCTGCCACTACTATATTATGCTCGTGTTGCTTTATAGAATCTCAACATTTAGCTCCATATAGCATTGCCGGCCTCACTGCCATCCTATAGAACTTTCCCTTCAACTTGGTGAGGATTTTTTTATCGCACAACACCCCAAAAGCATTACGGAACTTCATCCAACCAACTTTAATCATGTTGTTTACATCTTCATGGATATGTCCCTCTTATGCAATATTGAAACCATATATTTAAAGACATATTTCCCAAGAACCTATTGTCCTGAAATATTCAGAGCACCTGCATCTCTTGTTCTTACACTAATTGAACTCGTACTCCATATATTTTGTCTTGAGTCAACTTAATTTAAAAGCCTTTGATTTTAATGTACCTCTTCTCCAACTTAGCATTAACCCCTTCCTTAGCTTCATCCATTAACACAATATCGTCAACAAATAACTTACATCATGACACCTAATCCTATGTCTTTTGGTAACTCATCTATAACTAAGATAATAAGATAGGGACTTAACGGCGATCTGTGGACTAAACCGATTGTTATCGGAAAAACACTTGACATGCCTTCACAAGTCTTTGCACAAGTAATCCCTAATGCAACTTTTTCATCAAATCATCGTACTTAGTGAGCTCTTTTTACAAACACCCTCCTCAAACCCAATCATATGCCTTATCTAGATCGATGAATGTACTTAACCGACACTTAATTACTCTCTCCCACAACTTTGTTGTAGGTTCATCAGCTTTATCCATCTTAGATTAATTTGAATTTCTCCCTTATTTTTATAATTTGGCACTAACATATTCATCCTCCACGACCCAGGCGTCGTTTTAGTCTGTAAGATTTTGTTAAACAGGCATGTCAGCCAACCTTAGGCCACACCACCCAAGCATCTCCAAACTTTAATTAGAATACCGCTGGCTTCCATAAACCTTACCTGGTTTAATCTTCTTTAGAGCTTCTTTAATTTTGGATACTCTGATTCCACGCACAACGGCACAAGCCTCCTCATCAAAGCATCCTCCTATTTTTTTGGTTCCCTTCACTATCACCATTAAACAATTTATCAAAGTAACTCCACCTTTCCTGAACCACATCATCTCATACCAAGATTCTTTGATTCTCATCCTTAAATGTATCTGACTTGTTTCGGTCTCTAGTTTTCCTGTCTCGTCTTAGCAAGCTTGTAAAACATTTTTCCCCCCTTCTTGGTTCTTAGCTTTTGTTATAGGTCCTCAAAGACCTTGCCTCTAGTGTATCTCGCTGCTAACTTTGCTTCCTTCTTAGCCAATTTGTATCTCTGCACTCCTTATTATAGCATTTTGTAAGCATTCCTGTTCCACTTAATAGCCTGGTTAAAATCCTCACTCCACCACCATGTTTCTTTAGTTGGAGGTCCATTTCCTTTGCTTTCTCCCACCACCTCCTTAGTTACTCTTTCAGATACAACTTGACATATCATTCCACATTACATTAACTTCTTTATTATTCCTTTTTACTACATATGCTACTGCTTCAGCACTAGTTTTCCTCCTGTTTCCACATTGATAATTACATTTCATAAATAAAAGTTATGTTACTATCATGCAACTTATTTTACAATTTATTTTTGTTTAACTATGAATTATATAAAATAATTTGTTTTAAAAAATATTGCCAACCCCCTTCTCCCTCCCCCACCCCACCCCCAAATTTTAGTTTTAGTTTACTTTTATTATATTCTTCAAAATAACACTCGTGCATGTAAAACAACATATCCCAGCCTATTTGTTGATATACATGGTTTTAGCTATTTGTTGATATTTCCTATGTATGGATATATGTGTGTGTCTACATATATATAATATAAATAAAAGATGTTCGTCAAAGGTAATCACTTACGAGCCATATATTATTAGAAACTGTGAATCCTAAACTTATTCAAGTTTTGTTATACCATAAACACCAAATGGTCTTACTGTTTTATCTACAACAGTCTATCAAAGTAGTGCATTTATACCCTCAATACCTCTCTATTTTTTCGCAAACTTTCTTTCAAATTCCATAGTTTAATCTGATTATTCCTTGTACATATATCAAAATTTCATAATTGATACATAGTCACAATATATCCATTCTTGCAATCGTAATTTGGAAGTTGTGATCAGTGTTGTAAAAGGCGCCCATCCCAGCCCACGTTGGGCGCCTCGCCTTACCTGAGGTGATGCTCCTTCAATGAGGTGCATTTGAGGCGTGCGAAGTGCACGAGGCACGGGTCTCATCGAAGTTATGTAATTTTTTTCCCTAAACAATCTAGACCATGAATTGCAGCCTTCTCCTCCAGGTAAGTCTTTTCCTTCTCCTTATATCATGGTTCAAAGTCGCGGTAGCGGCCTATAAAGTCATTTTTTGATTTGGTATCGGTTTCGGTAATGGTTTTAGGCGATAATGCAACGTTAGCTAATTAGGAACTTCAAAGAACAACAAGATTGATCAATTAAGTTCACAAAAAAAACTATCTAGTGTACATAGTATTATTTAGATGATAAAACAAACATTTTGCAGACATGTTTAATCATTTTTACATTTGAATAAAGTTGATATTGATGTTTTCTTGGCTCAATAGTTGAGCATACATGTTCTGTAGAATTAAAATAAAATTTAGCTTAAATATTTCAACTTGTACTTAACTAGGTACTATATAGGTACAATTTAACTTAACTAATTATATATTAAGTACATTTTGTATATTTTTTTTAAGTTATACTTGGTGCATATAGTTAAAATTTAAGTACAATTTAGTTTAACTAAGTATATTTTTTCAATTTTTTAAGGTATACTTAACTAGGTATTATAATTTCAGTACAACTTTTATAGAGGTTTGTTCTCTTTTGTCGTCTCCCTTTTATAGCTTTTAGCATATTCGCTTTTTTTTTTTTTTTTTTTTTTGTGGCGTTTCTCCCCTTTTTACCGTGATTTCTCCATTATTTGGTCCGAAGTCTGAAATCGTTATGTTACGCCAAGTTGCCGAAATTTCGCCGAAAAATACTCTTTACCTAAATTTTTTCTAATTTTGTTATTCTTGTTGCGGTTCGACACCCACCGATACTTAACCGATGCGTCGATATTTCGACGTAACGGCCAATACTTTGAGCAATACCTTGTCTCTTCTTTTTTGTTTTTTTTTACTACTCGTCCAAAAAAAAGGCTATTTTGCAAAATACTATGGGGTTATGTTGTCTAATTTTTTTCAGAAACTGTGAGTACTTTACTACATTACTATTCCAGTATTTACTAACTTATTAAATAATTTAATGTGTATATAACTTATAATTATTTTTTTAATATTTAAATATGCATTTATATATATACGTATTTAACTATGTACTTATGCAGAATGTAATCATGATATGATTATATCATGGTATCACTATACTTGATAGGTATGGTCCTTGAACTTGTTATAGAAACTGTTTGAACATGCTTTGAAGTTTGTAAAATTAGTTAATGGTTGATAAATTTGATACATAAATGATTGAATGTGTGTATATATATATATTTAAATATGTGCGCTTCACTTCCGCCTCGTGCCTAAGACTCCAAGGAGACCTTAAATAACAATGGCTGTGATATATAGTTTCCATCAATAGTTTAAACTTTGAAAATATAATTCAATAGATGAACCCTCCTAGTTCATCAATGTCATTCCAAATAGAAGTCCTCGTTATCAATCACACAGACAGACAGAGATGCACACACCCCACCCACACCCACACCCACACCCACACCCACACCCACACAAAAACAAAGAAACATGATTTTATTTGATTTATATTGCTGTTAATAGTATTTATCATTTGGCTATGTTCCAGAAATGGGGAAGTGATCATATTGCCTTGGTTTCTGAAATGGCTTTCACAAATAAAGAAGAGGTGCGGTAGCCTCCTCACTGTAATAATAATAATCTCTATTGCATTCGATTCGAGGCCTGCTATTCCCTGGTACTTCATTTCCTTTTCAATTCAATTAGAATTAACATGCTGCTTTAAGTTTTAAGTATAATTGTTCCAGAATTTTTGGAATTAAATGCAAGGAATGAGAATACGAGTATGATTTTCAACTACTTGAGATGTACCCTACCCCTACTACCAAATGCCTTTCTTCTTCTACACCTATGCTGATGAATGCCACTACATGTTCTCACTCCTTGCATTTAATTTGACATCACTAACCACAAAAGCTAATCTGGGACCCCAAAGCTGTGAGACTTGTGATTTATTTTATCAACAATATTTGAAAGATATACTTTTGTATTATTAATTATACCACGAGCTAAGGATTTGTTATATTATAAAATCAAATAATATGTATTCAAAAAGTGATAATGGCAACGGACGGCTCTATCTATATTTTACTCTTAATTATATGATACTCCTATAAGATAGTTGTGATAGATAAAATGTAGAGTTCATTTATGATCTCTTATTCTTATATATTTAATGTTACTGAGTATTTTTGCTCGATTCAATTTAGAGGGTGTTTCAATCCTTTATAAGCAGTCAAATATGTTTATAATCAATTTCAAGAAACAAAAAGTGTTTTGTAAATAAATTTTAAAATTATTTATAATCACCAAGTATATATTACTAGACCTGACAATATAGTTAGTTAACTGTCGAGTCAACTCATATTAACTGGAACCAAATGAGTTGTTAACCATTTTTATTTATTCAGGTTGGTTAAAGTTTAGAATCATATTTATTCAGGTTGGTTATGGTTCGAATCCGGTTAACCATTTTTTGACCCATATTTTGTTTCAAATCAAAAGTTAGGCTTACAAAGATGATAATTGAATTTTAAATTTTAAAGATCATATAAACTCATTCTTAATTTGCAATTTTGCATCATCATAATTTAGAATGTTCCGAGGGCACCCACCCCACCCATTCCCACCCACTCCCACCCCCACCCCACCCTCACCCCCACGCATGCCCCCCACTCACCCACCCACCCACCCAAAAAAAAATATTATGTGATTATGTATACACCTCTACCCCCACCCACTCCCCCACGCCCACCCCCCCATGCCCACCCCCTACCCCACCCCCACCCTAACCCACCCCCACCCCAACCCCCACCACACCAAAAAAATAATATTATGTGATTATGTATACACCCCTTACCACCACCACCCCCCACCCCCACATTCACCTCCACCCACCCCACCCCCACCCACACCCGCCCCCACACCCGCCCCTATCCCTAACCCCTACCCCACCCCACCCCACCCCCAACCACAAAAAATATATTATGTGATTATGTATACACCCCACCTCCACCCCCACCCACGCCCTACCCCACCCATGCACCCCCCACCCCACCCCACCCCCACCTCCATAAAAAAATATATTATGTGATTATGTATACACTCCATCCCCACCCCACCCCACCCCCACACCCCACCACCCCACCCCACCCACCCCACCCACCCCACCCCACACCCACACCCACACCCACACCCACACTCACCCCTCCACCCCTACTCCCTACCCCACCACCCCACTCACCCACCCTCCCCACCAAAAAAATATTATGTGATTATGTATACACCCCACCCCCACCTCACCCACCACCCACCCCACTCCCACCTCCACCCCACCCCATCTCCATCTCCACAAAAAATAATATTATGTGATTATGTATACACTCCACCCAACCCACCCCACCCCACCCCCTACCCCCTACTCCACCCCTACCCTCCACACACCCCACTCTACCCCCACCCACCCCCCATCCCCCACCCCACCACTCCCCAAAAAATTAATATTATGCGATTATGTATATACCTTCCACCCTCTACCCCTATCCACCCCTTATATTCGCTCTCTCTATCTATAGTATATATTAATTTTATTTTTTAAAAATTTTATTTAAAAGTTAAAACATCTTAAAATGGTTAATATGATTTTTAACCATAACCATATGGTTCTTAACCATAACCATATGGTTCTAACCCAAATTATCCATATTAAAAATGGTTAATATGGTTTTAGTTCTTAAATGGTTGGTTAATCATATTTTGAAAATCAAAATCAACCCATAACCATATTTTGTCAGGTCTATATATTACTAATCTATCTCTATTTATTTTAATAATTTCAGCCATTATCCATATTTAATTTTCAAAACATTCTTTTTAATATTTTTCTGATTGAAATAAGTGATTAACATTTTTTTTATACCAAATATTTTTCACTTATTATTAATTTAAGTGCTTTTTATTTACTAAACGCAACCTATTTTTTTAAAATTCGACTATAATCAAAAGCACTAATGAGTAATAACATTCTTTAAGCATTCCCAAACATTATGTTTGTGTTTGAAAATAAAAAACACTTGCACTAGTAAGAAGTGATGTTTGATATGAATTTTTTTTTGTTAATCACTTATTTCAACTGCAAATTATTAAAATGAATGTTTTGACATGTATACATGGGTAATGAATGGAATAGTGATTGATTGGTAATATATTTGATCAAATCTGATTATTAGATTTGGCAAATAATCAGAAGTTTCAATTGGAGTTTCTGATTATTTCTATTAAAAGTGATTATAAGTAGTTTTAAAATTAGTTTACAATGAAAATGTTTGGTATGAAATTTTGTTAATCACTTATTTCAAGTGTAAATTATTAAAAGGAATGTTTTGACAAGTAAATATGGGTAATCAATGGATATTAAAATAATTAGTAATATATTTGGTCAAACTTGATTATTAGATATGATAAATATAAAGAAGCTCCAAATTGAAGCTTCTGATTATTTTCATAAAATTGATTATAAGCAGTTTTAAAATTAGATTACCAGACATTTTCTGCTACTTAAAACTGATTATAAGTTGTTGGGTATCCACCTTTAGGGAATTAATTTTGATGATAATAACAAATATTAGGTAATCAGGAAAAAGAGAAAAACAAATTAGATTCCTTTCCGTAGGATATATATAAATATGCATGGGAGGTAAGGGCTACGGTTATCTTTTTATAATAACAATGTTTTGGGAAATGATAAAAATATCTTTTTGTATATAACATGAGAGAAGTGTATTTAATCACGTGTCGTTATGAGATTTGCCTCATACAAGAGTGTGAGGTAGCCCTCACATCTCTTTTTGCCTATATATTATTATATTTTTTGCCTAATTATTTTTAACACTTTGACAAAGTTTTCTAAATTAAAAATTCATAAAGAAACATTTTCACAATATCTCTAGGCTATAATAACCATATTCAGTATTTGGGAGTATGAAAGAAGGTGAAAATGAAGGTAGGAAATACGATAGAAGAAAATGTTATAAGAGGTAGAAATAGTAATTTTATGTTTCATTAGAACAGAAGTCAGACGCAATTGAAATTGAATATTAAGCCTCTGCCTCAGAGATCTTGAATTTGCAGTTGTTTTTGGAAATTTGAGTGTGCGTGCTAGTTATACTTCACCAGCACAGGCTAACCAGAAAATATATATATATATATAGGAGATCATTTTCCAACCAACCCATCCTCAGTTGTTCATTATAATTATTTGGTTTTTTTACGGTAAAAAACAAAGAAAGGGTCAGAACACTTTTCTTTCCCAACTCAAAATTTCTCTTTATCCAACCAAATTTTAAAATTCATTATAAATTCAAAATTGTCAATCCCTGTCATTGAAAAGATCTCCAAAATGAGAGACATGTTTAGATGTAGTTAAAATGTCAAAAGTTGCAACCAAAGCTCATAATGGCATACAAAATTTTAATCTCAATTTTGATCATTTTAACTAAATAAAAAGATATCAATAATGGATCTTGTTTTAAAAATGTTAACGAGCAATTTTGGACTTGTAAAAAAAAAAAAAAAAAAATTAAATTTGATGGAAGAAAGAGAAAAAGTTGGGTCAATAAAAATAATGAGTTTTCTTTGAATCTTAGTAGTCCATACTTCATATTCTATTTTAATCTTAGTCATCCATGATTGCATTGAACGACTAAGGATGGACTAGGAAATGATCCATAGACCATAGCCACCGCTATGACTATTGTTTTCCCATCCCCTTTGGGTACATACCTTGGTGGAGATTTCAAATGTAGCTAGGAGAAGGTAATCGGGAGAAAAGAGAACAAATTAAGTTTTAAGTTTAAACTTGTTTACTTAACTTTTAAAATTACAACCGAACTTTAATATATATGAAAATATAGAAATTAACCTTTTGAATTGAATATAGTATAGTTTATATTCTCAAAACATGATGCACTATTATATAAAAGAAATTACAAAATAGAGAAGGCCATGATCAATATAAATTCCTAAAAAATATATAAGTACTATTATACTAGGTGAAAAAATAGTGGGGGTGGGTGTCCCTCCACGCACAAAGGTGTGTTCAAAGGAAATCTTTTCTAAATAATGAGTTTACAAGACAAATAAATAAAGTAAATTTTATTCACCCCATCCCCATACAACCCAAATGAGAGATAATGGAAAAACTAACTATAAGACTTGAATTTTACAAAATCAACCACTCTTACTTCTTTTCTGTTTCCTATTTTTCTCCTTATTACCAATGATGCAAATAATAATTCCACTCTATACTCAACGAACAAGAAAAGATGAACCAAATTTCATTGTGTGAAGCTGAGGAATTTCCCACATCAATAAAACTAGACTTGTGCACTCATTAAATGGCAAATCAAACTTTGGAGGGCCACGATGCCTGGGCTGACATGATTATTCCGACAATCACTCCAAACAACCCCAGTGCACTACCAAAGATTTCAATGACAAGGATCTTAACAAAGAGTGACGAATTTTGGGCATCAGACAGTGCACAGCTGCTTCCGATGATTCCTACACACAACCTGAGAAGCAGAAGTTTTAAAAAGTATATATGGAAACAAATAATAGATCATAAGAATATAATTAGTAAAATAATTATGGCTAAAAGAACATATCAATTTTAATTAACTAAACTTTAAAATGAGCGAAGCTGAGTCTTGTCAAAAGAAAAAGAAAATGAAAGAGTGAAGTAAAGATGTACCCGCAGACAAGATTTGCAAAGCCCACAATGATTCCTGAGGCAAAGATTGCATATCCGGCTCTAAGAGATTCAGGAGCATATATCTGGGATGCTTGAACACTCTCCAACTTTGTTTGTAGAATAATTGCCACAATAACTCCATATATGGCAACAGCTTCACAAAATATTACACTGACATGTATACTCTGTTCTAAAAATCCCCGCCTAGGTCCGCCTAGGCCCCGCCTAGGCGCTAGGCCCCCTCTTGGCGCCCCGCCTAGGACCTAGGCCCCCCTTGGCACCTCTAAGCCCCAGGCGCCTCACCTAGGCACCAAGCGACGAAAAAAAATTCCTCTAGAAAATTAGGCGGGTTCTAGGTGGAGAATTTTTTTTTATTTTAATAATTACCCAAACCAAATCTTGATATATTTATTTTCTAATGATTACCATATTCATAATACTGAGGTTGTAGCATATCAAATCATAACAAGAAGTGAACAATACCAAGTCAAATGAATAATTTTATTATAGTTGTAATTTTTGAACTTGTACTCAACTTCAAATTATATAAATGAGGATACATTTGTAATATTTAGTTTAATTCTATTTTATAATTTTTAAATTTATGTTTAGTTTCAAGTTTTATTATTGAATTAAATTCTTGAAATTTTAAAATTTATTATTTAATAGCAATTTTATTTATAAATAAAACTAATACGTTAAAAATATGTTTATACTTTGAACAATTGCATGTTTGTGTTTGAACTTTGACATTAGCAATATGGATATGTGTTTAAACTTTAAGAAAAGACCTTTATTATCTTTATTATAGATTGTTACATTTTATATTATTATTTTGTTTGGATAAATGTAAGATAAAATATTAAAATTATTCAAAAAAATCCCGCCTTAGGCCCCGCTTAGGCCCCTAGGCGCTAGGCCCCTCGGCCGCCTCGCCTCTCCCGCCTAGCGCTTTTTAGAACATTGCATGTATATAAATTTTTTAGTCATATTACATTTCACAAAACAAAGCTCTGAATAGTTTTTCATATTCTAGAACAGGAATGTTGGTGTGACTATAAACAAAAGATCACCGTCTCAGAAAAGAACATTAACATTCGAATAGATGAACCACATATTTGTGAATACTTTTTCCTTATAAGTACCAGATGGTACGGAATACGCACATTTAATTGACTCTTGAACAGTTTAGATGCAACAAAATACTTTCATCTGCCACCCTAGTCCTACAATGTAAATTCACTCCTCATCCATCTCTCTCTCTCTCTCTCTCTCTCTCTCTCTCTCTATTTCTGACTAAGGCCAACAATAGTAGAAGGCTGTGTAGCATGAAAAAGTTTAATGAGAATTTCTTTTGTGATAAGTATAATTTAATGAGAATCATCTAGAGTACACAAATTCAACGGCAGCATATTCCGAACGTAGTTCAGTCAGATCTCAAATACGCATCAAATTGGCAGTAGCCAAACAAAAGAGTTTCCAAATCAAATCAATATTTTAGATTGTCCAAGAAATGTCTTTATACAGTGGTTAGTGTTTAAAGACAGAATTTCTACAAAGGGATAGAATGATCCGTGAGATCTTCCATACTGATATAAGTAGTGTTTCTGCAATTCAGAAAGATGTTCAGGGAAAGCAAGAACCAAAAGGGTGTCCCAAATAAGTATGTGAATTGGTACTTCAGAAGAGATCAAAAAGCATATTTCACGCTATGGGACAGTAGTAAAGGAGATAATGGATTAAATACTACACTGGTTGATGCTATATTTTAAATATCATTGTTTATAATTTTCTGTGTACCAGGTCTGGGGCCCTTACCTGATTTATGAAGAATCTCAACTAGTATAGTCTAGTTGGTTAGGCTAGGAAATGCCCACCGTAAGCATGATTGCATCTGTAGCTTCGGCTAGTGTTGAGCACTTGAGTTTAAGTGTAATCTCGGGGATAGGGACGCAGGGGGGTAGGGGGGGACGTTGAGCATGCCTAAATGCTTTTTCATATATACAAATTAAATCACTAACCAAATAAAAAAAAAAAAAAAAAACAAAAAAGAAAGGGGGGGTAAATAGTGTTAGGATATCCCTCAGCCTCAAACGTCAATTTAAGCTACTGGATTTAAATTTTGAGCACAAATATTTGTTGTTTGGTTAATTCAAATATAAATATGGTTTGTGCAAATCATTTGCTAAAATAAACATAAAGTTGAGACTTGACATGCACAACAGGCCGGTCTGCAGTCTGCCAGCCAGGGGCTTTGAGGCTTTGAAAGCTAGGCCCAAGGCCAGGCGGTGCAGTCCTTATCTTTTTTTCTTTTAATATTAAATATTAAAAATATAAATTAATAAAATTTTGTAAAAATAAACAAAATTTTTGAGATTTATTTTATTTTAACATTCTACCGCGCACTAATATAAGTGGATGGTTAGAACAAAAATAAATATATTCTTAAATGAAAGGAAAATGTAAGTTAAATGTAACTGGAATATAAAGCAAATTGATTTCCTAAATGTATGTCTACTATGCACAGTTTGTATTCATAGAAAATATAATTTGAATGCAATCTATTGCGATACATATGACTATAGATGCAAAATAAAATTAACTTATTGTAGATTACAACTTTATATTTTGAATATAAAATTGGTTTCTATTTTATTTTTTTAGTATTAGAATCAGTTTGACATATATTTTGTAAAGTTTAAATACACAAATCTTTCATTTATGGTCATTAAACACTTATATAGTTATATCTCAAGTATTATTTTCAATTAGTTTTCTAATTGCTTCATGTAATTATTCTCTAAATTATTACAACAGCCGAAAAAATAACCAAAATCATAAATACCCCTAAGAATTTAGCAAATCCAAATTAATGAAGAATTTGAGTATTTACAAGAAACTAACTTATTATTAATATTTAATATTAAAAGTTAGTTTATTGATATATTAATTAACTAGTAATTGCACGTGCCTGAAGGCACGGCGTAACAAAAAATTAGATTAAAATTCGAAAAATACTTTATTACCTAAAGACTCTTTGCAACTTAAAATAACTTACAATCAGACATAATAATTATCATAATTTACCACACTACCACAATAATTAATTTTCCTTTAAAAATAGATATCCAGAAAAATTTAAACTCGTCTACAAAACTTACAATTATCAATAACAATTATCATAATTCACCACACCACCACAATAATTATTATTGTTATTATTATTATTATTGTTATTATTATTTATTATTATTATTATTATCATTATTATTATTATTGTTATTATAATTAAAATTATTAATATTAATATTATTATTATTATAATTATTATTACTTTATTACTATTAATATTATTATAATTATAATTATTTTGTTATTATTATTATTGTTATTATTATTATTATTGTTGTTATTATTACTATTACTATTATTATTATTATTAGTATTAGTATTGTTATTATAATAATAATAATAATAATTATTATTATTATTATTATTAGTAGTATTATAATTATAATAATTATTATTATATTATTATTTTGAATTAAAATTAGAATAAATATGAACCAGTACTTGTATTTTTTCAAATCAAATTAATTAGAATGAATTTGAATCTTTATTATATAGATTACTATTACTATTATTATTACTATTACTATTACTATTATTATTATTACTATTAATAATAATAATTATTATTATTTTATTATTATTAGTACTATTATTATTATTATTATTATTATTATAATTATAATAATATTTATTTTTAGTACTATTATTATTTTTTTTTTTGTGTGTGTGTGTGTGAAGAAGATAGGAGAGAGAAAGATTTTGTATGTGAACATGAGAGAGAAGGGTGTATGGGCAAATTTGATTTGAGCGGGAAGAAATATGAGCCTTTAGATTAAGTTGGAAAAATTAAGTTAATATGAATCTGAACCGTCCTTGTGCTTTGTCAAATGAAAGATTCAAAATGGGTTCTGTTTTATTATATAGATGTTAATATTTAACATTAAAAGTAACAAGGAATATTAATAAAATTTTAATGTTAAATATTAGTAATTTAGTATTTATAATAAACTAACTTATTAATATTTAATCAATTAAGTAACTAACTTATTATTAATATTAAATATAATAACTAGTTCTATTCATTGAAGATGTATATTAATTAAATAAATTTACAAGAAATTAATTAAATATATTTACAAGAAATTAAGAATGAATAATTAAAACTTTATACTTTATTGATGTATTAATTAAAACTAATGTATTATAATTTATAAATTACAATAATGAATAGTAAAATTTTAAACGTAATTGATGAATAACTATAACTTTAAAGTTCAAAATTTACAAATTATTGGATAAAGAATCAGGTTAGGCCTTAGGCCGGACCAAACTTTTTTGTAGACCAAGCCAGATTTTTGTCTTAAAAGAGCAGGCTTTTCAAACCTTCCGGTTCGAGTCTGACCGGTCCAGGCCTTGACTAGGTCGGGCTTCGACAAGGACGGGCCCAGGCCGAACCAAGACCCGGTCGCACGCCTTTTGTGCATCCCTAGTTGAGACCAAAGTGATATTACATAAGTTTGGGATGAAGATCTTTGGGAGTAGAGTTAGTACTTCTAAAAAGCGTAATGAAGCAACAAGGTTATAACTTTGAAGTAGAAATAGATATGAAATAACAATCTATAAAAATTTATAACAAAAAGTTATAAAAGCACAAGGTGTTATCCACATGTCAACTAGCTATATAAGAGAAATTGTGCTTAAACCAGTGGATTTAGAGCAAATCTGCATTTGCCAAATCCACAAGCCTAGATCTAGCCTAAGGATATAATAGAACTGCAGCAAGGTAGATTAAAATTTTGAGCTGAAATTCATCTATACCTCAGTTTGGTTCTATGTTGATTTTTGGGTAATGGGTATAAGTTTGAATTTTTAGCAAATCCACATCCACCTGCGTTATATGCCAACACAAAATCATAGAATTCAGGTAATTCTTTTTAGGCAGCCCCTTCACTCTCTCTATCTCACATGAATTATCACATACTCACATACCCAAAAACCCATACACACCATCTTGAGTATCCTTCGAAACTTGAGCCCTAATTCTAACCTTAGTTCTAGGTACAATAGAAACTGTCAGAATTAGATTTTTATATCCGTTGATTATTTGATTTCATTATCTAAAGAATATTTAAATTATTTGTGTTTAATTTTGATTAGCTGATCGGAACCCAATTAATTCAGTGTAACATATACATTCTCAATTTCATACAACAAAACCAAATAATCAAACAAGCAGTTGAATTCATACAAATAAAATTCATAATAATCCGAATCTGCAAAGCTAGGGTTTGGGTTTCACCTAATGAGATTCTTCGAAGTGATACGCGGAGCTTTAATTGCAGCACCAATCAAACTACTCCCAGTTATGTATATACCCCTGACAAAATATCAACATAAATTAAGAATTCGATAACCAAAAACAAAATCAAAATACATATACATATTTATATACAGCTATATAAATACCAAGCAGCGCCTAAAACGGAGACTCCGATAGCGATGGCGATTCCGATGGCAGAAAATGTATAAGGTGAGATCTGCACCATTGCTCGTGACCAAGAGCTTGAAGCAATCACCATTGTAGCACTTGACATCGAATCTCTTCCTACTTGTTCTTCGTCTTCTTTCTCTTACAACGATCTGCTGGGAGAGAGAAAGTAAGATATTGGTGGTTCTAGGAGTCTTAACACGTGTAAAGGCTACGATAATGGAATATTGTATTTTTTCTTTACAAAAATTTGCTTATAAATGTAAATAAGTAAATCTTAATAAGTCCAATTTTAATTTATATCATATTTTTTCACATAAGTCCAAATCCATAATAACTTCTTCTTATTATTTTTATTCAACTAATGTAATACTCCTTCTATCCCTTAATATAACTCATTTTAGATATAACTGAAAAAAAAATTATATTAAAAAAATAATTGTATAGTATTAAATATAATATTAATTGCTTATATTGTCTTTATATTGGGAAAAAATATTATTTATTAGGCAAAAAATAGTGAAAGAATCAAAATTATATTTAATATTTGGGGTAATATTAAAAATTAAACAATTAATCTTTATTTGAAATTCTCTAAAACGACGACTTATACGGACCTGTGAATCGCTAGTGGTTTGTATGAATTTGTTTTCCTACTAGTTATTAATATATTTAGTAAAATTTGAAAATATCATTATTGAATTAGTAAAATTTTATTATAGTAATTAATTGAACTATATAATGTAGGTTTTCCTTCACTCAAATATTACTATAATCGATCTAATGTAATGCAAATTTATTAAAAACCAAGAAGATAGTTAATATATTGTTAAAATTTTAGTTTGCTAAAAATGACATTATATATTAAGATTTAGTTGTATTAACAATCTAAGTTGAGAATTTGCTTGAAATACCAATTTGAATATAACTTTGGGATTCAAATTTAATTGAATTTTGAGTTAGTTAAGACACTAATTAGTTAGAAATCCATTATTATTTAACTAAATTTACGACTAATATTCATATAGTTAAACAATGTAATTCGATAAGATTTCAAGTTCAAATGAAATTTAATTTAGTTAGGCAGCTAATTTGGTAAATAAATTAACGTTTAAAATTTATATAATCAAAACGCGGGATATTTTAATATTGCAAGTGTTAATGAATTTTAGTTTTCTTATAAACTAATTTAATAAGAAATTATAATTTATTTAGGAAATTGATTTAATAAGTATATAATTAAATGCATGATATGTTAAAATTTCAAGTTTTAACAAATTATGATTTAATTAGGAAATTAATTTAATAAGAAAAATACATAACCAAATTTTGAGGAAAATAAAATTTGTGAAACCTTAATTTTTACAATATTAATAGACTTGATCATGAGCGTATTTGATTTTGACGGCTTTGCTGTTCGAGTAAATATTTGTACTTTGAGGAGGTAGTGTGAGTAGAAATTTGTTACAAAATTAATATTTTATCGTGCTTATTATGAAGTGATATTCACATGAAACCGTTTGTGATTGGTGCGGTACGATTTTGAACCGTGTGGTGCAGTTTCATTTGGTGCGATTTTGATTCCAAAACCTATTGAAACAACGAATTTTTATGCAATTTAAATTAACAATTTAGCATCACATAATATTAAATATCACTTTGATAACACACACAGTCTTACTTATAATGTTTTGTCTAAACAAAAACTAAATATAATATAATAATATGATGTAAATTATTAGAGTAGAATATACTAGAATAAACAAAAGCTAAGTAAAATATTTGCTACTATACTCTTAGTAACAATATGCTATAATATTCTTTGTAACAATATGTTGTAATAATTTATAGCTACTCTACCATATTACAACACATTGTTACTAATAGTAACTCAATCATATTACAACATATTATTAACAAATATCATATTACAGTAATAATACAAAGAGTCAGAAACATTATAAGCTATTGTACCAATATAGTATGATTTCGGTTTTATGCATGCGATTTTGGCTAGTAACCAAACGGAAACCGTAAATCTAGTTTTTCAATCCACCTAAAATCGTCACATACGCCAGAACCGTTGGTGTGGTTTTAATTGGTGCGATTTGTGCAATTTTTGGTACAGTTTGTACATTTTTTGGTGCGGTTTCGATTCTAATTTGGTTACTTACTCAACCTTAACTTGTTGTACGAGATGTTGTGATACCACAACAAGTCATACACTATATGATCAAAACTAACTGCCAGAAAATATTACAGACGAGAGAAAATATATGAGATAATATACGATAAAATGTATTATAGATAATTAATAATATATTTAATGTTATATAATTATTATTTTATTGTACACAAATCTAAAACGTCATATATATATATATATAGATATATATATTATGCATCGAAGCACGTAATATAATAGTACAATCTCATAATATAAGGTGGTATTTATTTGTATCTGAATGCTTCTTAATTCACTTGCCTCTGATTTGGTCATATGCAAATTTTGTTTGGTAAATTTTTTTTACCTCTTAATGTCTCTTAATCGTTAAGACAAAAACTCAAATTTTAACTATTAAGAGCTGCCTTTTAATAGTTTATTTAAAATTTATGAACAAAAATAGCTTCAATAAATATTGTACTTCTACGATTTCAAATTTTAAGATCATTCAAATAAATTTTTTAAATAACTCGTAGCGTTAAAATGATAAAATAGTATCATTTAAATATTTTACACTTTTTAGTTATTAAATAATTTTTTAAAATCAACCTATAACTATGGGGACGGAAGGAGTAAAATTTATTAAGATATATTAAATTAATGGGTAAAATTCAGATGACCACCTCTAGTATCTGACATTTCCCACACAACCACCTGTATTATGTGACGCCCCCAAAATTAGGTATACATCACCCATCTTGGGTCGCCACTTACATGGTATGTAAATTTAAATACAACTTATTAACATAGTATGCGTATACATAATATGACATAAACTGTGAGTTTAAATACAAATATAAATCTACTAGATATTATACAAACTCAAACAAAAGTCCTCATTACAATTATTATCACACTATTTCACGAGAATAGTGAGGACTACTAATGCTATCTTGAGGACCATCACTGCTTCCTCGACTTCGTCCAGCTTATATTATCATTTCTGAAGAGAACGGTGGTGAAAGAAAGGGTGAGCTCAACTAGCCCAAGAAGAAATATTATGACTAAGATAATGCGAATAAATTATCAATAGTCTTCAACAATATTAAACCGATAAAATACAATAAATAAACCGGTTTAATGCAATGAATATGCAATCCATTAAAAGAGTCAAGTAGAAAATAAAATCTACTATCTTTTATGATTTTAAAAGGTTTTTCATCATGTTATAAATGAGACTCAAACTTTAATAAATAATCCACATCATCGAATCACCCCTCGCACTACTACCGAGGATATTCTTAAGTATCACGATCACAATTATTCCCCGCACTACACGTCAAGAATAGTTGTGTATTCATTAATGGTCATGATCATGCCAACAATCGTCCATCAATGCACTACTACCATCGAGGATTTTTAATCACATCATTTGTAACATTACGGTCATGATTACGCCGAATAATCCCCAGTCATAATCATACCAAGTCCATCCATGCTCTAAGGTGCCACGAGATGACTTAAAAAAAATATAAACATGAGGATGATGACAATGATATAAGAATTCAATAAAACAAGTTCAAGAATTATTTTATCCAGGAATTATTAACGCCCAAATTGTCAACATGATCTTTGTTTTTGTAGAGTAAAATTCAAGAATGATCAAGAATATTTCCGTGAAAAAGATTTGGATGAAACGCAAATATCAAGGATATTCTACTAATTTCATGGAGTATAGAAGTCAAAGTTTTTAACCAACTGGGTATAATAAAGAATGGAATAACAAAAGAAATCACCATGCATGCAGTATTTGATGTATGTGTTATTCCAAATGTAATAATAATAACGGAACCGTGTCGTGAAATTCACACCGCACAGGATGTTCCAACAGAATAATAAAGATGGAACCGGATCCGGTGTAAAACACACGAGATAGGATATTCAGCAGAATGATAAAGGCGGAACAAAGTCCGTGTAAAACACATGATGCGAGATGTTCCAAAGTAATAATAAAAAGCGGAACCGGTCCCGTGTAAAACACATGATGTGATGTTCCAAATGTAATAATAGAAGAATGTCACCAAGTATAGTGGTAAATCACAGATACAAAGTTATTCCAACAGAATAATAAGCAATGGAATAACATAAGGATTTCACCAGTATAGGGTATGCGTGATACAAAGTTATGTATAGGTATGCCACTTTTACAAAGTTATTCCAACAGAATGATAATGAATGGAATAATGAAGTTCTCTTCAAGAAGAAAGAATAACACCCCTCACCGTAAAAAGAACCTGAATATGGAAGTAGTGAAGTAGCGAATACTTCTTCTTTCTATAACTTTCTCTATATAAAGCTTCTCTCTATAATTTCTCTCTACAGAGTTTCAATGAATTCGTAAGAAAATAATGAAGGAATGAGCTTTATTTATAGGAAAATGGAATGCATAAGAATTAATCCATGAAGCTGCCTAGATTGATTTACTTTAATCTGACTATCCATATTTAAAGAAAAATCTTTTAAATAAAATATAATATATTCTATTTATATAAAAACATTTTACTATGCAAACACTATGCAATACTACGCAAAACACTATGCAAAACACTATGCAATACTATACGATAATAAAATATAATATATTCTATTTATGTAATAACTTTAATAAAGTATTCTATTTTATATAAAAAGATGTTTGAATAAAATAAAACGTCATTATCATTATAATAATTCATATTATTAATCGACAATAATGGAATCAAACCGAGTGACTTCTCACATAAAGATCAATAATCAATACCGGTGTCTACTTACGCAACCACACGACATCGCATTTTCTTTTACTAATGAAGTAGTTCAACAAAGAACCACGGTAAAACTTCCGCCGTTATTTCAATAAAATATTTTTGTCTTTTTCTCAATCCGACAATAATTTTACATTTGTAGGGTCCACCAATGATTGAGCCGTCATATTTAATATTCCTCGCTAAACCGAATATTCTCCAACCAATCGAATATAATATAACCACTGCATACTTTTGCAAAATTTATAAATATTACCCACAACTATAACATTATATCAAATTATTCCATAATATTCAAAAATAATATTTATAGAAAATTCATCTTTATTTATTAAAAGCTGGGGTCTTACATATTACGTAAACCTACATTTAAACACTCGTGGTTTTGAGTTGAAGTGAAAAAAACTTTTCCGCCTAAACGCCCTTAATGGGAATGGATAATGATTTTTTGCCCTTGATATATATATTGAAAATGACCTAAAATATGGTCAATTGTGTAGACGGGGTCTAGGGCTGCAATTGAGGCGATTTTCTGGCGATTTCTTCACGAATGCTTCAAATCTAAGTGGAAACCAAAGCCTTTTATGGTGTTTGTGGAAGAAATTGTATCCAGGAAGCTAATATTTTATGTAGATCGATGTAAGTATTAACTATTCGATTCGATTTGATGTTCTTCGCTATTTAAGTGTTATGTACTATGTTGTGTGAGTTTATCTTACTTTTTGGTCCGATTTGGGATGGCTTTTCATGTGGCCCTAAAAATTGGGTATCGCCACCCATCTTGGGTCGCCACTTACATGGTACATAAATTCAAATCTAACTTACTAATATAAGCGTGCAGTATACAATACGACATAAAGCGTGAGTTTGAATACAAATATTGTCTACTAGATATTATCAAACTCAAATGGAGTCCTCATTACAACTATTATCACACTATTTCACGAATAGTGAGGACTACTAATGCTATCCTCCGGACCATTACTCCGTTCCCCGACTCGTCTCCAATTTATGTTCTCATTTCAAGAGAAAACGGTGAAAGAAAAGGTGAGCTCAACTAGCCCAAGAAGAAATATTATGACTAAGATAATGCGAATAAATTATCATTAGCCTTCAACAAATGTTAAACCGATAAAATACAATAGATAAACCGGTTTAAGCTGCAGTATGGAATACGTAATCCATTAAAAGAGTCAGTAGAAAATAAAGTCTACTATCTTTTAGGTTTTAAAAGGTTTTCATCAATTTTTATCGGTGAGACTCGACAATAAATAAACCACCACATCTAATCATCCTCGTACTCACGGCCAATGATTTTCATCAAATTATCAATGTTCATGACTATACCGAATCACCCCCGGTCATAATCATACCAAAATTATCCATCAACGCATTACAGGCCATCGAGGACTTTTGTCACATCATTTTATAGCAGTCGTGATTATACCGAATGATCCTCGGTCATAATCATACCAAGTTCATCTACGCACGTAAAGACATAGATAACTTTCAACATAACATAACATGAGGATGATGACAATGACATAATAATTCAATAAAACAAGTTCAAGAATTAATTAATCCAAGAACCAATAACGTCCCAAGTTGTCGACAACACGACTACTTTTGTAGAGTAAAATTCAAGAATGCTCGGAAGAATATTTCCATGAAAAGATTTGGATGAAACGCAAATATCAAGGATATTCTACTAATTTCATGGAGTATAGAAGTCAAAGTTTTAACTAATTGGGTATAATAAAGAATGGAATAACAAAAGAAATCACCATACATGCGGTGCTTGCAGATGACATGAGTTATTCAGCGGAGTAATAATAATAACGGAACGAGTCGGTGAAATTCACACGCAGGATGATCCAAATGTAATAATAAATGTGAATAATAAACAATGGAACTGTGTTCTTGTAAAACACATGTAGACGGGATATTTCAACGAGAATAATAAATGCGGAATAATAAGCAATGGAACTGGTCAGGTGTAAAACACACGCATGTGATATTCCAATGAATAATAAAGAATGGAATAATGAAGAAGATCACCAAGTATAGGGGATTCAGCAGATACAAGTTATTCCAATGGAATAAATAAGAATGGAATAATATAAGGATTTCACCAAGTATAGGGTATCTGCGTATACTGAGTTATGTATAGGGTATGCCACTTTTACATGTTATTCAATGTAATAATAATGAATGGAATAATGAAGTTCTCTTCATGAATAAGAAAGAATAATACCCTTACGGGTGCACAACAAATAATATCCCTTACTAGTAAAAGACACTTTGAATATCAAAGTAGTGAAGACAAGAATACTCTTCTTCTTTCTCTCTATAGATTTTTCTCTATACCTTTCTCTCTATAATTCTCTCTCAGAGTTTCAAATTGAATTCGTAAAGAAAATAATGAAAGAATGAGCTTTATTTATAGGAAAATAGAATGCATAGTAATTAATCCATTTAACTGCTAGATTGATTTATTTTAATCTGACGGTCCATATTTAAAGCAAAATCTTTTAAATAAAATATCATATATTCTATTTATATAAAAATATTTTACTATGCAAACACTATGCAATACTTATGCAAAACACTACGCAACACTATGCATAATAAAATATAATATATTCTATTTATAGAATAACTTTAATAAAGATACATTTTATATAAAAGATGTTTACGCTTTTATTACGTTAATAATCTGAATAAAACAAAATGTCATTATCGCTATAATAATTCATATTATTAATCGAATAATAATGGAATCAAACCGAGTGACTTCTCACATAAGCATCAATAATCAATACCGTAGTGCTACTACGCAACCACACGACATCGCATTTTTACTACTGAAAGTAGTTCAACGAAGATCAACGGTAAAACTTCCGCCGTTATTTCAATAAAATATTTTTGTCGTTTTTTCAATCCGACAATAATTACATTGCTAGGGTCCACCAATGATTGAGTAGTTATAGACGAATATTCCTCGCTAAACCGAATATTCCCGACCAATCGAATATAATATAACCACTGCATACTTTTTGCAAAATTTATAAATACTACCCACAACTATAATATTATCTCAAATTCACACCATAATATTAAAAATTATTTCGACAAAATTTAAATCTTTATTGATAAAATCTGGGGTCTCACATTTCAAGAATAAATATTGTTGTGTTGGGGTCCCTTTGATTTGTGATGTTTTCTGATAGATTTATTTTGTACAATAATATGCCCCCACTTGTTTGGTCCCCTCTGTGTATATGAATTTGGTGGTGTTTGATGGAATATTTTATGCTTTAGTGGCATCATGCTAGACTTTGATTTGTTTTTTTAGTATTGGTGGTCCCCTGCTCTCCCAAACATGTTTTGTTTCTTATCCAAAATTTTCTCCTCATATGTTTAATGCAGAATGTATGTGAGAGTTGTGTTCCATTATGGTGGGACTTTTGTTAAAGAACCAATTATTGATTATGTTGGGGGTAGTGTTGAGATTATAGAGAATGTAGAGTTGGATAAGATATTTTTGATGGGGATACATGAGTTCCACTTTCAGTTAAATCCAATCCCACATGTGAACATTCATTATCTTGTACCTGGTTATGAGTTATGGGAGGGTGGGAGTTTAATTCTAAGTGATGACACAGATGTATGTGAGATGGTAGACGTACTAGTTAATAATGAGAGTGAAGAGGTAGTTTTATATGCAGAACAAATGGAGGGTCCAATACAAGTTGTAGGTAAAGGGAATGAATCTGAAAAGGGTAAAGGGAAGGAATCTAAAAAGGGTAAAGGGAAAGAATCAAAAAGGTTAAAGGAAGGAATCGAAAAGTTAAAGGGAAGGAATGAAAAGGTAAATAAACATGCAGAACAACCTATGAAAAGAAATGAAAATAGGGGTGAAGAGGCGGACCATCCCTCTTGGATGGATGAAGATCTAGAGGGCACTGGGGATGATGACATATTTAAAGAAGGAAAAAAATGATTTTGATAACTCCAAAGATGTCTTTGTAAGAAGATTGGTGGAGTGATGATGAGGGAGAAGGAAAGAGGCATTAAGAAAGAAGTTTGTTTTATCGATGATGAGGACAACTTAGAAGGGATGGGTTACATGGAATTTAATGAGGACAACGATATGGGTAACATAGAATTTGAGGTTGGAATGGAGTTTACAAATCATGAAATTTTTAGGAATGCTTTGGTTGAGTTTTCTGTAAAAGGGGGGTTTGACATTAAATACATTCAAAATGATAAGAAAAGAATAACTGTCAAATGTAAATCAGAAAATTGTTCTTGGAGGATTCATGCATCAGTTAAACAAGGTGAAGTAACTTTCAAAATCAAATCAATGGGGGATCACACATGTGCTGGACAAGAGAAAAACCATCTTGTTGACAGTAGGTATTTGGCCAAAAAATACTTGAATGACTTGAGAGATAATCCTAAGTGGGATTTGAAAGCATGGCAGAAGAAGGCACAAAAGGAATGTCATTCCAGTCTTAGTAAATCATCCCTATATAGGGCTAAAAGAAAAGCTTTACATTATATATCTAGTGATGTAGGAGAACAGTACAACAAACTTATGGATTATATTGAGACAGTTAAAAAACTAAATCCTGGGACAGTTTTCAAATTCTGCAGTCAGTGTGTTGAGGGGCCTGGTTCTCTTCCAGTATTTAAGAGGCAGATATGAGGTCACATCGACATGTAAACATGCTTTCTTCTTTGGGTGTAGACCAATAATAGGTTTGGATGGATGTTTCCTAAAGGGGATATATGGAGGGCAGATGTTAAGTGCTATAGGAAGAGATGCAAATGATAATATTTTTCCCATTGCCATTGCTATAGTTGAAATAGAATGTAGGGACAGTTGGCAGTGGTTTCTCACAGAACTGTTAGATGACATTGGTGAAAATGAAACAAGAAGATATGTGTTTATTTCTGATAGGCAGAAGGGGCTTGTAGAGGTTTTTAATTCAATGTTACCCAATAATGAACATAGATTTTGTTTGAAGCATTTATACAACAATTTCAAAATCAAGTTTAGGGGGAAGCTATTGAGGGATATTTTCTGGAATGCAGCTAGTTGTGGTGATATGTATACATTTGAAGCAGCTATGAAGGAAATGCACAAAGTTGATCCTGAGGCAGTGAAGTGGTTGATGGCTGTTGGGCCCAAATATTGGGCCAGATCTCATTTTTCACCCCATTGTAGGTCTGATGTAGTTGTAAACAACTTGAATGAGTCATGAAATAATTATATCATTGAGGCAAGGGATAAAGGGATAATTAACATGCTAGAGTGGATTAGGAAGAAATTAATGGTTAGGTTTTGATTAAAAAGGAGGGCATGGACAAGTATGGAGGGTCGATTGGGCGAGAAATAAAAAAAATTAGAGATCGATAAGAAACATTCTAGGGGATGCCTTTGCGTTGAAGTCCGGAATTGGGGAGTTTGAGGTTGAAAGTGATGACGGAACTTGGGTTGTCAATTTGAATGAAAAACTTGTGGGTGCAGAATGTGGCAGCTTAGTGGCATTCCTTGCAAACATGCAGTGACAACAATCTGGGGTAATAGGGAGCAGCCGGAGGCTTATTTCCATCCTTGCTATAGCGAGGAAGTGTACTTAAGCACCTACAACTTTACCATATAAAGCACATTCTAGTCATCATGAATGGGTGCAATCCAAATTTCCAAAGATTCAACCTCCATTGTACCATAAACCCTTTGGCGAGACCAAGAAAAGTAAGGAAAAAGGCACAAGATGAACCAAAAAACCCTCACTAGCAAGTAAAAAGAGGTGGCATCGTAATATGTGCAAGATGTTTGACACTTGGGCATAACAATGAGGACTTGTCAGAAAGACCATTTCATCCAAACTCCAAATTGAAGGTATGTATTTACATTATATATAGGCGATATAATTATAACTTTTTAATCTGAAAAGCTAATGAGTTTGTATTTGTAGGGAAAAGCGGACCAACCTGGTGAAACAACAAATGCAAAGGATTGCCAGTCAAATGTTGGGGCATCATCTTCCCAGGTAACAATTGAAAATGATGGTCCTAGGTTTAAAATGCAATGTTGAATAAGCTAACATATTTGTTTGTATTTTTCAGGCAAAAATCAGACCACCAAAGTTGCAAAGTAAGGGGAAAGGTGCTAATCTGGACCTAATTCTTCAACCTCAATGCCCCAAATCAAGCTCTCAAGCTAACTTGGTCCCACCAAGTGGACTAATCACAGACCAAGTTTGTATGCGCATGTTGGATGGGCTCTTGATCAACCAAGGTCGAGTTCACGGCCTAATCACGGACGAAGAATGAAGAGCATACCAAAATTGAAGAAGCTTTTATCAAAAGAAATTTGCATTGTTAGTTTCAAAAAAAGGCGGGAAGGGGGGGATTAAGGCTCGATTTTGCCTTGGACTTAGTCAGAGTAATATGTAATTATATTTTGGCACATTTACATGGATGTTAGTTTTAGTTGCCTTGTTGGTAGTTTTTAAGTAAACTTGAATGGTAGTGTATATTTTTGGCACCAGTGGTCATCTACTTTGGTTATCTGCTTTGGCACCACTAGAGTTAGGCTGCTCTGAGGAACATATTTGTGTATTTTGAGATAGAATGCATTTGTGGCCTACTAAGGTTTTAGCAATGGATGATGACAAGTGAATTGATATTTATTGTGATTTCTTACTACTAATTGCTTGTTCTCGTTAGATTGCTCATCTTTTTTTGTGCAACATAACTCCAATATAACATGAACAACAATAATACTCCAACATAACATGAACAACATATTGCAGATTATAACTCAGAGACCAAAATAAAACAATTCAAACTTTGGTACGCTTAAATTAAAACTTACTTTTGGGGTTTCCATTTCTTTGTTTTCTAGCTACAAAGTGAACTAAAAAACAATGCCTTTTTCTTTCTTTATTTCTTTTACGTGTTCTTACGAAGCTTGAAGGTTTTATTTTTTTGCCTATTTTTTACGGTTAACAAACTCATATTCATTCGTGTACCTACCACTTTTTTCTCAATTCTGGTCTAAATCTAATTTTGTACACTTTGTTACATTTTTTGGAGTGAAATTTTATACATTTTGGTAGAGATCTTTACGATAGATTTAGTAATGCCGAGAAATAGATCTAAAAACGATCACTAGCAAACCATCTCTAATGGCCGAGGCCGACCACAACTCTGTTCCATCTCCAAGACCAAATCATTCAACACAACTCAAGAATAAAACTTATATTTCATTAAATTTAGAACATTAAATATTCCATTACACTAACATATTTCATTTCATACTACTAAAAAACATTAAAAACTTTCATTACATATTTCATTACACATTAAAACCCTCACATTACAAACTTTCACTTCATACTACTAAAGAACATCAGCATGAATGACAGGAGAAGAAAAACAATTCCAATTATCATTATTATCTTCACATGGCTTTCAACAAGCATCATCCTCATATGTAGATTATTCTTCTCACACATACACTTGCATGTTGTTCCCCTCACCACTGTTGTCCCCATTCCTTCATTGTGTTCATTAGTATCAGTAAGTGTACCACTTGAGTTTGTTGTAGAAGGCAAACACCATGCCCAAAATTCACATTCATCATATACAAAATACAATTTTCCCTTTGATGGTTTGTTAAAGTCGACAATTCTTCTGAAGCCTTCTTTCCACATTTACATTTCCTAGGTATGTATCGAAGGTCACCATTATTCCATCCTACATGATTGCTTGGCGAAGACATGCCTCTCTACTTCACATAAACATCAAGAAAATCTTTAATCGACAATTTAAAGCATAATATTTACATACTAACATGCACATAAAACAAATGTATACAAGATGTTACTTCAACATTTTCACAAACACCTTACAGGGGTGCCAAATTTGTAAAGTAACTTCACCCCAAATCTTGCTAACAAATTACACAACTAAGAAATCTAATGAACAACGATAACCTTTGTATAACGAGTCATACTCATCTTGCTAACAAATTACACAACTAAGAAATTTAAGAAAGTCGATTTGGGTAAATTCGTTCTTCGATATACTCATTAGATTTCAAAGAAGCTAAATATACATACCTGAGTTTTGAGTAAGAAAATTAATAACCTTGATGAAGACACTGATAATCCCTGGGACTGAGATAGAACTGCTAAGGGACGAGTTAGGGCATAAATAGTCAACAAAATGGGTCTTTAATAACCATGATTGAAGATGAGGGCATTATCGATTTTTTCCTAACTCATTTGACCGTTACACTCATACCTCACGCTCTTTTAGCGAGTTCACTTCATATGATTAGATTAGATGAAAAGCTCTGCATTTTTCACTTCAACTCAAAACCACGAATATTTAAATGTAGGTTTACGTAATACATGTGGTTATGTGGGAAATGTCAGATACTATAGGTGGTTATCTGAATTTTACCCTAAATTAATTAATCAATTTTATCAAACCCCACCGTAATTTATTTGCTTCCTTACTACCATTTTCCAATATTTTCTAAAATTTCTAAATCTAACAAACAGCGTTAGAATTCAAAGTATGGTTTTCCCTCGTTTCTTCAGGTTAGTCTCATGCTCTCGAATAAAGCTTTTCTAATGTTATCTTCTGTTCCTTGCTTTGAAAAGTCTCAAGTGGTGAGATTTTCCTGCCAATATATCATACAAAATAATCAAATCCTCAGTAATTGCTCTATTCCTCTTTGATTGTTTCGTTTTTCTTTCTGTTTGTGCTTTATAGTTGATGATTTGTCCCTCAAGTTGCTATTGTATTGCTTCTACTATGGTTTCTCAGTGATATAGATTGATTTTGTCCCTTTTAGTTTTGCTTGTTGATTGTGCTTTAGCTTTAGCTTAATTAGGGCTAGCATCTTTACTTTGTTAGCATACAATAATATTGAGTTTATTATTATTATTATTTATTTATTTATTGTTAATATATATATATATATATACATATATAATATGAATTAATTATATATTTTGTGTAAATTATAAATATGGAATGATCCATGACAAATACTTGTTATGACATTATTCACGCAAACACATCTCGTCTATAGAAAATTAGACGGTCCAGATTTAAAAATTATAATTAACCCGCTACTATTAGTAGCAAATGACATTTATTTTTTTAAATCTGAATCACACATTTCTCTTATGGACAGTCAGAGATGCGTTTGCTTGACATAACATAGAAACATTTATATGGTGGCCTCAGTTCTTTGGTTCTTTAAGAAGTGAACAAAAAACCCTTGATAGTGACACAAATGTGGTAATTTGGCCAAAAAGGAAGCCACTAAACTTTAGTTACAAAAAAATTGTAAATTTGATTTGAAAAATGTGTGAAGAAATTTTTAGTTATTGCTTAAAACTTTTTTCCTTTTATGCTTCCATTTGTATCAAGTAAGTTACATACAAGGTAAGTTACAAGGACTCACAGACGTGTTCTTTGGATACAAACTATAATCCTAAGAAAATGGTAACTAATAAACAGAAACCAAAACCTAAAAAATAGAAAGGAAAAGAAGAGAAAACTTCTATAATGTACATAATACATTGACAAAACCTCTGTCACTTAGCTTGTGCCTTGATAATTCTGCAAAATGGTGATCAGAAGTTGAGCTAAGGACGGTTTTTTTCTGTACAACATAATTATCTGTTCTGGAAGTTAAACACCTTGATTGAATATGCGAAGATGAATCCAAACAATGCTGCTAATCCAAAAGTAATAATTGCAACGTATCCCACAAAGTCATGTTCAAACCCAAAGTAACTCCTAACAAAATGTTCCACCGTTTCGCCTGTTTCAAGCTTGTCCTGTAGGTCTCCGAATTGTGAAGCAACTAATCCGTACAATGTCCAAGAGACAGGGCAAATATAGTAGTACCATCTCCACCACACTGGTATTCTCTGTCGAAAGAAAAAGAAATAGTTATTCCTTGTTAGGTGTAATCTAATTTGTGTAAGAAATTGGTTTTGAAAATATAAACTTACTGTTTTTGGAACTATGAAGCCCGAGAAAAGGTTCCATAGCCCATAAAAGGCAGATGAAACTATGGCAGCGATGTTGTGGTTAGGAGTGACCGCTACTGTCATCATCCCGTAGAATGTGAAGTATAGTAAAGTGAAGTAAATGAAGAAGAGATACCACACGAACTTGGCAACTGTCCACTCGAATCCGAGCATTACATATACTATGATTCCATATATGATTGTTTGAACAAAACTGTAGGGAAGCTCAATCAAGACCTACACAGTAGAACTTTATAAACTTTAAAATCTTTGACTAAATAACATAATTATTTATTCTTATGATCAAATATTATAATCTATGCTTATGGAGAAGATATGCCTGTCTGTGAACATTATCTTGTAATCAAATGTCCAATATGTAGTTACTTCCAAAACTCTATTTTTATACTCCCTCTGTCCCAAAAAGGATGAATTAAGTACACTTTTCACGCAAATTAATAAACTTAAAGAAGAGGAAAGTGTACCAAATAAGTTTCATTTTACCCTTAGTGGACCCTATGTATAGTACATTAGGGAATCTTTTTCATTATTTGAATTGGTGGATCCCATTTGAGTACGTTTTGAGGAAAAAGTAGTGTTTGTATAACATTTTAGTGTATTTAAGCCACCTTTTGTGATTTTTTTTTTCTTTCGTAAGTCATCTTTTATGAGACGGAGGGAGTATGACGTAAATCCCAAATTCATAATTCATGTATTTAGTGACTATTTACCTGTCCAACAGCATATGGAAGAGCTGAATACATCCCAGCTGCTCTTTCCCTGTAAAAGACTGTTCTCTCAATAGCAACAACTGGTTGCACTGTTGTAGCATTTTGTACGCCAAGAAATAAAACAGCGGCATACATAGAACCCATTGAATTGAAAATGTCTTGTCTTCTTCTCCTAAAGTTCCAAAGAAATGGGAGTTTCTTTACTAGGAATCAGGAAATTAGGTAAATCAAAAAATAAAACTATTCACAATGACTATTATTTATTTATTTATCTATTTACCTCATTGAACCAACATTCCAGAATATTGTCCCAAACAATAATGCTATGAAAATTGTGAACAGGAATCTCACTGCATTGTATGGCGGGTTTCGCCAATATGACCAGTGCTGTTTCCAGAGGCAAGCCATACATTGGGTGAAGAAAGACTGAGAGTATTGAGTAGGGAAGTATAAATCCTTAGAGCCTGGTGCAGGTTTGCTAACTTCCTTGATCAATGCTTTGTTTCTCCTGGATCATTTAGCAACAGTAACATTAATCTCTTTAGTACTAAGGCTACGTTTGTTTGCAAAAATGATGTATGGGATGGGACTATTTGTACTAATATATCAATAGTAGGAACTATTTTATCTGATGACTAGTCAATTATTTAATCCATGGACTATTTGTTATCATTTCGAAGCTCATTTGATACCTCAAAAGGGGGATTATATTATATATCACCTTTCCATTTGAGATTATAATCAAATGACCTTAGAAATGATAAAATATAGTCCATGGATTAAATAACGGATTAATCATGGGATAAATAGACGGTAGTGATAATAAATTAGTACAAATAGTCCTATCTAATCGGATTACTTTTGCAAACAAATGTAGATCTTGAGAGTGTTGAGATGCCTTACATATATAGTCCTGAATTCTTGTAAACTTCAGCAAAGTTTACTCCTACTGCTGCTTCATGTGCTTCTGAAGTCACATCCAACATCCAGGTTGCTGGGTTGTGACCATCTTTTATTTTACTTACTCCGTTGATTCCCTAGAACAAATATAATTTGTAAATATAGTACTTGAAAAAGATCTTGTTGAAAGATTCAAAGGTCTCGTGGATTTGTCAAGCTCACCTCGAAGTACTCAATCAGATGACAGGAAAGGCGGCCTAATGGACCAACATATATTTCTTCACCGCCTCGTTTTAATAAAAATAGCTGCATTTTAGCGAGTACGATTAATTCCTTAGTTTTATTTACTTCAAAACCGATAACATAGTACCGAATCCTTAAAATGAGAAAGATTGCTCACCTCATCAAAAGCATCAAATATGTCGATGCTTGGTTGGTGGATGGTGCATACTACGGTTCGTCCTGTATCCACCGTGTTTCTCACTGTTCTCATTACTATCGCTGCTGCTCTAGCATCAAGTCCGGAGGTTGGCTCATCCATGAAAATTATAGATGGGTTAGCCACTAACTCAACTGCAATGGTCAGCCTCTTGCGTTGCTCGGTTGAGAGACCATCTACACCGGGCAATCCTACTAGTGCTTCCCTTAGTGGAGTCAGCTCCACAAGCTCCATAACTTCCTCAACAAACATCTGTTATCCAATAAAGTTGCAATCACATATGTATGTCTAAATAAAAATAAGACTTAAATGCAAAACTCTCCCTTGTGTTTGTGCCCCTTTGATATTTTTGTCCTTGAGTTTGACTAATTAGCAAATTCCTTCCTCAATTTACAATTTATAGTTCAAAGCTATACCTTTTGAGGTACGTAGCAGTTTGCTATAGTATAAAGTCAGGTACCCTATCTTCACAAAGTGATAAATATAGTTTTGTATTTTAGTCCAAAAGTAAATATTTATATATGTTGCAAGTGTGTCTAGCACTTGGTGGTCAGAGTTACCTTCTTGGTTGCAGCATCAACTTCAGGAGGCAACCGAAGCCAAGCTGAATATTGCAAGGACTCATAAACTGTAACATGAGGAGAGTGAATATCAGTTTGCTCGCAGTATCCTGCTATGCGAGCAAAAGTTTCTTGCTTCTTTGGGTAACCACATATTGTAATCGTTCCCTCAATATAGCCACCAGTTTTTCTACCAGCCAAGACGTCCATCAGAGTTGTCTTTCCAGCCCCACTAACACCCATTAGAGCTGTAAGAACTCCTGGCCTAAATGCACCATTCACACCCTTTAAAAGTTCTAGCCGGTCTTCAGGAACACCCTGAGCTTTCATTTCCTGCAATTTTCATTTTTTTGCATTAGTGAAATATTTAAGTCTAGTGGCAAAAGTCGCAGGTTCAAACTTGGAGATTCAACATCCGTAGTATACGCATTAACTTTAGTATCATCTAAAGATCTTCATATGTTTACAAACAAGAATAGTATTCACTTTTATGGCGTAAAAGCTGAATTTACCTGTGGCATATCCACTGCATATCTGATATCATCAAATGTTATGGAAAGGGGTTGAAAAGGAAGAACCATTCCATGCTTTGTCTGGTTATCTTCACTAATACTACCCACTCTTGTTGACATTGACCTCGAAGATACACTTCTTCGTACTTCATTTCCCTTTTCTGCATAGTTTACAATTATAAATGGTATTGCTAAAAATTCATAATTAGTGATCAAAACGAATTCGAAACTGTGGACCCACCATAGTTATTTCCTTCTGAGGATAATTCAATAAACTGTTCTGTTTTTATAGAACTTCTCTCAGCCAAGGTTTCTTCAGTTAGAACTGCCTGAGGCTTCCCAAATGCTGCACAAATCGACGTCTTTATCATAACTATCAAAAGTTGAACTCCCTAGGCTTCTGTTAAGCATGTATTTTTAGTATTCCAATGATAAATTGATTGAATCTTACGGTTGAGATAAGCTAGAGCGACAGTGAAGATGAAATTGAAGAGGAATACATATCCGATCAAAACTCCTACTCCTAGCCAGTACCAGTACGCTTCTGGAAAAAGACCACGAGACTTTAAGACCGATACGCCCAAGGGTTCTGTTGAATTAGGAAGAACCTGCAAGATTTCATAAGGTCAACTAGATTTCTAATATATAATCACCTTTTTATTTCAGCCAACATTCTGTAAATGAGGCTTACATGTGTCCAACTCTTCCCCAGCAATTCATTCACAGCTATAGCATTCTGCCCATACATCAAAGGTGAAATCCAATAACCCCATATCCACCATGCCTTGATGTCATCTGAGGGTCAGAGGATTTCCTACAATTAAATCTAACTGAATCCTTCTATATATTGCGTCAAAAACATGTCGATTCTTGTTGTTAGTAGACACAATGACATAGTCCGTAAATTAATAAAACTACATGGATAATTGGTTTATGTGTCAACTAGCAACAAAAGTTGCATATTTTAGTCGCAATATAGATCTTTTTAGACCCAACTTTGGTCTCCAAGAAGAATGACACACACACTCACACAATCACACACAAGTTTTAGGTCCATGCTTCACAATTTTTACCTCTTGACATGATGAATCCTCCCATTACTAGAACTGTTAGTAATGCGAATGAACCAAATGTGTTTGCAACAATGACATGCCTTCCTAAAGCAGCTATGGACCGGAATAGTGCAGAGGCCATTTGGTTAACACATATAAGCAAGAGGTATTGTCTGAAAAACCTGTTATCATTAACCAAAATGTTAAGAAAGCGTAAAAAAAGAAAGAAAAGAAAAACATTAAATCTATGAAAGAACCAATGGTTTAGTACCTTTGAACATCTGAGTCGAAACCCATGACATAATAAGTCATACACACCCAAACTAAGACTTCTACTAGTGTAACTGGGATTTTGAGGATCCATGTGGGTAGAGAGTATGCCCAAGCCGGAAAGAAGAGAAGGTCCCTTTGCTTGTAAAAGACGGGAAGTTTTATAATGCTCAGGGCAAGCTCTGAGAATCCATTAAACATGATCATGATGACTGCAAAATATAGAGCACCTAGGTAAACCTGACCATCTGCCTCTGTATTCTTGGTCATCTCCGTTCGTAGAAATACTGTCATTGCTATGGAACCCACAAGAATCATCTGAAACCCCCAAAAAATATGAAAGTGAAAATTAGTTTGAGTTCTCTTGATACAAAATGATTTGTTTCAACCATGGTTACCAGGAACGCTAATTGGCTGAGTATGCAGAACGAATTTGGGTACGAGAAACACTATCTATTGTAAAATGCACAAGGCATTTGGTTTCGTACCACGATTCAGATTTCGGAACGATAGTACCCGGTTTGCAAAGAGAGCTCTTGTTGCCCTGAGTTTTGCATATTGGGTACTATCGTTCCAAATCATGGTACAAGAACCAAATGCCTTGTGCATTCTACCAAGCATTCCTCGTACCCGATTTCGTTCTGCGTGCCCAATTAATCAACATTCTTGGTAACCAACATGTCGAAGTTCACACTTCTAAAATTTATGAAAATCATTGCTTTGACATGCTGCTCACTTGTGTCATTTTGAATATGTAGACAAATGAGTTCCTCTTCATAAGCAAGTATTCCCTAGAAATGCAAGCTTTTAGTAGTTCCTTCTTGCTAACACCGTACTTTTTAGTGGTTAAAGCAGAAGGGTGGCCCTTGGCTTTGTCAAATGGAATGGCAAGCTCATCACATAGTTTCATGCCGACATGAAATGACTGAAACGCTTCTGCAAATTCCCTTGCACTAACAAAACAATATGGCTCGTCTCTATTTTCCCAGTACTGTTCTTGATCTTTCCTTGATGTCACCTACAATATCCCATAGTAAAAATTTGAGCAATGGTTCAATAACTTTTAGTAAACGATGTGAGACGGATAAAGTATAGAAAGCTAGAAAATAAGAAACTACTTCTTGTAAAAAGTCTGCAACTCCTTTCCTCTCGGGACATTTAAAGCCCATGTACTCAAAAAACTCTAGCACATTTTTGCAAGGACCTTGATACACAATTTCCCCATCCGAGAGAAGAATTATGTCGTCAAATAAGTCATAAGTTTCTGGTGCTGGCTGGAGGAGTGAGATAACAGCAGTGCCCTCAAGAATGTGGATGGATTGCCTGATGGAGTTCACAATCTGAAAAGTTGTTGAACTATCCAAACCAGTTGATATCTCGTCCATGAAAAGTACTTTTGCTGGTCCAACCATCATCTCCCCTGAATCATAATTTCATTAGGCTATTGAAAGAAGCTAGTGCCTAATGACAAATATATGGCAGAATTATTCCCTTTTCTGAAATATTAACGGTTCAGGAATTGTGCTGGAAACTATCTTGAGAGTTGAGAAATGAAAATTGTTGTCACATTTTTGTGGAAACGAAATTATGTTGCTTATGATAAGATAAGCTGTTTCTTGCTTTACCTGTTGTTAGTCGCTTCTTTTGTCCCCCTGAAATACCCCTAAACATTTCATCCCCTACAATGGTATCAGCACAGACTTCAAGTCCCAAAATCTGGAAAAAGAAGAAGAGAATAAAAAGGAATTGAAAAAAATAAATTAGAGATACATGTTAGTTAACTACTCTTATCTAGCTGAGATTAATTCTGTAGGTACCTTCAGAGTATAATCAGTCAAAACACTGGTTTCCTGCCCTTCTAATGATGCTGCCTGTAGAATTGAGTAATATATGCCCAAAATATTCTACTCAAAAACTAAAAATAAATAAATAAATAAATAAATAAATTATATAAAAAGTAAAAAATAACAACTTCAAGCAGTTGCTCTTAACTCTTAGCTATGCTCTAACCTTCATGAATATATCAATATCAGGATCTGGCTTGATGTTTGCTTCCTTCTCCCTTCTCAGCAATTCTACCAGCGTTTCTGCAAAATTTCCAAATCCGAACCAAGATTTTTTTTATAGCAATTATATCAAATTATCAATCAAATTTTGCTCAAATTAAGAATTAGAAATTGTATTAAGATTTCTGGAAACAATGTTTAGTATGTCCAGTTCATAACAATCTGACTAACCATAACGGGCTCCAACGCCTTGACATCTTGCTGAAAAAGCTAATGTTTCTCTGACTGTCATTTCGCCTATGTGAAGATCATATTGGCTTATATAAGCCGATGTCCTTTGTGGAACAAACTCATCCATTTGGCACCATTGTAAGTCACTCTACCGAACACCTATAGTTTATTAACCGTTTACATAAGAAAGCCAAAGAAGTTGGTGAATTTACTCAACATTTTGACTATAATTTTTCTTCTTCTTACTTTTAGATCTGAACCAAGTTTTCCAGCCAAAGCTAATAGCAATGTTGTTTTTCCAGAGCTTGGAGGACCTAAAAGCAACGCCATTCTGCAAGAACCGGATCAACAAATTTAGAAATGGAATTTGAGGATTGCTTATAATGGAGAACTGTAAGTATTTATTTTCACCTGCTAGGCTTGATAATTCCACTTACATCATGAAGAATTGGTAATGGTTTCTTTCTACTAGGAATAAGATGGAGATAATTCAAGAATCCCTGCTTATACAGTTTTATGTAAATAGTTAAATTTTCAGAGTGAAAAGAATGCTTATATGATCTAAAAGACGTTAAATAAATAAATAAATTTAGATAATTTACCTCTAGCATATTAGTAGAGAAGTTGAATATAGTAGGCACTGCTCTACCACCAACATAAGCTTCTGCATCAACATTCAAATGCTCAAACCGAACTTCAATAGAGGGAATCTCAAGTCCAACTCTGTAACAATTTGAAAGAAAAAAAAACACTAATCTATCTATGAGGAAAAATAATGCTTCAAACACATAAAAAGCTTGCAAAATCCAAATTCCGAGATCAATATTTTTTTCTTTCTATATTTTCAAGATTACCTATCAATTCGTTCCTTAAGCTTCAACAAGAATCTCTCATTGTCTTCCTCTGCGATATTTACAAGCCTTTCTAAGAGGTTCTTTTTCTCGGCTAGTCCAAGACTTTTTATATCAATTTCTCTTGTTTCACCTTCTTCTTCAGTAAGTATGCCTCTCCTTATCCGAAGATATGTTGGTAGTTTCTCAATAGCAGCCCATTTTAGTGCTTCTTCATCGTCTTGTTCCACCGAAGACCTTGAAAAAATATCTCTGCCACTATTTCGCCATATGTTAGAACTACTTATTCGTGCACTACTGACACTAAATATGTCACCACCTCCCTCCATTATTATTTCTCATGCAGCGAAAATTAAAATTCTCGAACTTCAGAACTGAAAATTGGAGATTTATATGCTTTTTTCTTTCTTGGTTTCCTTTTGGTTAATGGAGGAACTTTGATTTCGTGAGGAATTTGATATGGAGAAGAAGTTTATATAGCATTTGAAGAACAAAGGGTCAACCTCTAAAAACTATTATAGTGGTTGATGTAATGGCAATTAATAATACAGAAGCATAAAGTACGAGTCTAATAATATAAGTAGGGAGTGAATGAGTACTTGGGATGGCAATTTCTTAGAATGTACATTTCTTTTATATAAAAACAATCATCATCAACATTACTTTTGAAGTACATTGTTTTCGGAATTTTCAAGTTACTTGATTATATTTTATTTTAATGTTTTTTTCATGGTGACTAAAAAGGTGGAATTACTTATAACCCAATAAAATATGCATGGAATTCATTCTCCTTTTTCTTTGTAGTAAAAAAGAGTTTTAAATCGTCGAGATAGAAGAGTTTTCTCCGCGGCGAAATGTACTAAACTACTGCTCAAACTTCATTTTTAAATTAAATTTATTGTCACTTCACTTCCAGGCATTCCTGGGGTGAAAAAAAGTTTATTAGCTTTGAATTACAGCCGTAAATAATAATAGCTCACGCATGACAGGAAAAACTTTACACGTTAAAACTAAATCTCAACTTTATTTAAACCGTTGAATCCAGTTGTCTTATATTTTACCTGTCTAGAATCTAAATTTTGTATATGATCTGCAGTCGGTGCGGATCATAGTATAAACAAAAGATTCCATAAAAAAATGTGGAAGAAAGGAATCTTTGTTGTTCAATAATTTTCATTGCTAGGGTATTCCTTCCATTACACTTACCTTCATAATGAAGATTAATAATGATTCGCTATTTCCAAATTATGCAAATATGCCAAGGTAACTCCTTTTCCTAATATGCCATTAATGTGATTAAATAGTAAGGATTTGCTATCCAAGATCCTATATTTAGAGAAAGTATAGGACTAATTATATTGAACTATCTGTGATGCATATGCAGGGCATATAAGCTAGTTTTGGATAAGAAACTTATTACCAAAAACTCTGATTTCTTTTTTAAAATAAATAAATAGTTTTTCTGCTTTTATAGCTAAAATTTTGCCAACTTTACCAATTTTGCTTTAGGAAGAGAGCTGTTTAATTTGACAGAAATTTTGAGTAAGGTAAACGACTTAGTCGACCACTAGACCAACGGATGGTTGGTAGTGAATGATCATCAGCGAAAGAACAAATTAGGGTAAATTACATATTGAACTTTAAGCTTGCCCATGAAGCCCATAAACAGCCATAAATCAAGAAGTCAGCAATGAAAAAGGGTTGGGAATAGAGTTAGGCGGTGTTTGATAAAATTGAGTAGTTAAAATCTGAATGGTTAATATATTTAAATTAGATTATCTGAGTGAAATAGCATCTGAATTTAAAAAGTGTTTGGTAATTAAAAACTATAAAATATTTGAATGACTTTTAAATTTAAAAATATCTCAAATCGATTTTTCAAAAATTAATAATGATCTTAAAATTTGAAAGGAAGGGAGTACAATATTTATAGAGGTTTCATAAATTTAATTTTTTCATTAAGAGACAACTCATAATGATTTAAATTTATATCTTTCTCTCAACGATTAAGAGACAAATACAATTTTTTTTTTACCTTCTTACCAAATCAAATGTGGAGTTATTAATAGTTATTAAGAGAGAAACAAACACGAGCTTACTTAGGGCTCTTATTATCAATGTTCCCGAGTCAAAAATTGTATCTAAATGAGAAAAATACCCATCACTGCAAATGGGGTAAATTGCAAATGTGACCAGTAAACTTCCAAGTGTTTTGCCTTGACTCGTCTACGTGACACAAACAACCAAAACCTCAAACCCCAAAGGCCCATATACATAAATGCAATAACTTGACAATAACTTGAGATGAGTTCTTATCAAGCAAAAACAGAAATGCAAGAACTTGAGACGAGTTCTTATCAACAGACCATAGCGACGTCTTCATGGTGATACTTTCATTTGAATCACCAGCCCAAAGAGCAAGAAACAAAATATTTCAAACCTCTTCCACATATCGAATGATCCTCCATCCACAACAAAAATTTCAAAACAAAAATGATATGAAATTGATATTTCTACAACATTTTTTTATATAACTAATGCCACTCCCATTTTCCCTTCATCATGGCCTTAATGCAGTACAAGTACTCTTAACATAGTTACAGCGCTAGCGAGCTGACCACGAGTCATTTCCATACTTTAGGTACGACGTAATTGAACCTAGATCCAAACATCAACTCAGATCCTCTACCTAGATCCAAAGCTCAACCAGATCCGCCATCACCACTGCCACCACCACCGCCTCCGAAGTATCAATTACACCTCAATCTCGCCACTAAAAACCCTCAAATTGAAACGACGATATAGTTGGTTCTCATAATGCGATCGTTTGTGCTACGATTACTGGCTTTTGCGAAGATTTGGGATTTGAAGATTTGGGGTTTGGGGCATTGGAATTTGGATGACGGATTTATGGATTTGCCTTTTGTTACAGTCGTGACTCCGTGCGCAATGCGTTTTAAGATGAAATCGATCGAGAGCAAAGTCTGGGTGTTCTCGTGGCCAAATTTTCAAACTTGAGGTCTTAAAGCATCTCCAGCAATGGACTATCTCTGGACTATACTTAGTCCATCTGACATCAGCAAATGTCCTTTAGTCTTCACTCCTTCCAGCAGATAGACTATTCTGTGGACTATCCCGTAGACTATAATATAAAAAGATTAAAATAATCAATGAATTCAAAAAAACTCCAACAGACATAATCCAACGATCATATTCCAACGGTCATATTCCAACGACCATATTATAACAGCTATATTTTAAAAAACAAATAGCATCTATAAATATAAGTCACATCTAGTCTCTCATATTCACTCATCTTAACTTCATTCTTCCAGTCAAATAAGTTATTTTAAATATGTCTCGTCAATTCGAATTAGTTATGTTGCACATGGATGAAGAAGAAGAAGAAGATGAAGAAGCATATGGACAATTGTTAGGCATGACGGCTATTGAAAAAGAACAACAAAATGTCAATATGCATACATCACGTCATCGTGGTTATGTGCAAGGTCGTATTACCATTGATCGTGATTTTGCATACTTTTGAACATCTCTAATGCTTGACATATCTATTGGAAAATTATTTATAAAGTATTAAATATAAAATATAAGAATAAAACTTAATGAAATTTTACATGAAAAAATTGAAATACCTTATCTTGTTCGCCTACACCGCTTTGTTGCATTCTTTCAATTGAAGCATAATATCCACAAAATTTGTTCACCGCGAGTTGAATTGTTGACCAACGTTTCGCCAAAGCAGTAGAATTGCGTTTAGACTCAAAATTTTTGTATTCGTGAAAGTATTCGTGAACTCTTTCCCAATATCTTCCATGTTTCTGATCGTTTCCTTGAATTGGATCCATACTTACATTAAGCCATCCGGAAACAAGAAGAACATCTTCTTCAATTGTGTAATTTTCCTTTCGCCCTGTTCTTTTATTGGACTCATTTTCAGGAGTCTGAATTGGTACATCAGTTTGAATTGAAAATTCATCCAACAAATTTGGATCATCAAGTGAGAAACCTTCAGATAATAATGAAGAATAATACATCGGAGGACCATGATTTTCCATCTAAAAAATAAATTAAAGAGATATTATCAATAAAAAATAAAAATCAAATATAATAAAAATACAAACTATTATTAACAAAATACTTACAATTGCTAAATGTTGGAATAGTTGATTGAAAGATATAAAATGAATTGAATTATTGTACATATTTATAGATTTTCCAATATGCTTTTAATTTTTATCCGTTTGTACTTTTTATTACCGTTCTAATTTTTTTTTATCCGTTGGGACTGGTACTTGGGATTCTATCCGTTCGTCTTCTTCACTTTCACTTCTCAGACTTCATCTCATTCTTCTTCGACAGAGAGCTCCTCCTTCTTCTTCTTCAATTGAGAGTTTCTCGTTCTTTTTTTCTTCAATTTCTTCAACAGAGAGTTTCCCATTTAATTATATTAAATTTATAGTCTGCCTAATTTTTCTTCGCAGATTTAGTCTCTTTGAACTGCCGGAAAAGTTGGTCGACTAAATATAGTCCATCTGCTGGAGCAAAATTGGCTTCCTAAACTAAATATAGTCTACGATTTTGGGATCACCAACCTGCTGAAGTTGCTCTTAGGCCTCAATTCTGGAGAGCAACATGTAAAAGTACACATGAACGATGCCACCACGTAGACAAATCAAATCAACGAACACGTGGTACCTATAGTTTAATGTCCAAATTTCTTGACAGAAAAGGTCATGAAATTTGTATAATAGAGTTGTTAAGCTTTTAGAAGGAATAGAACCAACCCCAATTATACTTGTCTTTATTGTTTCCATGAAGTTTTATAAAAAAAATTTGTAAAATAATGGACTACTGTTATAATCTTATTTAATCCCACGTGTCGATGTTTATTGCAATTATAATTCGGCACTAAGAGCTTTGTTCGAGAAGGACTTATAAGTTGGAAGTCATTTGTTACTATTTACCTGTTTGAAAATAACTTATTTTGTACTTATAAGTTGAGTTTTAAGTTAAAAAAAATAAGTAAGTATTTGTAACTTATTTTAAAATGACTTATAAGTCATGTTAAAATAAGTTAGTTTGACCAAATGTAATGTTTATTTTGTATCTCTTCTATTTTGTCCCTCTTTTATTAATGTCCTTTTTAATAATTTTTATATTTATTTTAACTTGCAAGCCATTATGAGCCAACACCTTCATAACTTGTTTGAACTTAATTTTTGACTTATAAGTCAAATTGATGCTAAACGCTTTTATTTATAAGTCACAACTTATAAGACGCAATTTATATTTTAATTTATAAGTCATTTAAAATAAGTCATTTTCAAACCTGCCCTAAGAATATTTAGTATTTTGGTCAATAGATTATTCAAGTTTATTCTACTTGGGGCACATTTAGTGAGATGATTAAAATAGCACTCTCGATTGTTTCCTACGTACTCTAGATTATCTTTATCATTAAGAATGATGGTGGATGACAACAGCAAAGCAATGACCACATGGTTTTGTCGAAATTAAGTACTCCCTTTGTTCGAAAAATGCTTTTTGACTTGTCTATATAACAATTCTTATTTGATAAAGTCAAATTTTGACAATAAAATTTGGTATTTAAAAAAAATATTTGGTAGTATTAAATAAGTCAAATAAGTGTTCGGGAATATATCTAGTATTCCCTAACTTACTTGCTTCCCTTCTCGATCAGTTGTGTGGCTATTGAACAACTTTTTACACTAGAAAAGCTTGTCTTCCCATTTTTCTTTCACTTTTTTGACCAACTGCATTTTTGAAACTTAAGTAGTCATTGGTAATGGCCATATTGATTGAATTAATATAGAAAGTCTAATTGATCTCAGTGCGATTATATATCTGCATGGATCTGTCCTCCCATGTACAGAAAATCTCCATGGATCCGATCTATCTAAGATATGCATGGATTGTCTTGCCACATTTGATACTTTAGAAAAATTGATCAATACCATTATATATAGCTTCATTTGCAGAATATATACTACTCTTACTATGTATTTTCTTAATTAGTATATGCCCTGAAATATGTATTTATTTATGCGGTAGAAATAGAACACAATATTTCAATTTTAAGATATTAAACCTTAATATCCTTATTTTTTTTATATATAAAACCCCGCTGCTTGGCTCGGTGGATTAAGGGAGAACTTGGATCATCTGTAAATCCGGAGGTCTTGAGTTCGACTCCCACTGATATCGGTCATGGACCACAAGCGTCATAGTCTGGTTGGTCGCAAGGCCGAAAAACTTCCGACTATGGACATGTAATAATTGATGACCTCAGTGATTTATTCCAGCAAGAAATGTTAAATCCGGTGGCTATAAGGTTTTATTTCTAGGAATTTAGAAATAAAATATTAGTTTTTAAAATTCGAAAAACTTAAATATTTAAAGTTTATTTAAGCATTTTACTTTCCAGTAAAGCAACTTTATTTATATATATTGCAGTGCTGACCATAGAGTTTAATATTTTATTTACATTCTTTGCAGAACTATAGGAGAGAAATATTTTATTTTAAATGCATCCTTGGATTATAATTATTCGTTGTGACTTGTTTGTGTTACAAATTCTTAAATAGAAATAATAGTTAATAAAATAAAATAGAAGAATTAGTTTAGACCTGTTTTTTGCGTATTTTATCTTTAGATTATATATAATGTCTGCAATTTCAGTCCAACCATAAATAAACTGAGCAATTAAAGAGGACTAAATATGAAAAACAACTATAATTTGAAAATAAAATAACTACAACTTGAGGATTAAATGTGAAAAATTGTTATATTTTGGATACTAATATAAAAAAAATATAAAATATATATATTTTGTGAACGAAATACGCGAAAAAAATTAGTTAAGGGACTACATGAAAACAACAACAATTTGGGATTGCCAACGAGGTTGTCCCATTTTGGGATATATTTAGAGAATTGATATTTTTATAAGTAAATTTGATATTTTTACAAGATTAAGGTAAACCCCATTTACTATTTATGCGAGGAGGAGCTTGTGAAACTATCAAATCTACTCGTGAAAATATTAATTCTTTATATTTATATTTTTTTGGTTTTTTGTAATCATTATTTTGTTTGTTTGATTTTGATTTAACCTAAAGTGGAATCATTTCATTGCAACTTGTTGAAGGTTGGCCCAAGTTATAAAACAGAATTACTACAACATGACTTGGAGGAACCTTTTGTGAATTAAGACAATATGATTATGTTTTGAAGATTTTTTTTCAAATTAAATAATCTAATTATTCATCAGAATTGTCAATGCTGAAAAGTCAGCATCCAAATTATATATATAGGGAATGAAGAATGACTTCATAACAGTCATTCTATAAGTTGAGAAAAAAATATGTCTACTTTTGAGCCATGTTGTCATAAAAATCATAATATTATAATTTAGGAGGTATTATGTCGCTGTATTTATTTATCACAAAATGCCTAATTTTATATTTTGTAATATAGTATTCTTTCCTTTTGTTTTTAATTGAAAACGTATAAATTAAGAAATATAATTAATATTTTGTTTGATTGACCAAAATGATTTGCTATTCAATGTAAGAATAATATAGAAAATTAAATTACTAATGTTTCCTTGTTGGAAATAGAGAATGAATGGTTCCGACCAATTTGATGTAAAAAAAATTCTCTCAAGTTCGTAATTTAATTATGCGGACGATGATTACTTTTAAAAAGAGAATATTTTTGTATATTGACTTAGTGAGTCTCCATTCGCAAAACTAAATTGCGGTTTACCCATATTGAAGTGCGGATTGAGGTTTCAATATACTGTTCGATCTGCGAATGAACGACTGCGAACTGTTGTACCAATAATGTTAAGTTTACAATGTTGATTATAGATCGGTCCCCTATATATATATACCTTAGATTAAGCTTGACTAACCCAACTTATAATATATATACATTTTAGATTAAGCTTGACTAACACAACTTAATAAAATGATGTAATTTTGTATAAAATTTATAATTAAATATTTTTTATATAAAACCCTAAAATAGGTAACTTAACTTTAAGGGGTAAAATTATAAGTAACCTTAGCCAAATTTAACTGATCTATGCCTTAGATCCTTTATATGTATGTATATGTATCTTTAGCTAAGCAGGTTAAGAATGCTTTGAATCTTCTTGGTTTCCCCCCACCCCCCACCCCCCACCCAAAAAAAACTAAACTAAACTTAATCAAGAATGGTAGATTTCTTGTTAGTTAATTCTCAATTTTTGTGGTTTCCCAAAAAAATAATCTACTTAATCAATTTATATATATGGATGATTACTTGATTAGGGTCCGAACTGGGGGTGATCGTGAGGACCACCGACACTACTAGTTTTTTTTTTTCTCCTCCTTTGATCTATGCATGTTTTTGTCCATGAGTTCCAATAAGTGGTGTGATTGCATCTTAATACATCTTAATAACACACCTCTTAATATATCTTAACATCACACATTTTTGTATTAAGAGATTTTTGAATAGTTAAGATACCAATATGAGTCTAAACTATCTAGATGACCTCTTAATACAAAGATGTGAGATGTTAATATGCATTAAGAGGTGAATTGTTAAGATACAATCAAACACCACGTTTATATATTATCCAAACTCCAGAGGCTTTTACTCACGTGAAGATGAGATTGTTCAATTTATATAGACTTAATTCTCAATTTATTTAATAATTTCTAATTTTTTCGTTGTTTTATATTATTGTGCTTTGCATACGATATTTATTATATAATTATCACTATATTATGTTAAATTTACATCAACTTCTTATATATATATTTTTATTTATATATATCATACCAAAGTCTGCATTAGGCATAAATTTTGCGTCCGTTTATGTGGATGATTAACTTCTTAATAAAAGATTACTAGAAGATAAGTTTGTAGGTTTGTAAGTTGATTTTAATATAGAGTCCTTCTAAGGAGATATTTTTTTGCTGACATTCTAGCGACATTATTTTTTTTTTGTAGTACTTTTCAAAAAATATATAGTATTTATTTCGATTGATTTTTTTGTAAAAAACAGTGTTTTAGATGTAATTTGGATACATACAAGAAACAGGGTTGTACAAACGGTACATACACTATTTCTTGTATGTTTCCAAATTACATCTAAAACACTATTTTTTACAAAAAAATTCAGTTGAAATAAATACTATACATTTTTTGAGAGGTACAACAAAAAAAACTAAAAATATATATATATAAAATAATAATGTTGCTAGAATGTCATCAAAAAAATATCCCCCTAGAATTATTGCTTAATATAAGACTTTGGAGCCAATTTCAATTCAAACAAAAGTCATCAAAATTCTTGGACTCATTCTCCAATGACCGTTTGTACCGACCGGTCTAGTGACCGATCCAAAAAAATTTATTATTATTATTATTATTTTTTTTTGCATCCCCTTCTAAAAAAATATAATATTTATTTTAATTGAAATTTTTACAAAAAAAAAAAGTAATTTAGGTATAATTTGGATATAAACAGGGTTGAACCGGTTGGTCGGCCTAGAATTATTAATTTTCTTGTTGATAAACAAATCTAACCTAACTCTGTCCGAAAATGATATATTTTATTCGATTTTTGTTATATATATAATATAACCTTTGCATATAAAAGGTTAACTCCTTTAGCACCTAATATACATGGACAAAAATTTTGAAATATATATTTACTATTCAATTTTCAGGCTAAAATTATTTGTGAAAATATTACATTTTTAAAATTTAAATCTATCATAAGCAAATCTTAATATATGGAGAAGAAAAAGAAAAAAAACACCAACCATATTAGACGATAGAACATCAAATTTAGTACTCCCCCCCTCTCTTTTAAAAATACATTTTCCTTTTCCTTAATTCATTTTAGAGAAAAAATTGCATTTTTAATTTACAATTAGAAAACGGCATGATATTGCAAATATTTTTCTGGACATAAGAAAAAATATTTTTAATTTGTTATTGTCTTTTTTATTATATTTATACCACCATTAAGAAATTCTTAACTAATATAAAGGCAAATTTTATAAAATAAAATTACCTTAAAATTAGGTTTTAGAAATATCTGTTTGGAAATGAGGGAGTATACAAAAATTGTAGGATTTGGGACATTCTTGCTGGAAGTTGTCTATTGTTGTCTTATATAATACTCCCTTCCTCGAGAGCAGATCATCTGTCCCTATTATCCCTGTCTTTCCACTTAAATTTTGACTTCTAATCTCTTATTTAATTTTAGAGTTAATTGGTGTTAAGTAAAAAGGTAGGTGTCAAAATTTAATTGGGGGGACAAAAAAAAATGGGGACATAAGATCTGCTCTCCCCTTCCTCCCTTAATATAAGTTATTTTAAAAAAATATTTTTGTCCTTTAATATAAGTCGTTTGGGAATTTCAAGTAAACATTAATCGCTTAATTTTTAATATTACTCTAAGTATTAAATATAACTGTCCAATAAATAAAACTCTTTTTTTTCAATACAAAGACAATATAAATAATTAATATTATATTTAATAATACTATACAATCATCTCCTTAATATTTGTACAAAATTCTTAAAACTGACTTATATTAAGCCATGGAGGGAGTAGGTGGTTCAAATTCGTTTTGTTAGTCAAAATCTTTTAATCAATTAAACCCAAGATTCGAAATTATTCAAGTGGCAATTAAGTTATAAAAGTGGTTGAAAGATGTGATCGGTTGGTGAAGAAGTTGTTGACATGTAATTTAAACTCTTTGATTAAAAGGTAAAGAATAAGCTACTGCTCATCAATTGTCTTTAAACTTTTTGTTAGACCTAGGACTATGGGGACTCATTGTGTTTAGTGCTAGTACACTAAAAGTATAGGATGTAAAGTGTATATTTATAAAGTGTGGGATACAAAATGTAAAATAAGGATAAATTAAAAACAGCAAGGCGCATTTAACTCAAAAAATAATTAAAAACCTTTTTTAACATTGTTTTTAATATTAGTTTTTTAAGAAATATAAATTATCAAACTTTTTATATTCAGTAAGATAGTTTTTTTTTTTATATTTTTCCCTTCATGCTTTAGTTTTGATAAATATTCATTTATTCTTATCCTCCACACTTATTACTAAGCATATCCATAATTTATGTTTATGGGGTGTAGAAAATTGAATGAAATCCTTACAAATTAGGCCGAAGAGGATGGGCCGGGTTGATCAAGTGTTTGTAAGAAACATGTAAATAAAATTCGGCCCATTGTTCAAAAGTTCCTAACAATCTCATCAGAAATTCACTTAGAAGTCACAATAATTTCAAAATATTAACTTTCATACTAAAAAATGGACAACATTATTGGCCCATTTTGAAGAACCAGATTACAAAATCTGCTTAATGATAGTTTGATAATAATTATAAAGTTTCTTCCTCGTAAAGAAATGGATGAGCATTTCTCCTCCTAATTTTAACTTAATTGTTTTACTGATCAATAACATGCATCTCAATAATAATCAACTTATGAATCAAGATAAATTAATTCTAAATCAATGGAATCTTTATTCTATTATTAATATATTGTGGCTGAATAATTTTACGTGCGAGTGTGTCAAAGTTCGTTGAACTCGACATAAGGTAGTGTTTGTTAAACTGGTAAGATACTATTCAGTTATCACTATCCTTCAAAATCGGCCAACTACTTGTCGAAACTGGTCAGACGATTATAGAGCAGAAGGAACCGCTTCTATAATTGATTTTTTTTACCTTTGACTAAGGACTTTAATGTTAGACAGTTAGTTCTATAGTTAACTATTCCAGTATATATGTTACTCGTTAGTTTATAGCCAGAGTTAAAATACACTATAAATAACAAGTTGTTAACTAATATTAGTTAAGTTATCCTATTCGTTGATTTAATGATGATTATGGTTAGTTAACTATTCCAGTATGTTATTCGCAGGTTGTGTGCTGAGCTTGATTTTAAATAGAAGATAGTGAAGTTGAAGTGTGACAGTCAAAGTGCTATTCATTTAGCAAAGAATCTTGCATTCCATTCACGGTCGAAGCATATAGATATCCAGTATCACTTCATTAGAGAGAAAGTTGATGAGAAACTGTTGATTCTCTTGGAGCAGGTTGACACGGTAGTGAACGACACAGACTTCTTAACTAAAGCAGTTAGTTTGGCGAAATTTGAGTGATGTACATCTGAGGTGGGTATCAAGAAGTATTCATCAAGTGGGAGAATGTTGAGATTAACTCATACTTCTACAGATTTGACGCATGACCACTACAACAGGGTATAAGTCGGGATCTCTCTCTCCTGAAATTAACGTCTGCCTAGCTTCATGGGTGAGTTGGTGGGGGTAGCAAGGGCGCCTCCCACCGAAACAAAGTGCAAAGTGCAATTGAGCTTCATGATTTATTAGTAGCCCGATCTTGGATTTTACTAATGTATTGGGCGTCATGCATTTGGACTCACGTTATAACAGCTAGGATTTTCTAGTTACCATAAAAATATTGTTTGGTGTGTGCATCATTAATTATAGAGAGTGTGATGTATCTAGTGAATACATCAAACAAACAGAACTAGTTAAATTGATAAACCTGAATATATTATATATTTTTATTTTTTCGTCTTTCATATAATATTTGTGTGATTATAAAATTATTCGTTCTTAAATTCTAACTTTTGTAAAGAAATAAACATTATCGTTGAATCTTAGTGGATTATCTGCTGCATTTGCAACCCTAGCAATCTGGTGATTAACTAAATTACCTCCTCCTACTACTATGCAATAGATGACAAATTCTGTTATTCAATCCCTTATTTGTCCCTGTTAAATAAATAAATCTTTATTCCATTTAATGGACAGAATAAGAATTACACTTTTTGACTAATTGGGCACAAACAAAAGGTTCAATAGTTTTTATATAACATTTTAATTTGAATTGTGTACTATAATAGTCGATCTGTTGAGAAAAATTATTTTTTTATATTATATACATGATCTTCTTTAGAACAAGTGCATGAGTTTTACTATTCAACAATTTTAATAATATAATTGCATGCATGCATCATCAAATCATAAATAAAATAAAGCACTAACAACTTAATTTAGCCCTCCAATTTTTGTACTAAACAAAAGAGGATTCAACTGAAGCCCTTTCTTGTAGAGAGGCCCTCAGTTGGCTTAAAGTTCGTCATTTTTTTAAAATTGTGATGGAAATTAATTGTCAGGATTTTCAACAAACTTTAGCCCATCCAACTACGAATTTCTCTTTGTTTGGTTTGATTACTCGATATTGTTCTTATGCTCTTTCGGCTTTGAATAATAGTAGTATTTGTTTCGCTAAACGATCAGCTAATCAAGCAGCGCATTTGTTAGCCAAAATTAACAGTTTATACATAGCTCATTCGGGAGGAGTGGGATCCTGTCCCTCCTCCGTTTATTTTTGATGTTCTCGTTTCCGATTTAATATAATTGATTTCTCTTTGTTTCAAAAAAAAACAAAAAACAAAAAAACTGTTCAAAACGTGCAAGTTTGAGCTACATAATAACGTACCCCGTTTTGATTTTGGAGAACATCCTTTTCAAAACTAGTGGTACACTACAAGACCGCGACACAAACAACTATCTTCCAAAAAACATTACTATATATTTTTAATTTAAAAGTATTTTTAGTCCACCTAAAAGCTCCTCCGAATTTATATAATATTTTGACTTTAAATTGAATTATGTATTTTAGACATCTTTTAATTATTTAAAAAAAAAATACAAACCGTGTTTTGTTGAACGGAAGAAAATTGCACTTCTAGTACAACTTTTCCTTCTCCTCCCTATATTAGATTAATTACGCCATCATCATGCCTTCTCTCTCTCTCTATATATATATACCTGGTTTTTGTGCTTCTACTTCAATAAAGATAGGGATAGTACAAAATTTCTCTCTACAATATTATCTTTACATATATAGAGTTCTAGAGAGAGAAAATATGATGGCTGTATCAAGCAATTGTTGCATGAATATGAGCCCTCCACCTTCAAGTTCTTCTTCCCTCCAACAACCAAAACACACTGCTCAAGTTCCATGGTAAGTCAACTAATTTCAACCTACCTTCATGAATCATGATCATATATATATAAAACCTTGTACGTACTTGTGATTATATATATTGAATAGCATGATGATGATGATGATGATGACGATGGATCATAGATAGATTTGGGGTTTAATTTTGAAGATTTGGGCAAACTCAAATGCTCCCATATGTATAAGTATAAAAAATTTGTAGATATATGTATTTCAGGTAAAATTGGGATAGTTGGAATTTATTTTTATTTAAAAAAAAACCCTATTGGGTTCTCGCAAAACGCAAAATTAAGTCATTTTCGAATTCTTTTTATTTATTTTTTTGGACCCACAGAAGGAAAAAATGGGTTAAGGTTTATATGGAACATCCCTAAAAAGGCTATTGATATTTTCAGACTATATATTATGTTGTTTGAATAAATTTACATTTAACGATATTTTATAATTATTCTAATGACATTTAATATTTTAAATAATATTTATTAATCTAGCTACAACATTTTTACTCTATTAATACCATCAACAGCCCTAAAAAATGCAAAAAAAAATATATTTTTTTTATGAAATTAATGCAATTACATGATTAAAAAACTTATGTTAAATGATCAAAACTAATTAAAAACAAGATTTGATTCAAATAACTGAAGCACTTGCTAATTTCAATCCAGTCAGTTTCACTAGACAAAACCTCCACTTCAAAGACATGGACATCTTAGCTACGTGCCCTACTTTACTCAACATTATTTCTTTGACCTATTTGTTACTTTCATTGAATAAGACCCTTGAATTATATGCACATGGCTTTGAATAACACAAATAATAAAATTACAACTCAAATTAAAATACATTCAACTAATATACTAATGACACATCATTTGAAATACTAAGAAATTTGAGATCTATAACATTATCATATTTGTATGTAGGCCAAAAAAGGAAAGATCTTGGAGAAGCCAATGTGTACTTGGCGTGACATGCATGATAATTAGTTTAAAACGGGTAACTTAATCAATATCGAAGAACGTGCAATCGCCGAAGAAATGCCGGTAATAATGCAATGGAGCGATAAACGAAAATGTGCACCATGGCGATTGAATTCATTGGAAACCATCGTGCCGGAAAACCTGCCCCGGCCATCGGCTCATCGTAGGTGGGAGGAAGTTGATTATTCTAAGGTTAATGCTCCGGCAGTTAAAGTTTTAACAAAAACTAGTAGCAAATGTTTTTCGATGTAAATTTGCGATTGTGCAATGCCATGGTACATGCAATTAATTATGTATGTATAGACAAATAGTTATACTCATGAACAATACATTATTATATACTAAAGAGAAAGAAATACTTTCTCAGTTTCAGTTTCTCAGTAATGACATGATAATAAAATTATATCGCGAGTATAATGTGTTAGTTTATACAATTATCGATAAGAAAGAAACTCTTTTATAGAAAGAAAAATTGCAATTATGAAGTATATTATCATATCTACTTGATCTTGATGTAAATTTCAGGCTAGTTTTTGGCATACATAACAACCCTATATACCAATAAAAAATGAATAAAATAAATAAATAATTTTTTTTTTTTTTTTTTTTTACCATTTAGGGCAAAAACAATAGGCAGATTTCAAGTTGGACAATATTACTTTAAAATGTCAATAGTTAGAAATTAGATTGTAGTACATGAATGGCATATTGTGGGTTCGAATATGGTAGTACATGTAGTACAACTAGTATGATATTTTATTAGGCAGGGCCACACCAAAAAATTTGACCCTTGTTGTTTCTTCAATTGATTTTGTGGTTTGCAGATTTGGACATCTGGCTGCCAACAATATATATTGTATCATAATGGCCGGAATAGTATTATAAATTATTCAAAAGAAATATTAATAATTATAAGATTTTTATTAATTTTGAGTTTAAAAAGTTTTCAAATTGATTAATTAATGATGCATGCGTGAGAGAGGAATATTTATATTAATTTAATATCACTACAAACTATTTTAATTAATTAATTACATGGACAACTTATTATCATTTTTAAGGTAATTTGATAGCTCAAAATGCAGTTATAAAATAGCACATTTTCACTTAAGGCATGGATCTACTCAGATTGACCACCCTTAAACATTTTTAATTTCCTGCTAGTATATTGATGTTTATATACATATATATTTTTTCCTTTTCAAAATTAGAGTACATTTTAAAAAGAAATAATTATTCTAGTAAATATTTGATTTTTCAAACATATCTCTAAAGATTGTTGAAAATATAGTAGTTATGGTATAATAATACTCAATTTACCTAAAATATAAGTAACGACATATTAGAAATTTAGATTATATATATAGAAATTATAGTCTCTAAGAAATATAAATGTCTCTAATTTTGAAAAGAATAGAGTAATAAACTTAGTTTATTTATTTCTCTTTTTATTTATTCAAATCTTCTTAAAATTGGATAGTTTGATTTCTTTATATTACTAGTTGGGAACTTTTGGTTAATTTCTTATAATTATTAATTTTGTAAGATATTTTTATTGAATTGATTAATATATTATCATTTTCTTCTTCTTCTTATTATTATTATTATTATTTAAACAGATAAAATTTGTCCACCCTTAATTAAATTCTTGCATCTGTCACTAAGTATGAACTATTATGACATTAGAAATGTTACTATTTCTTGTTATAGTTTTTTGATTAACTATTATTGAGTTTTTTCTTCAATTGGGCCAGAAAGCCCATTCAAATGGGCTATGTGGTCCTTTATACCATCCAAGGCCCCAGGCCTACTTTTACAGAAATGGCCAATTATCTAGTACTATCTTTGCGCTAGTCCAGCCACTTTTCAGAAGGGTCACAACCCATAAATGATTTCATGTGTGTATGTTTGCTTACTTAGTTTTTAAAAGTTGAAACCCTAAATGAGTTTCATGTGTGTGTATGTTTGCTTACTTAGTTTTTAAAAGTTGAAACCCACTTAAAAATCTTGTTCATTTAGTAACAATTTATTTTAAACGTAGCTTATTTAATTTATAAACGTCTCGTTTAAGATTCAAATAATGTATCAAAAAATTGGGGCGTTGCAAACGCTACCACCAAAAACGTTGCAAGCTCTGGTAGCCGAACAAACCCCATAATCTGTCTACCAAACAAAGTGGATTTTTTTTACAAAAAAATAATTACAAAAATGATGCGATTAATTGTGATTGATAATAACTACAAGTCCGTTCATATATAATAACTTAGTAACTAATTATATCTTACCACTTCATTAAGTATTTTAATATACTAAATGTGTTTAGGGTTGATCAAATAAAAGTTACATATTTATCCTTATGTTATTAAATTTAAATTTAATAAATAATATTTATTTTTTTTCATGACCAAAATCAAGTTGTTTCAAGTCGATACAATTTTCACTATGTTTGTAATTAACATTACGAAGGTATCTCGAGAAATATGTGAAGAGAGTTTTTGTCCATGTCATTCAAATTTTTCATAACTTGTGAAATATTTAATTTAGTATAACAGATACACTTTCGAGTAAATGATACGAATATATATATATATATATATATATATATATATATATATATATATATATATATATATATATAAGTCTGGCCTATGATAGGTTCTTTATGAATCTTATCTTCTGTAACACTTTTTGGATAGTTGATAAATTGAATAGATGGCATTTGAGATTGAAAGCATAAATATACTTAAGTAGTTGAAACTTTCTAAGCTTTTATTTTAATATATTGCATTGCATGGTCATTTATTGTCGTTTTAATATTAAAATACCAAAGTAAGCATAACTTATCTTAAGTAGAAAGTATAATTTTTTTTACGCATTTCTCCATTTTATGGGATGACTCGAAAGACATTAAAATCACATTAAAAAATAAAAATATACTCGTAGCATGACTTGTACCGCAGGATTTTTTTTTTTTTTTTTTTTTTTTGGAGCAACTCACTCCTATTCTCATTATAACACTCTTGTTCTCATTATAATATTAATTAATTAATATTCATTTGCCTTCACTAATATTTATAATATTGTTTGGAAAATATTATTATTATAATATTGTTTGCCGCTACACTCGTGAAGGCAAATGAATATTAATATTTTATAATATTAATATTAATACAATATTTTGTAATATTAATATTAATACTAGTATTAAATATTAAATATTAATACTAATATTACTAAATATTATAATATTATTACAAAAATATTAATACTTATAATATTAAGTATTAATATTATTACAAAATATTAATAATTATAATACTTATAATATAATATAATATTATTACAAAAATATTTAATACTTAGTAATATAAAATATTAATTACTCCAAACGATATTATAAATTACTCCAAACAATATTATAAATATTAATATAAAATATTAATTACTCCAAACAATTTTATAAACCTGTAAAAATTAATTACTCCAAACAATATTATAAATATTAGTGAAGGCAAATATTATAAAATATTAATTACTCTAAACAATATTATAAATATTAGTGAGGGCAAATGAATATTAATTAATTAATATTATAATGAGAACAAGAGTGTTATAATGAGAATAGGAGTGAGTTGCTCCAGCTGCAAAAAAAAAAAAATACCGGTAAGTCTGAAGCTATGCCTACTGAGTATTTTTTATTTTTTTAATGTGATTTTAATGTGTTGAGTCATCCCATAAAATGGAGAAATGCGAAAAAAATTATACTCTACGGCAAGACAAGTCATGAGTATTTTAATATTAAAATAACAACAGTTGACCATGCAATGCAATATATTAAAATAAAAGCCGGTTTAAAAGCTTGTGCTTACCTGGATATATTTATGTTTCAATCTCACCATCTATTCAATTTATCAACAAATCCAAAAAGGTGTTAGATAAGACTCATAAAGAACCTATTCATACAATATCTCCATATATATATATATATATATATATATATATATATATATATATATAAAAGGAGTTTTATTTTAATTTGGTGATATTATTGTGATTAAGGTGAATTGCGTATGTTGATTTTTTTTCAGTTTTAATGTATATCAGTGAAAACTATATATTACTTGGAACTTTTTGGTACATTTTGTGATTTTCACATGTAAATTACATATTGAGTCTATGTTATATTTATATTTATAAATTCGATTGCACATTGTTTTTTCATGCTTGTGTTGATTTTATGATAATACGGACTAATAAATATCTCCAAGTGGGAGAATGTAAAAATATATTTTGGAATAATATTAGTTATATATATATATATATAATATAATATAATATAATATAAAAATTTAATACCAAATATACAAACTATACACAAAAATAATGTTATAATATTCGGACCGGATCGACTGATCGGACCAATTAAAATGAGAATCGATCAACAAAACGATCCGGTTTACTGAGGTTAACTTGAAGTGTTAAAAACCCGTGGTTAGACCGTTCCAACCAGAAATTCGGTGTCCGGTCAACGATTCTAACCGGTTTGAACCTACCCTCCAAAAAAAAAAACTTTAGGATTCCAGCTATCACGTGTGTTGATTTCATCCGGTCGGAAGTTACTACTTTCATGGCGGAGATGGGAATAGTCGTTGGTTCTAAGAGAAGGCCTTGCAAAAGTAAAAAGATGAAGAGAAGAATTTGAAATGACACTCAGAGAATGATTTTGATTTTGGGAAAGTAAAGACTAAAGAGACTAAGAGAGTGGGTTGCATACCAATTACGCATAAATTTCAATGTGTTTCTTTTATTGGTCAAATTGTATACTCCTATATTTCCATCTACCATTGTATTCACTTTATATACATAGTTTGAAAATTTTATATTGATATACGTAAACAATAAGATAAACTTTTTTTTGTATATTTAATATATCAAACAACTTTTTAATATTTATTAATGTATTTAATTATTAAATGCATAAGTTTTAATTTAATACTCTCCGTTTTAAAATAGAGAAGTATATAAGTAATTATTTAATGGTGCCTCCATCGACAAAGAATTGGGTTGTCAATATGAGGAAGTATATAAGTAATTATTTATTTATATAACATATAATATTTATATATACGCATATATATATATTTAATACATAATTATGATGTCACTGACGACCCATTCATCCGGTAATTATTTTAACCAATCCGAGTATGAAAATATTGCACAAAAGTTGCATATTAATGTTGTATGTGAGATGGGATGGAAAAGGAAAGTATATGAAAGGAATGGATGGAAATAGATTATAATTTTCTCTTGTCATGTTTGTGAGTTTTAGAAAGGAAGAGAAATGATGAGAAATTTTAATATTTTTCCTTGTTTGTGAGTTTATAAGGAGGGAATGGAAGAAAAATTATTTTTATTTTTAAACTACACTATTACTATATTACCCTTACATATTAATGTAATACATTACATGATTTATTTTGAAAGGTTACTTTAGGTAATTTAAAATATCGAACTTTCTCATTATTTTTCATCTCTCCAAATCCTCCCGCTTTTGGGGGAAGTTTTGAGCAAAAAAAGAAATCAATTTTACATTTAAATCTCTTCCCTCCCTCCCTAAAAAAACTCACAAACATGAGATTTAGAGGAATTTTAATTATTTTCCCCTCCCCTCCCTTTACTTCCCCTAAAAAAAACTTACAAACACAACATAAGAGTATGACTAATGTATTGCATACCAATAAAAATGTGTAAAACATCTCATTGTAGGTCCCATTTTCTATTTTCTCTCTTTTTATATTATTTGTGCATAATTTTTTGTGTATAATTTTTATCCATAACATTACTCATAATATAAATAAGGAACTATGTCATCTTCCTTAATCATACAAGGCGTCTAGGAAATCAAGAGAGTAATATCTTGTCCATTTAAAAAAAAGTCAATTTCAATTCGATGTGTATTTTATGATTATTGATTCCAAACAAAGTACATAATTTTATTATTTTCTATAATATATTATAGATATTCCTCTTCTATCTATATATGTTTATGATAAGAAAATTATATATTGATCAATTTTATAACTAGAGACGTATGTGAGGTTGAGAGAGAGAGAAATAGATACTCCCCTTGTCTAAAAATGAGAGTACGTATTTCACCTTGTTCAGCATGTGTCCGTAAATATTTGTCAATAAATTGAAATTATTATTGAAGGACAAATAATTTGACGGAGGTTAAAATTCAATGCGTAAAGCCAATTTTTTTTAATATTTTATACTTTCGAGTATATATATATATACTATATTATAATGAAAATATAATGAGTGATAATATATGGTATATATACACTATATTGACTCATACTAGACTTTTCTAATCACAATTGTTCATAAGTAAGTAATTCATTATTTATTTTTAAAAATAATATAAATTAGATTATTATTTAGTTTAAAATATTATAGAGAGATACATATATTAAGAGGATATGAGTCATATGTGATTAAAATTTGATTTGCAAAGTTATAAATTTTTAATTTGACCCCGTATTATAGAAAATTTATAAAATTTTAGTGGAGTCAATTTATATATAATACTTAAAACAAAAATCTGTCTTTTTTTTGTGCGCAGCATAGGTTTAACTATACCCTTAGAAAATGTTAATACTACCACTATATATTCCACAAAATTAAAGATTTTTACTTGCAATATTTACAAACTCAAAGACCAGAAGAGAACAAATTTTATTTTCTTAAACAAATAATCTTTTTATTGTTGTAGATGTTACCCTTCTTGTCGAGTGGAGAAAGTACGTACTTAAAACATAGAAGAAAAAAAAACTCCCATTTCAGGAAAATCTAAGGTAAAGTAATAATGAAATATATATATATATATATATAGGAAACTGATATTTCCACGTGATCCTTTCAAATGAACGGTAAATAAATTCTATTTTCATATAAAAGAGACTCATGTTAAAATATTATTTTAACATGAGAAAGATAATCAGTTTCCTATATATATATTACGTACTGATAAGAGATACAAAGTGAGATATTCATGTTGTGAAGTAGGACAATATATATAATTAGGTCAATGTCCACAAAATAAGTCATGATCAAAGGAGTTGAAACTTGAGGTTGAGCGTGCGGGAGTTTCCCTGAAAGGCTGCATGTTGCTACTTATAAGCAAGTCTTGTTGGTGAAAATGTGGACCAATCAGAAATAGACTAAATCCAACCGTATCAAGTAGGTACGGTGTTAGGGTTTTTATTGTTTCCTCTTATAGATTCTCTTTGGAAGAATCCAACTGTGTTCAAGCACCCACCAAGTAATTGGAGTCTGGAGACACCTGATGACCTGATACCACTTTGTCTCTCTCTAAGCTAGCTAGCTAGCTGCTAGCCTACTTGAATAAGTATTATATATAGCTTCTCTGGGATGTACATGGATCCTAGATAGTTTAAACAATTTTATAAAAATGAGTTGCATATACATGCATGCATGTGTATTTACATAACAAAAATTATTTAAAATGCAACTCATATATGGGTAGAATGAGTTGCCATCAATATATTGCATAATTGTGGCCGGTATAGAATCAACTGTGATAATTTAATTACTGGTAAAATTTATATGTTAACTATGCTAAATTTAAGTTTTTATGTGAAAGTTTTTTTTATATTCAACTTATATCAATGATGACGGTCGATTACTGTTTAAATCAATCTTGTAGCAAAATTACCAAGACGTTTCGTAACAAAGATAAGTTTTTCCTACGTTCTCCCTCATCAGTAATAGACCAAATTTTTTTACTTCTGAGGTCAAGTTTTTTAAAATAAGACATATTTCAAATATCACAATTAATATATTTTTAAATTTATCATCATAATTACGTTATTATCGTTATTATACCGTAACTATTAAATTAAAACCTCAATAATTTTAATAGTAAACATGAAGCATAATTAGATTTTTAATATTTATAGTTTACAAATAGAATTCGACCAAAAGTATTGCCGACTGCACAATTTCGTCGCTATTGTTGTCAATAGCGACTGATCCTCAAAGTGGAAGCTAATACCATCAGCACCCTATGTCGTCGTTAATGCCGTCGCTATAGCATGACTTCCAGTCAAAAAATTGCTCGGGGGCTTGGTGCCAAAACCACCAACCATTTGGCTTCCAACAGCGATGAACACGCCGTTGCTATTACTGGCTTACTGCCTCGTCAATTACTGAACACAAAATCATCAGCGATCGCAACTAACGGTCGTTGTTCTTAAATTCTAAACCTACTCAGGCGCCGCACAACAGCTCAAGAAAGAGGAAAAGAGAGAAAGAGGCTAGATAGGGTCTCCACCCCTGCACCCACCACCCACCACCCACCTTCGGAGATAGTGCCACCGTCAGAGCTACACCACCGCCAGAGCCGCGCTGTCCACCATCGGAGATACTGTCACTCTAGGTCACTTTCATTCTTATTTTTTCTCTAACATACACTTGAATACATAGGTAATTATACACTTATATGTTCAGTAGTTGGTTATTAATTTAGTCATACATGTTAATTGGACGACATTGGCTTTTTGTTACGAAGATTGGAGATTCGTTCTTAGTGTTTGATATTTGTTCGTTTTAAAAAAATTTCTAAGCTAGTTTATATACATTAATTGTTAGGATTTATGATAAGATTTTTATTTATTTTGTTTAATTTAGAATTTGGGAAAATTGAAAATGAAGTTTTAATATAATGAGGCTGCATTAATTCGTTTTTTTTAAAATTTTAGAATTATGAAATAATACATTTTATTAAGAATACAAATAGGTACCATATAAATAAAACAAATTTTATAAAAGTTTTAGGGGCGGCCCCATTGCCCCCCCCCCCCCTCCAGTGTGGGGTTGCTCTAGCCCCTAGTTCCTCTCTTGATTCCTTCTTCAGGTCTTTTCTAGTTCTCTTCAGCTCTTAGAATTAAAATATAATTATATAAATTTAAGAAAAATAAAATAATAGTCGATATAGGTAGGTATGAATCATTATGACTAGTTGTGGCACTAGAGAGTGAGGGGCCGACCATGCATTGCCTCACCCGGATTTTTATTTTGTTTAACTAGTACGTAGTTAAACAACAATTTCTTAATTCACCAAGTCCTTTAGCAATATTGGATTTTTTTTGTTTTACCAAACAAGTTTTAGGTCCTTGATTAGTCTTTATTTATATCTTTTTTTTTTCAATCTACCACACATTAACTCTAGTACTACAGACTCTCTCCATCCATGGACGGAGACTCGCTAATTTTTTTTTCAAATTTGACCTCACTAAATTGCATTGTTAGATCTGTCCGTGTCTCCACCACTCTAACTTATTATTTATTTTTTGTATTGATATTTTTGTTATCTCATATCTCTTCTGAAATATATGACATTAATTAGGATTCTACAATATATATTAGAAATTATAAGTTAGGTCTTTACAATTAGTTGGTTTGTTGTAAATAAGGTATTTGGTATATGTATAGATTTGAAGTTAATTTTTTTCTCTTTTAAAGTAAAACATATAAGTGAGAAATATTTTGTTGTGATTTTTATGCAATATATATATATATATATATATATATATATATATATCATCACTCTTTATTAATTTAATTTAATGTGAATTTTTGTGATTTAAAAGTGTATGATAAAATAAAATAAAAATTGACACTTTAAATTTAGTGTATATGGTTGGTTCTGACAGGAAATGGTTAGTTTATTTTTGGGTGAGTTGATCAATTGATTAATAGAGTGCTGACATACAGACAATAATTTATATGTGTCAATATTTTATTAATTAATCGATTAACTTATCAATAAATAAATTTCATGCTAATCGAATCCGTTTCGACGCATTACCCCTAGTAGGGAGATTAAAAAGAATAGGTGATCCTTTATACTACCATCCAATAATATGTATTCATCCCATAGTCTTTCACAGAATCGTACGTCGCCCTTTATTGATCAGCACTCTGTCTTTGCGCTAGTCCAGTCCAGTCCACTTTTCAGAAAGGTAAAGTACTCCTTCAACCCATAAAAGATACCATTATGTCTCCCCATGCAAGAAACTGGATCCACTAATGCTAGATGTACATAAAAGATATTATATTTTTCTTGATATCCCTTTCATGCAAAAATATGTCTTTCAAGATTATTGATGGTATAATTATCAAAATAAAATGATTTATATATTGATAAATTTCATAACGAAATTAGATTATAATTAATGTAAAATGTTAAGCGATAATATAGAATTAATAAATTAGCTATTGTCCTGTATTTCAAAACAATTACGTACAAATGCATGGGTTCCAAGCACAAAATACAGATTCCTATTTATAAAATTTATAAATTTTTAAAGATATATTTTTATTTTAACTGATAACCTTAAAACTAATAAATATTTAATTTAGTAATGATCGCATAATGATTAATACTAGAGTATTGTATTATGTTATTTTATACCATTATTATTATTATTATGCATGGTAAGAAAAACAAATTAAACGTAGAGTTTTTGAAAATGGTAAAGGCAGGCTGAGACAGAATCTATTAGAGGACGATGATAAGAGATACAAAGTGAGATATTTGGTACTCCCTCCTACTACGTGGAGTACTATTTTAGTCATGATCAGACGAGTTGAAACCTGAGGTTGAGCGTGCGGGAGTTTCCCTGACAGGCTGCATGTTGCTGCTTATAAGTAGTAAAATGTCGGTAATAATATGGACGGACCAATCACAAATAAACAAAATCCTACCGTATCAAGTCGGTATAAGGTTTTTTTTCTTGTTTCCTCTTATGGCTTCTCTTTCGAAACATCCAATTGTGTTCAAGCACCCAACAAGTTGGAGATACCAGATTTTTCATGTACTAGTTCAAATGAAAAGTTTTTTTTTTAAAAATAAATAAATTGTGTTTTTGTATATATATACAAGAATTATAATTATAATTATATAATATTTGTGTAATATTAAAAGCCATTAAAATACAATTATATATCTTGTTTAAGCACAATTTATTTTTAAAATCTAGATTAGTAAGCTTCTTTCTTATAAAATTTGTACTTTTTTTAATTTATATATTATGTGGAAATACTTATATATGCAGAGATAAACTATAAAATACTCTAGTAGATAATATTTAGTAGGTCCATTATTTCCCACAAATGATTTTCAAATTATATTATACATGCACGTATGTATAACATAAGAATAAAGAATTATATGGGTGAAGTTGACAGCCTAACCGGATCCATAACATAATTACTTACAGATAAATTGCTATCAACTGTTTAATACTTATATATGCAGCCATAAATTACTGAATTGTTTAATACTTGTATTATATGAAAATAGATATACTTATATATACAGATATAATTTTCTGAACTGTTTAATGAATTGGAAAGTTATGGTCATGACTCTTCTTATGGGAGCTAGGGAAATAAGTGAGTGGTTAACATGAAGTTAACTTTAGTCAATTGATCAATACAGTATCGACACGTAAACGGAAGGTGATCTCTTCCTCTGTGTGTCAGCACTGTATTGATCACATGACTAACTTATTATAAAACTGTTAACTTTATGGTAACCGGATCCGGAAAATAGATACCAAGCAATCCTTTTATTTATGTATAATGTTCAACGGGCCCACCATTAGACGTTTTGTGATAATAAGTTTTAGGAAACTGATATTTCCACATTACTTTTTTGATATTTTCACATGAAAAACGTCGCTATATAACCTATAGCGACGATTTTTACCGTCGCTATACAACTATAGCGATACTTTTCATGTGAAAATATCAAAAAATCATGTAAAAATATTAATTTTCTAAGTTTTACTCTATTTTTCACAAATAAAATAGAACACTCTTATAGTCTATTTTTTAAAACTTCTTTTAGTATTAAAAGAATAATAATAAAATATACCTAGTTAAATCTAATATAAACTTCTTCTTTTTCCTAATATTTTTTCATCTTATGTGGAGTCCAAATTCATGAAATGATTTATCACCTAATGTAGCAAAAAATTATAATTTATTAAAAAAGAAATTCATCAATTAAACAAACAAAGACTAAACTAATTGATATCTAAACCTAATAGCTAGAAGTCTCCCATAGTTTCTTACGTAAGTCTCTTAAATAATCTTCGCACACAAGTAACACGTCTTTGGTCAAGAACAAGAAAATAATTGCTCAACTCCATTCATTCCCTCAGTTACCTTGTAAGCCTCCTACTACTCTCATTCATATATGTGTATGTATATTTGAAAATAATTATATTCTTATAATTTTCATGTTATTTTATTTAATCCCAATAAAATATCCTAGCATACTAATTGGGTATTGTGGGCAAGGAAATCGTACCTTGCTAGGGTTAGGGTTTCGTGTTGGCTGAGGAGGAGAGAAATCCACGAAAAGTACGGAATTGATTGATTGATTGAAGAAGGGAGAACGACGGTGGGCGACATCTAACGACGCTGCATGGCGTAACCCCTAGAATCCGGGAACCGTGTTAGGTATGAGGATTCCAAGAGCCTTCTTGAGTCTTTCAAGTTGAGAGAATGTCCAAACCCCTTTGGTGCTTTTAGGTGGAATTCAAGCTTTTAAGTCACCAAAAGGTCCTTTGATCTTCCAAGAGTCCAAGTCTTGCCCCCAGAGAAGTCCCCTTCCCAATGGAGTGGAAGAGATATTTATAGGGTTTTTTGGAGAGTGGTCATGTGATAGGCACATGTCCTCGGAGAAATTCCAAATTTACCCTTAGTCATCAAAGTAATGCCCAGATCGTCCCGCCCTTCACCACCAATCCAATCCTCAATCAATTCCCAAAATGAGTCACCTCCACGTGCTTACCTTTCGGGACACGTGAAAGATTCTCTCGATCTTGCTTCTTTATTTTCGGCTCTTCCGTCTTTCCATTTAATCATAATCTGAACCTTAATTTGTGCATTTAATTCAATTAGGTCAATTGAACCCTAATTTGCACTTGGGCCCACATGTGCCCCCTGCGCGAGAGTCGCGTCCTTGGAGTGACGATCGTGCAAAATACTTTAACTCTGTGAATACTATTTCAATTTTCGAAAAATTCTCGATCTTGCAAGTCCGAAAATGTAAAATCATAGGAGACGTAACTTTATGGGAGCTCTCCCAATATATATTTGGAAATCCTCTATCAAATCTTTCCAAACCTTGCATAATATTTGTTTCCCTAATTAATTTTTTATATGTATATATATATATATTGAAACTAAATCAAAATAAATTATATATTTGTCAAATAAAATCAAATCTTATTTTGATTTGTAAATAAGATCAAATCCTTCTTTATAGAAAATCAAATCATTCCTATTATTTTGGAAACAAAATCAAATTATTTTTATTTATATACTTATAAAATAAAATTAGGAAGAAATTATTTTACTTAAAATATTTTTGAAAATCGAGAAATATTTTTTTAAATAAGAATAATTTAATTTGATAAAATAATAATAATATTATTATTTTTTAAACGCAAGATCTTTTTCCTTAATTGGTGATACCGCCAGTAGTCATTTATGGGGATTGATAGGAATTGATTCCACTAGACAAGTATAAATTAAATTAGCAATTGATTTTCTTTGGACATGTATTTTAGAGAAAGAAGACGAAAAAAAAAAAACTAAAGGGAAAAAAGAAGCAATTGCAGAGTAATAGTGGTAGTGAAGCTTCGGGGAAGATAAACAAATGAAACAATCATGAAGAATCGACATGTGACGAAAAATCAACACATTTACAATTCAAAAAGTGAAAAATGAGCTTGAATTCTTCCCGTGAACGTGATCTTCATTTTCAAAACCAAATCATTATTTTAGCTTTGACAGAATTCCTTGTGAAACTGTGATTGGTCATTGCAAAATATTTCCATATAAAATAAAATAAAAGTTACGCAAGTAAGGATACTAAAATGATGAATCAAGGCATCTTTTTGATTGGCTATAATTCTAACTTTCCATAAGTAATATTATGGGAAGGACTCTAGAATAATGGTATGATGCTTGGGTCGATCGCGGAAATGATAAACAACCTCTTTTCCTCAATTTATAAAATGGATATACAAATGACAAATCCTATATCCCATGATATAATAATTCTAGATTATGATTGAAGGCGTAAATTCAATGAACGCCTAATTGTCTAGTTAATTACCTTATATTTATCACAATTACCCATGAAATTTCCAAATTGTAAGACCCCATAAAATATTCCCTCGTTCATATATATTTTCGAGAATCGCTAATCTCCTAGGGAGAACTTTATTAGCAATTCATGAGTTTTTTTTTTTTTTTTTTTTTTATCAAATTCAACACATACTTATTAATAATTAATTGAAAGTAGTACTCAGAGATAAGTATGATACAACAAACTTTATATAGAATTCCCTAAAGATATATAGGCACGCTTTCGATGCTCGATGGAGCTAATATATAAAATATTGTTTTATAATCTATATGTATGCATAATTGATTGACTTTTATAAAAGTAATAATCATGTCATATGATACATTTATAATTAAAACCCATAGGATCTTACTCCTTATATATATATATGCAATAATCTTCCTAATAATTTTTTTTTATCTTGATACACCAAGTCTTTTCCTTTTATCAAATCAAAATTAATTTTTATTTCCAAAATAAAATCAAATCTTAATTTTATAAAATCAAATCTTAATTTTATTTTTTTGAAATTAAATCTTTCTTTATTTTGAAAAATCAAATCAAATCTTTCTTAATTTGAAAAGAGATTTTTTTTTAAAACAAATCAAAATCATAAAATCATATTAAATAAACTAAAATCATATGATTATGCATGATAGCCATAGTCCCTTTCTATTCACGCCAAAGTTCGGCGGCCGAACCCTTAGTCCAATTTATTTATTTTATTTTATTTTTATTTTTTTTTTTTTGGCCGAACCCTATACAAAAATGAGGTAACCATTTTTTTTTTTGAATGTTGGCCGAACCCTATTTTTTTTTTTTTGAAAATAAAATAAAATAAAATCTTATTTTATTTTTTTCAAAAAAATAAAAAATAAAATATATAAATAAATAAATAAAATATTTACTTATCTTATTTTTGATAGTCCTGTTGCTCCATGATTAATTATTGTCTTCGCTTCTTTTTGCCATAAGAAAGATCCGTTAATTTATACATGCCTTCACCTCATCCAATGACTATCGATTAATTTCATGAAACTAAAAGAAAATAAGCCCATGAAAAGAATGAACATGATTAACCCCACTCTTCGCTTTCCCAATGCCAATTATTTGGTTCCTTTCAAACCTGTCTCGCTATATCCCATGAGTCATCAAGTCACGTAACCTTCTCCACTCCTTCCCCGTCATTCTTGATCGATCCCTGGCATTACCCAAGTGATTCTACACAATGATTCAATGAGAACACATGTCGTTCAAAGGCTCCTCGTGGTCCGAAAATAAAAGAGAAGATATTCCACCATCTCTTCTTCACAATAGCCCATAAGACCATCAACAATCAATTCTCTTGGGATAGAAATCACCTCATTTGCAGACCGACAAACCGAGACTGGTATATATATATATATATATATATATATATATATTTCTTTTCTTTTTTTAGACCGAGGGAAATTGATTATAACCGCCTCTAATTCATAATTCGCTTCGATTGTTGAAGGTGACTTACTTTCAAGAAAAATCTTTGTTTTCATAATTCTTTTATTTAGTTGAATTTGAAACTCTTTTCATGTATAATTATTTTATTTTGTCGATTGATTGTTTGTTTGTTGGTTGATGTTTTTGTTTAATTTTTTCTTAATTGTTTCATCGATTTCTCTTTTCAGGTGATTGTAGTTTTTCTTTTCTGGGCCATTTCACCTTAACAGGATCTTGGCTCGGATATTCTCAAAGAGAAAACAACACCGCAAGGAGGAGGATTTATTAAGCCATTTCACCTTAACAAGGTCATTGGCTCCGGATATTCTCGGAAGAAAGGGAACACCGCTGAGGAGGAAGGATCTATATTAGAGCCATTTCACCTTAACAAGGTCATTGGCTCGGATATTCTGGAAGAAAGGAACAACGCAAGGAGGAGGAATTTATTCCGAGCCATTTCCCCTTAACAAGGTCCTTGGCTCGGATATTTTGAAAGAAAGGACAACCCCTGCAAGAGAGAAGAGTTTATTCCGAGCCATTTCACCTTAACAAGGTCATTGGCTCGGATATTTTGAAAGAAAGGACAACATTGCAAGGAGGAAGAATTTATTCCGAGCCATTTCACCTTAACAAGGATCTTAGTTCGGATGTTAGGTGAAGTAGCATTCATTCCAATCAGTTGATTCGACGAGTAAGGAGAAGTTAAATGTAAGAGGGAGAGCTCCTTGGGTGGCTAAATCCTACGGGTCAACCCTTAGGGAACCGACCTAATGGCCTCCTTTTTCACATTTTCCGTTCTTCTTTTTACCCTTTTTATTTGAATGGCTCCTAATGCTTGTGCTCTTTTTTCTTCTTTCGGTGTTCATGATCTTCCTTTCCCAATTCAAGGTGTCCGTGATCTTCCTTTCCCAAATCCAATCTTCTTATTTAAGTTTCATACCCTCTCTCTTGTTATGGTAAGCACTTAATTTCAAATGCTCATTCACTTTCTTTTTTTGTTTCTAGAATTCTCATGTTATATTTTTCTTGTTGCAGCTAACCAAAGTTGAACGTTCCACGACGAAAACTACTAAGGAGGTTCCTTTCATCACGATCGGGAAAAGCTCCCCTTTATGGGTCTTCCGACGCTTTCTCGGGAGCAAGTGAAGAATTATGATCGTCTAACCTTTCCTCCTCCCGAGAAAGCGTGCTTATTTCTATATACGCTACTTGCCATGCAAGTTTAGATGTTTTTCCTGCTCGCTTTCGCATTCCTCGTATGTGTATAGAAAACAGGGAATACCCTACGGTCCCATTCATTTCATATCCGACTTATCCAATCGCCTCTTGAGGGTGGCAACATTGGACCGACGAGGTTCTCGCAAATTCGATTATGTGGATATACTTTGAAGAGGGCTAACATTTTGCGTTGCATTCAATTATCGCAGGATCTTCGTGATCCAAGCAGACCAAGATGCTTTTACCGCCTTGATTTCACGTTGGTGTTCTTCCACATGTACATTTGTCACCGCTTTGGGGAGTTCACCCCAACTCTAGAGGATGTCTATGTCATCTACCAAGAAGCATTTGCCCCTCTTGGCGTGAGTCACACCTTTGGTGAGATGATCGTGCAAAATATTTTTAAGTGTTGAAGTCTTCACTTCTTGAAGCTTGATGTTTTGCAAGCCTTGAAAACAAAAGTCCTAGGAGAGTGAACCTCAGGGGAGCAAACCCAGGAGGGCAAGCCCTAGAGGATCTCTTCAAGGATATCTAGGTATCTCCTAACTTTCCTTGGACATGTCTCCTTCTATGCTAGGTTGGATCTTTTATTTTCAATCATCATGTTGTTGCACTTCGTTCGGAAGTCACTTCACGTCTCCATGAGGATGACTTACTTTATGTAAACTTTAGGAGCTTCAAGATGACATACATAAATTGAAGACCAAGCTTTTGGGAAATTGAGTCAGCTACCCAAGACCTTGAAGGCTCGATAGCCTTTATCTAAGAAGGCTCATGGTACCACACCATTGTCGACTTGAAGGCTTTAGTTATTCCCTCTCTTTAGTTCGACAGTCATGGCCTTTAGATCATAAACTTTCATATTTTTTTTCATTTCTGATCGTAAAATTTATGTACATATATTTCATTTATCAAATTGTAGTTTCTTTTATCCTTATTGATTGCCTTTAATTTGAACGATTCTTTAAAACTCAATATTTAACATTGAATCTTAAGTTGTTCGAATTAAGACTCCAAGACACCAATAGGCCTCATAAAAAATAAACGTGAATCTATTCAAGAAAAACATGTTGTTGTTTTTTTTTTATGCAAACTAACACTTGAATCTATACTTCCTTTTTTTTTTTTTTTAAAGAGATTAGAAAAAATATTCAAGCATAAGTGGAAGTTTGACAATTTATTGATAACAAAATTGCTTTTAACGAAAAGCATAACGTTTCAAATAATAAATCCTCGATTACTTTTGAAGTTGAAAGTATAACTTATGTCGGTTCGAGGACTTATAGTCGGTGCCTCGATTACTTTTAAAGTTAAAAGTATAACTTTTTGGGTCTAAGGACTTATAGTCGGTGCCTCATTCACTTTTAATGATAAAGTGTAACACTCGAAAGTGCCTCGTCACTTGGGTCGCCCATTTCTTAGCAAGCAAGTCACATTCTACGAGGACTTGAAATCGGGTGCCTTGTCACTGAGTCGCCCGATTTCTTGCAAGTGCGGCTCACGAGGACTTGAAATCGGGTGCCTCGTCCTTGGGTCGTCCAATTTCTTGGCAAGTGCAGTCTACGAGGACTTGACCACCATTTAGAGTGGACCACCATCTTGGGTGGATTTATATATATATATATATATATATATATATATTTAATTCGTCAATTCTTGTGCCTCCAACCTTGGTCATCCAATTACTTGGCAAGGGATACTCCTGAGGACTTAAACCGCCATTTTTGGTGGACCACCATCTTGGGTGGATTTTTAATTCATCTGTAGTTTAGAGTTTTTCGATGGTAGAGCCAGTATTTGGGTTCATGACTTCTGGGATTGAACCATGGGTGATAGTGTTACACGTTTCTTCTCCTAGTTCAATCTCCCCCGCCGTCAGCTTCTCATGGTATATCCTCCGCAGACTGTAACAGTCCATAGTGGAATGTCCTGCGTATTGGTGGTATATACTGTAAGTCTGGAGTCTTCTTTTCATCTCTTCCGTTACAACCAACCGGGGTCTTGGAGGCTTCACCACTCCATGCTCAACCCATTGTTCGTACAGGCTCCTGAATGCCTTCTCGCTGCATGTAATAGCCTCCGGAACTGGCATTCTAGTATACTTGTCACCATGCTTTTCTCTGCTTCGCTCAATTTTCTCATTCTTCTCCCTTCGCCCCTTGTGGTTTTGATTGAGAATCGCCAAAGCCACTTCCATCGCCCTCTTGCTCTTCCATGTAACCATCGCATGGTGGTGGGAAATGTCATGATTCCTCCCAAGTCTTGTGCAAAAGATGAGAGGGTCGCAAATGAATCATAAGCTTTGGTAATGAGGTGGGGCTTCAAGGCGTCTAAAGCACCATTATTGCATATACTAACCAAGTTCTTTTCTTCAATTGGCTCGCACACTCTCGTGCTCGGGCTGAACTGTCAACATAAATCGACAACTCCTTATTCGGTTTCGCTTGAACCGCATAAGCTCCACAATAGTTACTGCTTTCGCATATAGAAAATTTCTTGAAAAATTGTAATTTTAAGTCATCCCAATCATGGATTGACCCTTCTCCAAATTGTAGTACCAACTAAAGGCACTATCCGGTCAAAGTCTTGTTGAATTCGCATCAACAAGTTGTGGTTGTTCACTTCGTATATCCGAAGCCACGGAGACATCGACTCTACAAACTCGCAATATGTTCCCTAGCATTTCCTTTTTCCCCGTTGTATTTTGGAAATTGCGGGGGGTGCTCAATATACCCTGTTGGGTAAGGTTGCCTCCGAATGTGTGCAGGGTAAGGAGGAGTAAAGTCCAACTCCGAGGGTCGAGATGTCTGTCTGCGAAGTTGATTGATCACGTCAATCATATCATCCTTCGTCACACTGGACAGAGCGTGAACTCTCTGGGGTGTTGTGATATACTGCTGCATCGGTGGTGTGTATGGTAGAGAAATTGGTTGATGGACACTTGCATCATGAACAGCTGGCACTGGTGGAAGTTGTTGGCTCATTCGCTGGACATTGCTTGGAATGGTTGGCATTTGCACCTGTGAAAATGATGGAATAGTAGCTGAGATGATGTTTGCCTGAGGTTGGCTTGCTTCCATCCTAGGTTGTGGCAAGTCACCACCGCTCGGGCTTCAAGTTGATTATTGGAACCAATTGACTTTTCCGATTAATGGAGGTACAATGTGGTTCTCTTTTTGTTTTGCTACCATTATTGTTGTCTTCCACACCTACTTGTTCCCCATGCAAACTTCCCGGGAACAAGGCCTTGAAAGTGGGAATCTGTGATCAACTCTTTGGCGGAAATTCCCCATCTCCTCTTACTTCCTCTGCAGATTTCAAAGATCACGGCCATCATCATTCCTTGCCCTTCTCGTGCTTCCTTCAATGCCTTGAGCATCTCCGGTTGCACATCATTCGTCGGGTCTCCACCGCATCCATCCTCGCCTTCGCCTTTGCGTTGGTTTGTTGTTGATGGCCATATGTGGTGACGTCGAACTTCCTCCGCCAAGCGTCTTTCAAAAAGTGGTTGGTTTGAAAATCCGAGTTTTGCGCCTTGGAAAGCTTTGAGTGGCTTGCCTTGGAACCTGGATCCGGTGAGGTAATATTGTTTGTTGGTGAAGCAGCTCTTCCCGTAGTTCTTCCACTTCGAAGTTGTGGGCATACCCTTCACGAATTCTACACCTCCCCAAAGCAGATTCGCTTAAATAAATATGGGCAAGGAAATCGACCTTGCTAGGGTTAGGGTTTCGTGTTGGTGAGGAGGAGAAATCCATGAAAAGTACGGAATTGATTGATTGATTGAAGAAGGAGGAGAACGGTGGGCGATTACTCCAACGACGCGTGGCAGAACCCCTAGAATCCGGGAACCGTGTTAGGGTAACAGGGATTCCAAGAGCCTTCTTGAGTCTTTCAAGTTGAGAGAATGTCCAAACCCCTTTGGTGCTTTTAGGTGGAATTCCAAGCCTTTAAGTCACCAAAAGGGTCCCTTTGATCTTCCAAGAGTCCAAGTCTTCAGTCCCCAGAGAAGTCCCCTTCCCAATGGAGTGGAAGAGATATTTATAGGGTTTTTTGGAGAGTGGTCATGTGATAGGCACATGTCCTCGAAGAAATTCCAAATTTACCCTTAGTCATCAAAGTAATGCCCAGATCGTCCGCCGCCTTCTAGCCACCAATCCAATCCTCAATCAATTCCCAAATGAGTCACCTCCACGTGCTTACGCCTCGGGACACGTGAAAGATCTCTCGAGATCTCGCTTCTTTATTTTCGGCTCTTCCGTCTTTCCATTTAATCATAATACTGAACCTTAATTTGTGCATTTAATTCAATTAGGTCAATTGAACCCTAATTTGCACTTGGGCCCACAGGTATCTTTAGGCTTTGCGTGCCAAAAAATTACACATACTTAACTATTAATTTGGGTTATTAGGTCCAAACCTTATAATCCACAATATTATCTTAATCGATAGACTTGAGAGCCGCTTTAAAGTGTCACGAAAGTTGATCTAATGATACCATGTTGAGTATACATGAAGACCAAACATTAATTTATTATTATTATTATTATTATTATTAATATTTAGTTTTATTATTTTTGGTTTAAAAAATTACCCATTTCATTTTTTTTGAAGATATTTTGGGTCATTTGAAGAATACCAAAACACTACAAAAAAATAAATCATAGCCGACACACATGTTCGTCGAAAATGACCCCTCCGTTCATTTAAGATTGACCTCATTTTATTGATCGACAAGTCTGCGTCCGTCTGCTGTCACGCCGTGTCCCCATCCACAATTGAGGTTATTGGCGACAGAGGAGTGACATTCCGTCGGTATTGACTAATCGACGATGGACAGTCCATCGCCAATGACTCTTTTAATAATTATATTAAAAGAGTCATTGACGACGGTCTATCCGTTGCTAATGAGGACATTAACTTATTTTATTAATTAAGTTAAAAAGCCATTTCTGACAAGTCCGACGACTATGACATTGTTCGTTAAGAATAAAATTTTAAAAAATAATATTTATTTTTAAAATTTGCAAAATCCTTCTGTTTTTTAGATATACATAATTGTACATATTATAAACTAAAAACAACAATAGTTCTTTACTATCACATATTAATAACCACCAAATTTTATAACCAATCATCAATACGTACAAAACGTAATAACGTGTATATATATATAAACCCAAAAAATAAACAGATACCATATATAAAATGTAATCATTGTACAACCCAAAAATTAGCTAAATACATAAAACTAGATATATATAAACATAATCTATACGCTTAATCATCAATGTCGCTTCCAAGAACAAACAAATATCGCCCATCGTACACCGCCCCCGCCGCCATCATGGCATCGCCTCATCCCTCGCCATCAACGCGCACTCAACTATCCTCGATCGCCATCACTGTCGCCTCCACCGTCTTTGCCATTGATGTCGGCTCCATCCCTGCCGTGAGGCTCATCTACAACACCCTAAAAAATTAAAATATTAATTACATATAAACAAATATAACCATATTTAAATAATTTTCATGTTTTTTTATATAAGTTAGGTAAACGAATTTTTTATTAGGTCATCAAGACTCCAAATTGAGTCATGTAAGTTGTCACGTGTTTGAAATATGTAAGAGGTGTTTCGCTTATGGTTATAAGTTAGGCAAATGAGCTTCTATCATGAATACCGAGTCTCCGAAGTGAGTCCGTAAGATGTCACATGTTTGAAATATGTAAGAGGTACTTCGCCTATGGTTTTGCATCGTTTTGACTCCCGAGGTCCATTTCTCGTCTGTGTTCAAAAAAATTCGAAGTTTTTTTTATATAAGTTAGGCAAACAAGCTTCTAACTCAGTCACCGAAACTCCGAATCGAGTCTCTCGTAAGTCGTCGTCACATATTTAAAATAAGTAAGAGGTATTTCGCCTATGGTTTTCATTTCGACGCCCAGGCCCATTTGGTTTATGTTTTCACAAAAATTCTAAGTTTTTTTTATATAAGTTAGGCAAACGAACTTCTAACTCGGCCATTGAAACTCCGGATCAAGTCCCGTAAGTTGTCACATTTTTTAAATACGTAAGAGGTGTTTTGCTTATGATTTTACGTCGTTTCGAAGCTCGGGGATCGTTTTGGTCAATGTTTTCAAAAAAAATTTATGTTTTTATTATATAAATTAGGCAAACGAGCTTTTAACTCAGCCACCGAGACTCTTAATCGAGTCCCGAAAGTTGTTATGTGTTTGAACGCTTATGGTTTTGCGTCGTTTTGTCTCTTAGGACCCGTTTTGATTTATGTTTTCAAAATTTTCTAAGTTTTTTTTATATAAGTTAGGCAAACGAGCTTCTAACTAGGCCAATGGGACTTCGGATTTAGTCCCGTAAGTTATCACATGTTTAAAATATGTTAAAAGTGTTTCACCTATGATTTCACATCGTTTCGAAACTAGGGGCCCGTTTTGGTCTATGGTTTCAAAAAATTTCCATGATTTTTTATATAAGTTAGACGAATGAAATTTTATATGTTTTTAAGAATTTATATAATTAATTACATATATAAATTATAAACTATATAATTAAAGACATACATTAGTATTTTCATTTGCCTGCGTCGAATATGTGGGGGAAAGAGGTTCGCAACTACAACCATGCACATGCACTCGAATGACCTCCTGCTATACTAGACCCAAGAGCTCATCTCGCGAACTTGGATCTATCGAACTATGAATGACCTCTTGAGCTAGCTGGTAAATACGCTGACGTGAGACTTGCTCAAATGCAAAATTTAAAAATTGTTCAACCCTACTATCGTACTCAAAGCTAAGCTCACTCTTATGTGGAAAAATTTAAAAATTGTTCCATCCAACTTCGATCAACAGACATCTTAGAGCTATAGGCTGCTATATATGTGGAAAAACAAAACACAATCAAATAAACAGTTAATGTATATATATACATGAATAGGAGTTTCCTAACTTCATTTCCATTCTAACATGTCAGATTTTTATCCCATTCTTGGATGCATGTGTCACCCCGGCCCACTGATGCCAACAACTTGAACACATATTTATATTTTAAGAAATTTCAAAAGCACCTCCCTAAGGTCTTCACTCTTCAAGTACACAAAAAAACTAACACATCATAGTCTAAATATGCACCTGAAGAACATCAAGAGATAGTCACTAAAAATTCTCAAAATATAAAGACGTGTCCAAGTCGTTAACACCGACCTAAGTGAGATCAAAATATATAAGAACAATCTTAAAATGGGGATTATTCGAAATTCACTACTACTAAGTGAATCTCAAACGGATTTCTAAGTTTCCTAAACTATATAAAATATGCACATATAAAAATATAATGATCGAATTGAAAAAATGGAAAAGCCGTTAAATATGCACATAAGAAAAGGTTAATTAAAGAAAGTTAATTAACATAGGATTAATAAAAGGGTAACTTTTGAATACCATGAGTCCATGACATAAACGAAAGAAAGTTACCTCGTCATTCACACAACAGACAAAAGAAAAGGTTAATAAAAGGTTCACAATTAGATGTTATATATGATAGTGAGTAGTCACTATATATTTATTTTGTATATTCTCTTCATTTTAAAAGTAGACATATAATTTTTTAATTAGTTTTAAAATTAGAGATATTTTTAAAAATTATAAAGTGGCATAATGATACTCCTAATTTATCATAATATTTTTTATTATTTTCAACATGACACCTCCACTACTAAATTTTAGCTAACATTAAGGGTAATTTAAAAACTTAAATTATCTCAGGCTTTTATTGAATTACATTTTATGTAATTACCTCTTATGTTGAATAGTTGGAAAACATTTTAACGAATTACACAAGGGTAATTTGAAACAATTCTCTTACTTTCACAGTTTCATGGCCTTAATTAGTACAATTGTTAAATAAAAAAAAATAGAAAAGAGAGATTATGAGCAAAACTTTCACATAAAAAAATTAACCATATAAAAGTTTACATACTTTAAATCAATGGATGAACAAACAAAACTATGTACTTCAAGTTTTATGGCCTATGTGTCATCATATATGCCTAAGCTTCTTACAACATACCAAAAGTTGACTGCCATAGTACTTCATTAACTTGATAATTTTCAAAACAATAAAAATTTTGACCCACCCTGAAAAAAATAAATTAAGAATTAGAAGCTGCTTACAATTGAATAAACGTGTCTATATACTCATATATGTGCAGCAACACAAGTATAAATTTTTGAAACTAATTTTCAGAATTTCTATGGTCCTATATATGTTGCTATTTATCTAAAGCAAATGGTTTGTGTTGCTCTGAGATAGGTAATAGACAATCTAGTCATGTTCGTAATATAATTAAAGAATGTGTAATTATTATTCACAATCACGACATGACATGAACCATTAACAACCACTACATGCATCGAAGAATGTCGGTTAATACAGATCTTTCGTTCCCATCATCCCGGGAAAAAAGATATATATATATATATATATATATATATAGAGAGAGAGAGAGAGAGAGAGAGAGAGAGAGAGTAAAGGTTCTCTGTCTATTTAATAATTTATATTTTTTTTGTAATTTTAAATCCTTGTGTTTGACATACAATATTTATTTATATAATTAATGAACATTATATTACATAAAATTTTGGGCTAATTACATTTATGTTATATAAATTATCACCAACTTTATAATTGGACCTCCAAATTATTTAGGCTTACAAATTGCTATATAAAATTCCGAATTGCTTACAATGTTCACCCCAAAATCAAATTTCGGACATAAATTGTCCGGAATGCTCAATTTGCCGGCAAGTCAATTTGTTTTATACGGTTTGACCGTATTCCGATACGGTTTCTCATTAAAAATAAGTTTACTAACTAATACCCTATTTGAACAAACAACATTCATCCCAGCATACAAAAGTGCAATCACCTTCATAATGTTAGCAAAGCATGTTATTATGTTCAAAGTCGGACTTTTCTGAGTCTTTATCTAGATCGACACAGAGCATGTCATTGGCATGCATGCGTATAACTGTCGCGCTTGGCGAAGTTGCAATCGGAGTAACGAGGTGTGACATCTTGGAACTTAGCCTCGTCGGAAACAAAGGGATTTGAGCTACAATCGGAGTAACGAAATGCCTAAACTTTGTCAAATGCAACTGATGATGACATTTTACTCCTCTTTTTTTTGTTTCACCGTCCGATCTGCAGATGAGACCGTCGTCTAATTTCTCTTCCAATCGTCCCTATCTTTACTGATTTTCCGATCTGTAGATGAGCCTTGAATCAATTTAGCGAGAGGATAATCCGTATTTTGATACATATACGGTATTAATTAGTATTTTTTAATAAAGTCAATCATATCTAAATACGATCAAAACCGTATGAAATCAATTGGGTCCAATCGGATTGTGGGTCGGATCAAGTATTCCCACCAATTTCAACCGAAAAATAAATTTGAAATTAGCCCAAATAATTTAGTGGCCCAATTATGAATTTGGTAATACTTGTTATAACATAAATATAATTAGCCATTTTATATTTAATTCTTTTTATATCTTTTGTTATAAGCCCTTGGCCTGATCAGTACTAGACACAAATCAGGCGTCCGTCTATTCCTGCTTAAATAGATATTCTAGGTAATGATCATGCATGGTGATTGCGACGCAGAATATTTTTGAATATATTTATGATCATTACAAAACTGTTTAAAATGGGGATTGGGGAATATACCTTTTAATGGAATATGGATAGCTAAAATTTTCTTTCTTTCTCAGGTTACAGTAGTATATATAAAATATATATAAGCCATTATATATATGTATGTATATATATATATATGTATATATCAGAGCTGTGGTAATAATGTGGGCAACCAAAGTGGGGTTCAACCGTTCAATGGCCATATAATGTAAGTATTGGACAATGATTTAGCGGTGGTGACAGCCAAATTCTCACTTTAGCTCCCTTTTAATCATCAGTTGTAGCTAGCCAGCTAGGCATTATTTCTTCAATGAATTAGTATGTCTGAACTCTATTTAAATGTGTAGGTTTTCATGAAGTTCAATTTTTATTCTTTTATGAATAAATACGGAGTAGTAAGTTTTATGGCTTTATATGAGGAGCCTAGCAACACGTACGTACGACACGAGACTTGAGAATTAATGCTAAGACATCATCGACCATTGCCTAAGTTTTGTAATTTAATTATCTATGAAACTTAATTTTTAATTAATTTTTGTTCTAATATAATTAGGTATTAATGAAATTTCTTTTTTGCCAAAAAAATAAAAGGATAAATTTGAGGCATACTCATGATCAGTTCATAGTAAGGAACAGTTGTAATTATATATCTTATCAATCAAAACCTTTTAGATATGCAAATCAAAAATAATTGTTATTTAATGGGATCAATTTTGCATTTTAATCAAATTAATTACTATCAGTTATATATCTACATGACAACCAGTTAATTATCAATCGGACAGTTAATGCATGTTGTTTGCAATCAGAAAATATTTACGTCATGAAGTTGCGTTTATGGAATAATTTTCTCCAATTTCATACATGATATGATGCATGCAAGTTCTAAAAACTAAACTCCTGATTTGAAAGCCAAACATTTTCCCCTCATTCTTTGTTATAATTCTCAATTTCCTCAATATAATATATATATATATATATATATTGGCAAACGGTAAAGGTTAAATTTTATTACTGAAGATTTTCTCACATCCACAAAGTTTGGATTAAAATTGTTTTTTACATTCTGAATATTGCTAATACATTAGCCACAACAATTCATTTTTAGAAGAATACTATATTTATTCTGTATAAAAACTCCATAGCTGCTCACACCCTTCATCTTTGGCATTTATATTGTTTAATTTGTTTCTTTATTTACTTGTATAATTTAGGTGATAAAAAGTACTACCTCCTACTAAAATACAAGATTATTATTGACTTTTTAAACTCTACTTAAAATATTTTTAAATTTAAAATTTACATGAATTTTTTAATTTTGTTCAATAAAATGATTAATACTTCATAATCTTTAATAAATAATCTCAATTTTAAATTTAAAATATTTTAAATTGTCATTTTAAAAGTCAACAATGATCTGAATTTGATAGCAAGCTAGAGTGTTTCATAGAAGTCTTTTTAAAATTTTAATATACATAGCACAGCTCGGTAATTAATAACCATAGTAATTGTTATACCATATATATATATATGACTCATGAGTCCTGGCCATTCAATTCTTTATGTTATTATTTGCAAACCAAATGGCCCCAACTAATTTGTACAATGGGGCCAAACTATAAATCAAATTAAAAGTATAAACATACATAAAATTGAAGGAATTAAGTCGTTGTAGGGAAATAAAATAGAAAAATAAAATAAAAAGACTGATACAAACAACCACTGAAGTGGGTGCCAACTAAGTAAATATTCCAAGAAGCTAGACCCTAAAACCCTAACCCTAGATTTTCTCTCTCTTCTCTAAGTCTCTAAGATCTTCTCTCCTGCACATATTCAGTCCAAAAATTCAGATTTCTTGTCCATTTTCTCATCTTATTCAACGTCTCACATCGTGCATCGTTGACAAGTAATACTTATTTATTGAAAAAATTAACTATAATTACATAAAGCTACCCAAAAACTTAACTGTAATTACACTACACTATATATTAAATAAAAAAAACACTAGAATTACATTACGCTTGACAATAATACTCCATAATATGTAACATGAAAAGGATGCAGAAGATTTGACCTGCATGTCAGCCCAACGTTTGCAAATCCCATATCCTATGCCATGATATTTGTCTAGCTAGTAACTAATGAATGAGGTGGTTGTGATTAATTTTCTGCTCGCCAGGTAGCTAACTATTTAATTTCTCTCTAGCTCTGTCTCTTTGATTTGCTCTTAGATTCTTTACACGTACAAAATCTACAACTAGATTTGCAGAAGCTCAATTTAGGGTCTGGAGTACTAGAGGGAAAATATGCTCAAATCAAAGGCGGGCGTGCTAGCTAGGAGAAAAAAGTCATCTAATACAATCAATTAGGAGAGATCAGAAATACTGTTTTATAAAAGGGTCAAAGACTTATAATAAGTCTTTTTACCACATTAAATGCCACCACTTCTTAAAGTAATTTTATAAATCAACACATGTTTAAATAAAGAACTTGACAAGAACTTTATGGGCTTTGTGATTTTTGCGGGTATTTTTTTCCTTATATTTTCATAAGGTGTTACTATTTAAGTAAGAGTTCATATATATAAAAAATAAAATATATCAATTCTCGTAGTATAGTTAATTTAGTAATAAGCGTCTTTCAGATTATAGAACATTTGAGTTCAACATGGATTTGTTATTTGTAAAATAATGTGTGCACAGATGATTCACCTAGAGCACATATATAAAGATGGAACTGGCATTAAAATAATAATAATCTATGTTATAAAGCTAGAGAAAATTATTGGTGTAAATTCAAAAAGTATTGAAACTTTTTTAAACTTTCAAATTTACCTTTAGATAGGAGCAGTTACTTCTTAAACTTAAAAACTTCTATTTTCTCTCTCCACTTCTTTATTAATCCCTATTTTCTATCCAACATTAACTCATTCATTCTACAATCGTAGTGTGTGCTAGAATACTAGTAATAATAATAGGATGCAAGTTAATATATATACTAGGGCATAATCTTAATAAATAAAAAGGGAACCCATCATTTGATGAACTTAACCTCAACTTTATTTAGATAGGATTACACTAATGTCATATTATGTGTGAGAGGTAAATAAATTGAGTCGAATAAAGTTTGATTGAGATTCATTCAGGTACCGAGTAAAGTACGATCTCGAATAAAGTCTAAACAGTTTGAACTTTTCGAGCGAATATGATCCGAATATCAACTTAAATTCGTATTGAAAATGTTTGAATAATTTATCTTACTTTAAAATTTGTTCGTATTTGAATCGTTTATATTTTGAGTTGAGCCCGAATCAAACTTTTAGTCATACGAATCAAGTCCGAATCATTTGATTCATGTTAGGTCTTTCATATCATCAGTGTTGTAAAATTATTTTGACTGAATATCTTTTAATACTGTGGGAGTATGAAATTCGGATTCAAATATGACATAATGTGACATGTAATAACATCAAATCTTGGATACTACGCTACCCTCGAGTTGTTTCCTGCTAAGGAGCAATCACTCCTTAATTACTAATAATATGAAATTAATCCATATATAACTCCATATAATTAAGAATACATAATCAAAAAAGTGGTCTTATATAAGCCCAAAAAATAATCAACAACCATGATGCAGAATAGATACAATGACACGGTTCATCAATAATTATAAGTTTAGGACTATATAACTTGGCACAAATGGCTACGTTTTGTTGAAATATATGCAATTTTTATACCAAAATTATGAAGACTAAATTATTTGAATCAAATAAAAGAGATGTAGATAAGAAGATAAATTTAAGAGGCCTACTACCGTTCTTATTTTCTATGTTTTTTTGTTGTTTTTCTAGTTGCCTATAGTAGGTCAAAAAGGTCTGTATAGGAGTCCTATTACCCTAATCTCCACATTTTGAATGGTGAGTTTGATTACTCTTTGATATGATCCAAGATAAGTAAAAGAATGGTATTCTCTTAGTTTCAAAATAAAAAAAAAATTTTTTTAGTTTGTTCTAAAATTAGGTTACATTCTAGTTTCTTAAACTATAGAGTGATATAAATTATCAAACATTTAATTTTTATATTTTTTATAAATTAATTATTATATATCATGTCGTCATTACTACAGTTCTAACAAATATTAAGAAAATATTTTATGGTTTTTAAAGTACGCTTTTCTAAAAATGTTATTTTAAACATGTATTTATAATTAATTTTAAAATGAGTACATTGGGTGAGATTATGATTTGTCAAAGGAAAATCTGAATTTGATTGTTCTCCTTTTACTTTTTCCCTTCATTGATAAGAGTAGGAATTTCATTAGTGTCATGTAGAGTCTAGACTGTCTACTCTAGACAATTACTCCACTTCATATCGGTGGAAAACAAACCATGTAACTTTTAGAAAATTAGGAATTTCATTAATTAAAACAGAAAATGGTAAATGATCACGTGTTCATATAAATTTAATGAATAGTAACGATCAGTGAGTCTGATATTTTTTTATTCTCTTCTATATCATCTATTGGTATAGGTCAAAATTTAATATCTATATAAATTTGTCTTTAAATACTCTTTTAGTTCCAGGAATAAAAATCTTTATTACTCCCTCCGTCTCATGATAAAAGTCTTTATTACTATTTTAGATAGTCTCATGTTAAATGTTCATTTTCATTTAATAACCAAACTTTTACACATACTCCCTCCGTCCCTATTTAAATGACGCTTTAAAGATGGGCACAAGAATTAAGATAATGATTGAAAAATATTAAATATAGTACTCAATTGTCTATAATACCCTTAAATCATTAATTTATCATAACACAAGAGTTTAAAGTACCAAAAAATAGGTAGAGTAATGAGAGGTAATTTTAGAAAAATTATCTTTAATTCTCTTAGATTTAAACAAACGTCACTTAATTAGGGACAAATAAAAAATTCTAAAACGTCATTTAAATAGGGACGGAGGGAGTATTTTCCTATTATACCCGTATCATTAAATATCTCATACTTTTCTTATTTTAATTCTTTCTCCATATTTAATGACATTATTATGGATAATTTTGTCATTTCATTCATCTTCTTAATATGCGTGAAAAGTTCACCAAGACTTTTATCTTGGGACGGATGGAGTACTATTTTAGATAGTCTCAAGTTAAATGTCTATTTAACTTAAATGATCTATTTTTTATAATAATTTACCGATAATACCCTTATTATTAATTGTTATATTTCTATTCTCTATGCATATTTATGAAACATCATTAGTAATGTGCAAAAAACAATACAATTAAATGAGAATTTACATATGGACAATCTTGTCATTTTATCCTCTTTCTTCATATGCGCAAAAAGTCAAACAGGACTTTTATCCTAGAACGGATGGAGTATAACAATTCTTACAAATAATTACTCTCTCCATTTCTATTTATTTAACGTTTGTAAATTTTTAGGAGATATTGATTACATTACTTCCTAAATTACCCTTAAATATTTAATACTCTCCTTAATTCTCTCATATTTTTTCACGCTATTTTTTCTCTCTTTTTTAATATCTTAATGGAATACACTCTTTCTCTCTTATAATTTTATATTATCCTCTAACAATATTTCACTCTCATTTTATCATCTATAATTTAGCTTTTTATTTATCTATTTAAGAGTGTTTTTGGTAATACATAATAATTTTAGTGGAGTTTTTGTTGGAGTTATAATTTCCTTAATAATTGTGCAAAGCTTCAAAACATCAAATAATTAGGAATGGAGAAGTAATAAGTATTCGTAAGAGGTTCATAGTCCTGAACTATACTAAATTAATTTTATTTGTTTGGACTAGGATGCTCTCTATTTCAAGTAAATGGAGATTCTTCATTTCATGGTTCAGATTTAAAATGTATTAAAATGTGACATCATGCTGACAGGAGAGAGAGAGAGCATATTTTAAATCTGGACCATGAAATAGAGAGTCCATTTATTTGAAATGGAGAAAATCCTGGTCCGATTGATTTTTTTTTGGGACAATTCATTAGACATATCTATACAAATAAGTAAGGATGTAAAATGAGTAAACAGTTTTGGCTCGATTCGTACTTGTTCAACTAAAAGTTTGATTCGAGCTCGACTCGAAATATAAATGATTCAAATATGAAAAAATTTTAAAGTTCGATAAATTACTCAAACATTCTCAAATTATAATTTGCAATTGATATTAAGGTCATATTCGTTCAAAAAAATTCAAACTGCTAGCTAAACAAGTCTAAATCAATTCTTATTTTATACCCGATAAATTTTATGAACTAAAACCTGAGCTGTTTTGGCTAGAGTTATTAATCTTTGTATCTTTATCAAAGGCTAATAATATTATTCTTTACTCTTTAAAAAAATAAATCCAAAGGATAATTTTTATTCTATTAAAAAAATTGAGTTTCCATTGTGATCCTTTAAGCTAATTGAAATTTTTTTTAAAAAAAAAATTGGGGTAAATAATCTGGGGAAAATTTGAATAAAGGAAAAAAAAAATAATTGAAATTTGGTTAATCCTAAACCTTGGCGTGCATTGAGAAGAACAAGAAACGAAGTAAAAAAGAAAACAGAAGAAAACAGAAAAAAACGAAGCAAACAAATGAAGTAAACGATATTTGGTGGTTTCCAAATTTTATCAACTTATAATTTTTTTTTTTATCAAAACGACGTTATTTTGATACACAGATAAGGAAAGGAGTTATGAATCCTTTTGATCTCTTTTTTAATGTGTTGTCAATTTTAAAGTAAAATTCTCACAATATCCTCAGAGAAAAATCCTTGTACAGGATCCGGATCCAATGAATATATTCAGAGCAGCAGATAAATGTATTTATATCTTCCCTTGCCCACAACACAAACCACAAACCCTACAGAGAAACTGGGAAATAAGAGCCTTGAGAAGGAGAACCAAATCCTTTCCTTTACCTTCACGCCTCCATTAAAACCCCTTCAATCTTTCTCTATCTAAGTAGTACTCTCTCTCTCTCTCTCTCTCTCTATATATATATATATATAGACACACATATACATATATATATATGTTACATCTTATGCATTCAAATGTCTTCATAAATAAACTCTGATTCCTCACCTTCATTTATTTATCACAACCCATTTCAATTCATTCACCAAATTCACACGCCACTCCTTTAAATTCCCACTTGATGCATCACAATCTTCCTCAGAAAAACAGAGCCAAAAAACAGAGCTTTACAGAGTAAAAAAAAGAACACTCTTTACTTTTCTTTTCCCTCCTGTTTTCCTTTCCCTTTTCTTGAAAATGGGTTCTTTACAAGAAGAAGAAACAAATAAAACAAATGGTGTTTGGGTCCAAGGACCTATCATAGTAGGTGCAGGACCCTCTGGCTTAGCAGTTTCAGCTTGCCTTAAAGAAAATGGAATCCCCTCTTTGATTCTTGAAAGAAGTGATTGTGTAGCTTCTTTATGGCAACAAAGAACTTATGATCGCCTTAAACTCCACATTCCCAAACAGTTTTGTGAACTTCCATTGTTTGGGTACCCGGAAAGTTTTCCGAAATACCCAACAAAAAAACAGTTCATTTCATACGTGCAGGCTTATGCTAAGCACTTTTCAATTGAGCCCAAGTTTAATCAAGTGGTGAAAAGGGCTGAATTTGATCATTTGAGTGGTGGGTTTTGGAGGGTGAAGACTCAGGATTGTGAGTACATTTCCCGGTGGCTTGTGGTTGCTACCGGAGAAAATGCCGAGCCAGTGATCCCCGAGATTTCGGGGATTGAGAGGTTTAATGGTCTTGTGGTGCATACAAATGGTTATAAATCTGGTTGGGGGTTTAGGAAGCAAAGGGTTTTGGTTGTTGGGTGTGGGAATTCTGGTATGGAAGTTAGTTTAGACCTTTGTAGACACGATGCTATTCCTCATTTGGTTGTTAGAAACTCTGTAAGTTCATCAAAATCTTTCTTCAGCATTCTCTCTCTCTCTCTCTCTCTCTCTATATATATATATATATATATATATGTCGCATATATGAATATGTTCGGTTCAACGGTACATTTATAGTGTTGCAGCGACTAGCGTTTAGTATTGAGAATTGCGAATTAAATAAGTTGCATTTATAATAAGTTTTTTTAGTTTTTTGTGACTAAAAAATTCTCAAATGCGTATTTTATAGACTGTACGATCACTATATGTATGCGGTAAAAAATTGAATTTTGATCAAATTTCTTGATGTGTATATCTCGGAAAATTAATGATTTTGGTAAATTCCAATCAACCAGTTGGGATTTTTACATAATTTTAAATTTGGGTAATTTTGGTATGTTTGAAATCATGTAGTTGTAATAAGTTGTTGAAGTTTTGTTGATATGGGATTATTTTGGGGTTTTGCCTAATTTTGTTTTTATCTGATTTGATAAATCAGGTTCATGTTCTACCTAGGGAGATGTTTGGCAGGTCTACATTTGGCATAGCTATGGCACTACTCAAATGGCTACCTCTAAGACTAGTAGACAAGTTACTCCTACTAATGTCTAACTTCACACTAGGCAATACAGAGAGGCTTGGCCTGCGAAGACCGAAAACCGGTCCGATTGAGCTAAAAAACGCCACCGGAAAGACACCTGTGCTTGACGGAGGAGCATTGTCACAAATAAAATCCGGTAAAATCAAGGTAAGTTGTAACAATGAGCCAGATTTGCCCTTCAATTGTGGAGTGTACAATTTAGAGATTTTTCAGGTTAATTTTGTGGGTGTTTTTGCAGTTAATGGCAGAAGTTAAAGAGATTACAAGAAATGGGGCCAAATTTATGGATGGCGTTGAGAAAGAATTTGATTCTATTGTGTTGGCAACAGGCTATAAGAGCAATGTGCCTTTTTGGCTCAAGGTATGCTTGAGCAACTCTATTGAATCCTGATACCATACAGTTCATTTGTACGGTCTATAGAAATGAGTTAAATTTCGTGTTTAATTTTTAATTATACTTATACAACACATTTCTATAACAAGGACCAGTTTGAAGTGGCCCTGAACAAAAAAAGTGAAAATCTGATGCCATTTGTTTGGATTATCCCCTGCTTCTGAACAAGTCATTTCAAAATATTTTTTTGGTTGATGACGTGGGATTCTGTTAGTATGAAGTGAACTTCATAGTAAGTTTATTTCATCTTTCGTCTGATCGACACGCATGACGGAGAGTGATCTCTCTCCACCGCGTGTCGTACTATATATTGGTAATGAAATTCACTCCATACTAACTATTTCCGATTAAATATTCTATTTTTCCGACCAAAAAGCAAAATTTGAAAGTCTTCCTTTTGCTCTTTTCTAGAGGCAGAATCCAAATTGGAGTTATCAGGGAGGAATATTTTTATTTTTTTTAGCATCAATCCAAAAGAGGACTAATGACTGGTACATACTAACAAAAATACAGCCATTTCTGGCCTGGCTTGTTCCAATTCAATAACATTGCAACAAGTTCAATTCTATTTTTCTCCTTTTATTTATTTAATTCAGTAAGTAAGCAATATTTCTAGTTTGCTATTCAAGTGACATAACAACAAAAATTTTTTATGTGCAATTGCTACATAGCATGCTTTATTTCAAACTATAGAATGTGGTACATTGCCTAGTACTTTGGTAAATTAGGTATACATCGCGAATTCGGATCCTTTATCCCAAGTTTTGTCTCATCTCCTGTCCCTTTCATCCCATGTATCGGTGACTTGGTGTCACTAATAATTTATCTATAAATAATGTTACTATCACGTAAACGTATCACATAATACTTACATACTGTATGGGGTGACACCCATGAATTTGTTGTTGACATGATCTACTTAACTCAACAACAAATCTATATGTGTCACCTATGACATTATATGAAATGCAGATATGATAATCTTTTTACGCGATAAGTAGATAATTGTTTATCAATTTATAAATGTAACTATTAAAAAGTAATTGAGTTACACATGGTACTGTGACATAGGATGAGACAGAAAATAAGACCGTAAATAGAACAATAAATTTGGACTCGGGCATAATATGCCATCAACGGGTGGATATTCACGCTCTAAACGTTCGGTTACTAACGATTATAGCATTTTATTGTGTTTCGCCACCTAATAAGAAATGGTACGTTTCATTTGTTAGTTAAATAAACTGCGTTTAGAATAAATTACTCGTAAACAAATAAGATTTTCAAATGCATTTAAATTAACTTTCAACGCAGTAAAACTCTTCGTAAGATAGTAGGAGGGGAAATGCATCAGCTTTAAGATATGTTACTTGTTGTGCTTATGCATGAATATTATTTGATGGAGTGCAGGGTTGCGATTTCTTTACAAAAGAGGGCATGCCAAGAACACCATTTCCAAATGGTTGGAAAGGAGAGAAAGGATTGTATACAGTGGGATTCACCAGAAGAGGCCTTCTTGGGACTGCATCAGATGCCGTTAAACTTGCAAGAGATATTTCTGACCAATGGAGGATATATAAATAAGGACTGCAAGAATATATACTTATAGCTCGTGTAATCCTACAATAACCTTGTTCCAAATATTGAGACAAAAAAAAAATTAGAAAAATTATATTTTCACATATATTTTTGATATTTTCACATATTTTTCTCACATGAAAGTGGGATCCACCATAATTTCATACGAGAGAAGTCCATGTGAAAATGTCAAAAATACGTTGAAAATAATGCTACCCAAACATATTGGGGTTTTTAGGAAGCTGGTTTTTTATGGGTATTTCATTCTTCAATCACCCAATTAGAACTTCTATGTTTATTATTTGTTCTAGATCGATCTCTCTCTCTTTTTTTCTTTTAATTTGAAAGTTTTCAGCTGTAAATTAACCAATTTTGGGTGAGATCTGCTTTTCTTCTTCTCTGGGAATGTATGATTATTAGCTTTGTAAAAGTAAAATCTTAGAGATGAGAAATTTCTTTTGGCAAGTATATATGCATTGGTAAGTTTGTTTTAAAAGAAATGGTTCAATTAATTTGTTCTTGTTTTTGCTTCTTATTATCAAACAAATGCGGTACATAATTTTATTAGTAATTACGTGTTATACGAGCACAAATTATACACAAACAAACAGCTATATATAACTAGAGGTAAAAAATAATATTCGAATCTTAACATTTAGATTATTAATAAAGTTTATGAACGTTTTATGTATAAAAAATATTAACTATTTAATACATGGGATAGTAATATTTGTAGACAAATTAATTAATTTTATCTAGGGTTTGTGTGTATAAAATTACTCTTCCTCGTATAGATAATTAGATGATGTGAAATTTGACTAAAAAAGAGTATTATTTAAATTTTTACTAGTCTATTTAAAATTAAATTATAAAATTTTAAGTTGATTCAGTCCATTGTATATAATTTGTTTGTCATAATTAAGGTACAACATATTATGATTAAAATGGTGATAGTATTAAATCTCGTCACTCTAATCTGATTGTAAAATGTATATCTCCTTTTTTTTTCCCTTTTTATATGGCATGATCTTTTTAAAGGGAATTAGAGGGTATGTATAGCTAGTAAATATGTTGTAACAAAATAAACATATTATTTGTGACTCTTCACCACCACCTACATGCATGTAAAGGTCTTGAATCAACAAAATTCATGCATGCAGACATTTGTTATTAACAAAAATTAAAGGAAAAACTTCTAAACATTACCATCTCCATTTTCATTATAACTAATGTTAATGTCTGAACGAAATTATCAAAACAATATATTAAAATTGCGCTAACTATTGATTGTATTGTTATAAAATCAAACTCACAAAATATATTTACATAAACATAAATAAAGAAATACAAAATATGAACACAAGAATTTACGTAAAAATTCAATTGAGAAAAAATCACGGAAAAAGAGAAATCTACTATAATAATATAAAGAGTACAAAGTGTTTATTTGTGTTGTATGCTATTGTGTCTATCCTCCAACCCTTGTTTGTTGTTGTGTTTATAGAAGTCATGTCCACCCAAATCCACTATTTGAGCAAATTGTCCAAATAAACGTATATGGGTCAACACCAAATCCGAACTATTAAATAAGTTGGGATACACCTTTGCTAGATCCAAATAATTACATCCCAAAAATAAGAGAGTATACAAATTTATCCCAACCAAAGATCTGTATCAGCCGAAGACGAATTATCTCACCCAAACACCATACGCCGAACAGATAACCAACTTTATATCACAATCGAAGGACGTTTGTCCGTTCAGGGGGAACAAAGCCACTTCTGATGGACGTTTTGTCTGTTCGGGGGGAACAGAGCCATTTTTGATGGACGTTTTGTCCGTTTGGGGGGAACAAAACCACTTTCAAAGGACGTTTGTCCGTTCAGAGGGAACAAAGCCACTTCTGAAGGACGTTTTATTACTCGAATGCGTTAAATGATATTGGTCAAGATTGACATTGATGGGTGCATGGTTCCTTTTCTTGCCGAAGTCAAATGGTGGTGTGGACTTAACTTAGGGCAGCTGAAGTGAACTGCCGAACTAGATAACTAGTGCAACTATTTTGGCATGATGATACTATGTTGTTATTGTACTACAAACAATTTTGTCCTTTTCATCATGACGCTTGCATCATCATATTTCCACTGCCCGACTCTATCAATAATATCACTTTCCTGTCACGGGACTCAAGATATATTAATATGTCAATTAATTGTTTTCAATATCACATATATTATTTATTACAAACCATTGCAAACGTCAACAGTGTATCATATAATAACATATATATATATATTACTTGTTTTGTATCATCTTAATCATATTTATTGCATGCGATCATCGCGTCCAAATTGCGTAAATAAATATAATTTAATCATGCGTATAAATTTCATAAATAAATATAATTTGATACTTATCTCTGATGATTTTTCTAATAGAATTTTGTTTTCCCACAGACGGCACCAATGTTAACCCTTGTTTTTGTACGTCTAACGAAATCACTAAAACAGTAGGCCAAAATCATGCTAACGGTTGATTGTATTGTTGTGAAATCAAACTCACAAAATACACTCACATAAACATAAACAAAGATATATATAAAATATGAACACAAGAATTTACGTGGAAACCCAATTGAGAAAAAATCACGGAGGGAGAGAAATCCACTATAATAATATGGAGAGTACAAAGGGTTTATTTGTGTCATATGCTATTGTGTCTTTCCTCCAACCCTGGCTTGTTGTATTTATAGAAATCATGTTCACCCGAATCCAACTAGGAGTAGGAGTCCTTTTTAGAATCACATTATAACTGTAATTATTGATCGATTGTTTCCTTCCCAAGTTAGATATTCTTATTCCACCGAATAAGAAAACACAATTTTACTTTAATAAGAATTCTCCCTATTTAAGCAAGTTGTCCAAATAAACGTATAGACTAACACCAAATTCGGTCCACTAAATAATTTTGGGTTACACCTTGGCTAGACCCAAATAATTACATCCCAACAACTAACGTTTTAGTTTATTCTGTAGTAAATGTCAAAATAATTGTCGTTTGCATATATATATATATATATATATATATAAGTGAATTTAAGTTTTATTTCTTATAATACATATATTACTCCCTCCATTTCATTATAACTGACGTTTTAATTTATTTTTTATATATATAAGAGAATGTAAGTTCTCTTTCCTATAATACTCATATTTATATCTTTTTTTTCAAGAATATTTAATTCAATCAAATAATTACTCTTTTTTCTCTTTCATTTTCCCAATAAAAGATATATAATAGTGTTATTTTCATCTTAAAACTAAAATAAATTGTTGTCATTAGTGTACATATTCTTTTAGTCACAGATAATATGGAATTTAGGGAGTAGTATTTACTTTATAGTCAGATATACTGAATCAAAGAACCATTCATCCAAATCATCTCAATATGAATTATTGGTCAACTCAGATATTGATTACATTATGTTTACGGGTCAACTCAAACATTGATTATATTATACTATATAATAGGGTGAACATTATGAAAGTAGTATGCACACAAGTCAATCATGTTTGATGATAAAACATATACTTTGTAACAATCTTATTCATTTATTAATAAAAAGTATTAATTTATTAAAGGCTTTTAATTATCTACATGATCTTTGTTTTATAATATGTGATAAACCCATAGTTTTAAGCAATGCTTTTAGAATAATGATGATGATCATTCTAATGAGATCTAAATTCTTAGAAAGCTTAAAACTAAAATAGTTCCCAATCATTGGATTACTAAATTGGGGATTAGTGAATGGGATAGATTGGTACATACGTTTAACTTCTTTCGTTGGATGAGGATGATTGATCTCATGATCATTTGTGTGGAGACACTAAAGCAAGTATGTAGGTGCTTATTAGAGAATAAGTCATCGAAGCATTGGCTCGCTAAGGAATACCTAATGGAGTTTTACTTGCTGTCGATAGAAATTCTGTAGTGATAGTAGTCAAGTGATCCTTGGACTTGAGATCATCATAAGTATCTTGTGTATGATGAGTTATACTTTGACTTATTCCTTAAGACCCTTAGGGTATATCAAAGGGTATGCTTGGGTATAATAAGTTGTACATTGGAGATAATGTATGATCAATAAAGAATCTACCACTTATTAAAAGAAGAGAAATGTCCTATGTGATTCGATAAATGACAACCCAGTAGTCCTTGGCAATAAGCGAGAATGAAATTAGAAAGGAGTTTCTAATTTGCATTATTTAGTGTTGTGCATTTAAGGATCGAAATACATATAATTAAATAAAATAAGACTTGATAAAGAATTCCATGCCTTATATTTAATTGGGACATTGTATGGTGGAATGATTGAATTTTATGGTAACTATTTACTCAAAGGTTCTTTTATGATTAATGTTGAAATCTATATTATCCGGAAAGTCGTTGATCGTTAGGGAGGCTTATCCTTATTGTAGAATAAATATTATTTATTTAAATAAATTAATTATTTAATTTATTTATTTAAATAAGATTAGAATTGTTTCTAATTGATTTATTCACAACAGGTTTAATATGGAGAACCTAAAGGTCACACCATAAAAGGAAGAATAATTATTTAAGAAGTTAATGGCATAATCGTAATAATATGTTGTGTATATTTAATTTAATCTATGGTGATAGAATAAATTAAATAACTTAATATTTATTATTTAATATTTTAGAAATATTAAATATAAATTAATAAGAGGAGTCTTATTAATATTATTATAATTATTATTATTATTATTTTAATTTCTAAAAGAGTTTAGGAATTAATTTAATATAAATATTCTCATTTATTCCTAATTGGATTAGGAAGAAAAATTAGTTAAAGAGTTTAATTAATTATCCCTAATAAGATTAGGAGCCCTTTAATTAAAATGGTTTAATTAAATAATACCTTATTTTTAATAGGGTTACTTGATATCTTTATAAGAGAGTCTTATATTAGATATCATTACTACGTAATAATTCCAATGGTTGGAGAAAGTACGCCCTTTTCATAGAGATAGAAAAACTAGGGTTTAGCCAACCACCCATCTTCTTAAATCCTTCTTCTTCCTTGGTGGATCACCTCAGAGGCCAAACACTTGGGTGGCTAACATTGATCAAAAGGAAGGAACCAAACCCGGTGGATTCAAGTTGAACGCGAAAAGGATTGGAGGTGAACTCATGCACGAGGAAGATCGGATCTTCAAGGTATGTTTCTTATTCATCTTTTTCGTTTAATTAATAATTGTCGTATAAAGGGTGATCGGGATATATGGTTTGTAAAATTTTTAAACTCTGATTTATCTCGCTTCCGCTTAATTTTTGCAATTTGATTGCGTTCATGAATATTACAAACCTAACAGTGGTATCAGAGCCAAACCTTAATGCAAATTATTAATTATTTTGATTTGATATGTATATTGATATGTGTTTAGAATGATTTAATTGGGCATAATTTTATTGTATAAAATTTATTTTAAAAAAAAACGGAAATCAAATCGCTGATCGTATTGCGTATTTTATTTTTCGATTTCTATTTGAGAAGTCCGAGACGGTTTATTTTAAAAACTACTTCACGTATATCCTGTTGCTTCAATAAGGTAATATATATATTTATTATTCTTTGTTGTTATTTATTCACGAATATCATATTTGCTTCAATAAGGTAATATATATTTATTATAATTTAGTGGGAATCAACAAAGATTATAATGGTGGAACCATAATATATATACTGGTTATTATATATTATATATACAGATTCCATAACTTGATTACTTATATATATATATATATAATAGTTATATATATATATATATATTCTTAATTATTTTATAATTATAAATAAAAAGTTTATTTTAATTTTAAAATAAAAAGTTTATTTTAATTTTAAAATAAAGATTTTTTTTAATTTTAAAATTAAATTTCATGCTAACTAATTAGAGTTGGAATTTGATTCCATGATAACTAATTGGAGTTGAAATTGTATTCCATCTTTCCTTAAATAAAGGAGTTTATTTAGATATGAAATAAGATTTCATATTATTTTAAATAAAAGAGTTTATTTATGAATAGGAAAGAGAATCCGTGTGGACGCCCCCAAAATTAAGTATACGTCACCCATCTTGGGTCGCCACTTACATGGTACATAAATTCAAATACGACTTATTAATATAAGCGTCAGGTGTGCAATACTGACATAAAGCATGAAGTTTGAATACAAATATTGTCTACTAGATATTATACAAACTCAAAAGGAGTCCTCATTACAACTATTATCACACTATTTCACGAGAATAGTGAGGACTACTAATGCTATCCTCCGGACCATTACTTCGTTCCCCAGACTCGTCAGCAAATATGTTCACATTTCAAGAGAAACGGTGAAAGAAAGGGTGAGCTCAACTAGCCCAAGAAGAAATATTATGACTAAGATAATGCGTAATAAATTATCATTAGCCTTCAACAGTGTTAAACCGATAAAATACTGATAGACAACCGGTTTAACTTAATGAATAAGCAATCCATTAAAAGAGTCAAAGTAGAGAATAAAGTCTCTACTATCTTTTTAGGTTTTAAAGGTTTTCATCAATTTTTATCATTGAGACTGAGACTTAATAAATAAACCACCACATCTAATCATCCCTCGTACCACGGGCCAAGGATTTTCATCAAATTATCAATGGTCAGCGACTATACCGAATCACCCACGGTCATAATCATACCAAAACTATCCATCAACGCATTACAAACGCCTTCGAGGGCTTTTGTCACATCATTTATATCAAGTCATGATTATACCGAATGATCCTCGATCATAATCATACTAAGTTCATCTATGCATCGTAAGCCCAAAGATAACATAATATAACATGAGGATGATGACAATGACATAGTAATTCAATAAAAACAAGTTCAAGAATTATTTAATCCATGAATTATTAACGTCCAAATTGTCAACATGACATCTTTGTTTCGTAGAGTAAAATTCAAGAATGATCGAAGAATATTTTCATGAAAAGATATTGGATGAAACGCAAATATCAAGGATATTCTACTAATTTCATGGAGTATATAAGTCAAAGTTTTAACCAACCTGGGTATAATAAAGAATGGAATAACAAAAGAAATCACCATGCATGCGATGCCTTGCAGAGGTAAAGTTATTCCAATGAATAATAATAATAACGGAACCGGTCAGAGGTGAAATTCACAAGCGGATGTTCCAACAGAATAATAAAGATGGAACCAGATCCTGTAAAACACGTATAGGATATTCCAACAGAATGATAAAGACGGAACCAGTCCGTGTAAAAAACACATGCATGGATGTTCCAACGAGAATAATAAAAGCGGAACCAGTCCAAGTAAAAACATACGTGAGCGAGGATGTTCCAAATGTAATAATAGAAGAATGTCACCAAGTATAGGGTAAACCATATACATAAAGTTATTCAATGAGAATAATAAGAAGCGGAATAACATAAGGATTTCACCAAGTATAGGGTATGCCGTGATACAAAGTTATGTATAGGGTATGCCACTTTTACAAAAGTTATTCCAAATGTAATAATAATGAATGGAATAATGAAGTTCTCTTCAAGAAGAAAGAATAACACCTACTACCGTAAAAGAACCGAATATAGAAATAGTGAAGTAGCGAGAATACTCTTCTTCTTTCTATAATTTTCTCTTTATAGCTTCTCTCTATAATTTCTCTCTACAGAGTTTCAATGAATTAAGTAAGAAAATAATGAAGGAATGAGCTTGTATTTATAGGAAAATGGAATGCATAAGAATTAATCCATGAACGGTCCAGATTGATTTACTTTAATCGACGGTCCATATTTAAAGAAAAATCTTTTAAATAAAATATAATATATTCTATTTATATAAAAACATTTTACTATGCAAACACTATGCAAAAACACTACGCAAAACACTACGCAACACTATGCATAATAAAATATAATATATTCTATTTATAGAATAACTTTAATAAAGTATTCTATTTTATATAAAAGATGTTTCATTTTATTACGTTAATAATACTGAATAAAACAAAGCGCCATTATCGTTATAATAATTCATATTATTAATCGACAATAATGGAATCAAACTGGTGACTTCTCACATAAGCATCGATAATCAATACCGCAATACTCTTACGCAACCACGTATGACATCGTATTACTTTTACTACCGAAAGTAGTTCAACAAGAACTACGGTAAAACTTCATAGATTATTTCAATAAAATATTTTTGTCGTTTTCTTAATCCGACAATAATTACGTTGTGTAGGTCCACCAATGATTGAGTAGTTATACTAATATTCCCTGCTAAATCAATATTCCCCACCAATCGAATATAATATAACCACTTGCATATACTTTGCAAAATTTATAAATATTACCCACAACTATAATATTATCTCAAATTCACACCATAATATAAAAATTATTTTGACAAAATTTAAATCTTTATTGATAAAATTTGGGGTCTCACAATCCCCCTCCTTATGGAATTTCAGCCCTCAAATTAGGTAATGATACGATATGATAAAGAGATGAGGATACCTTGAAAATATTAAATTCATCTTGAAATCGCCAAAGCTATTCATTAACTATTCATCTTGCACTACAAAGCAAAGATATACAACTGTAAAACCAATAATCTTTGAGACTCAAATTTTTAATAGTATCACAACCATGAATTATCCATGCACCTTTTGGCTAAGGATATTCGTGTTTTCAATTACTGGTCATGATTATACCGAATAATCCGTGGTCATAATCATACCAAGTCTATCAATGTACTACTACCAAAGATGACTTTTACCACATCCATGAATTAATATTTCATTCTTTGAGACTCATTTCAATAATTAATCCATATCATCGAATCATCCCCGCACTACTGTGCCGAGGATATTCATTCAGATATACCGACCACGAATTATCCATGCACTACTACCAAAGATAATCGTATTCATTAAGATCACGACCACAAATTATCCATGCACTACTACCAAAGATAATTGTGTATTCATTAGTATCACGACGACACAAATTATCCATGCACTACTACCAAAGATAATTGTGTATTCATTAGTATCACGACCACAAATTATCCATGCACTACTACCAAAGATAATTGTGTATTCATTAGTATCACGACCACAAATTATCCAATGACTACTACCAAAGATAATTGTGTATTCATTAAGTATCACGACCACAAATTATCCATGCACTACGGCCAAAGATAATTGTGTTTTCAATTACTGGTTATGATTATCTTAGAATAATCCGTGGTCATAATCATACCAAGTCCATCTATGCACTACAGCGAGCCATGAGATGACTTTCAACACAATATAACGTGAGAGGATAATGATATAAAGAATCAATCAAATGAGATAAAGGATAAATATTAAACATTTATAATATAATTTATCCAGGATTCAAGAATATCCCCATGTTATCAATCACTTAATAATCTCATAATCTAATAACATTAATATTATAACAATATTTTAATCACTTCTTAAATTTATAAACAATTTATCTCAATTGTTTACGCTTTACCATATAATGCATTTAATCATTCAAAATGCCATACTCATAAGATATCATCACCAATTATCAAATCTCTCAAAAAAAATATGCATATACTCTATATAAGATTCTCTAGCCATAATATCCTATTTTCAACTTTGTTACTTCACATAACATATTTAACTCATATGTTCAGAATTAAACTATTTTCATGAAAATACCAAATCAGTCCCAAAAATATTTCTTTTCTGGGATTTAGCATAATATAGTCCCATAATGAAAATATATTTTCTTGGAATTTTAAAATTCATTTACTATTTTTCAAAAATCAATTTCTAATTAATTCCTTAAGAAATTAGCTACCTCAAGTTTAACTCCAAAATTCCCAAATCTTGGCAGGACCTTACACATGTTAACGTGAGCTTCTAGTTTAAATTTCATGGTCACGTGAGTTATAGAACTCCGGTTATAGCGTTTTTTGGAAAAACCTAAATATTGAAATAGTCATAACTTGCTCATTTTAAGTCGAGAATGAGCTCATTTTTGGACAGGAGATACTTTTATACCATATACCTTCATGTCCCAAAAGGCCAGAATTTTTCTCATAATTTAAGTGGCTGAAACAGCCCTTAAAGTTTCTGGGCAGTAGCATTTTCGAAATTTACAGCTTTGGCCTCCTTTGCTAAAAATCAGTCCACACAAAAATCTACAACACCTTTTCCAGTAATTCTACTTGGATTAGTTAGGTAACTCATAGATCTAACTCTAGGACTTGACCACATTCAAAAATTCAAAATATAATAAGAGATATGGTCAATTGAATTTCATGTTACGCTTTTTCACCAAAATCGATTTTCAACTCTTTGTGATTTCTAAGAAACTTTCATGTTTTTACATACCAACCAACATAACTCATCATAAAACTTACTAATACCACGAATACCCATGATTTTCATTATTCCAATGCTTTTATTATGACTTTCATCATAAACCACGTAAACTATTCATTTTAGTTGAAGAAATATTTGAGGGTTTAAGAAATGGGTTTTATCTTTGGGAATTCAATACAAAATTGATTTCACGCCTAGGGTAGGCTAGAAATCTTCAAGAATACGTCAAAAAATTTATTAATGATAGAAATATCATTCAAAATCGCTACTCTTATCCAAGACTTGGATAAGACGTTACATTGATACCAATCGTGACTTCTATCCCTTAACCTAGATAGCCCTCACAATGATACCTATAAACTTGCCATCTTCATTCACGATGTCGCCCTCTGAGAAAGTCCGGCTTGGTGCATTTCACACAAGGAAGTCAACAACGAAAGGATCGGGGCTCTTTACTTATGGCTTGATATAACAAAGAATTAACTTTAGGGTTTGGTTACTTTGAATTCAGATATAACAAAGTTGGTTAGGAATATGAAAGCTAACAACCTTACAAAAAGAATAATAAGTAGTTAATCAATCGTTTTCAAAAATTACCTCAAAGGCAAGAATTTTTAAAGATATAAGATCGTGAAAGTGTTTATTTGAAACAACAAGATTAATAAACAAATTGGAGGTAACGAAGGTTTCTCCCAACGAAGTTTCAATAGATAAATCAAAGTCTAATTTTTTTTTCGAGTCAAATTTAAACATTGAACACAACTAGGTAGAATAAAAGAGTGGGTAGAACTTGTATTGAATAAAGTATAGACTTCATAATAATTAATTTACCCGTAATAACTCCGTTCGGTTTTCTCGACAAACGCTTCTCGCTTAAATTAATCGAGTTTGACTTTTACTATAGGGTACATTCCACCCTTAAGTGCTTCTTCACATTCCTCGATCCATGATTTGAATCATTATTCTCGATCCATATCGAATTCGGGTTGTGCCGCTATTGTGGTAATTCAATTCGATGTTAAATTTCCCAATTCATTCAAAAGCAAAGTCCATTTCATCTATTTTGGCTTTATTGGATCGGACGTCTTTTTTCTACACTATCAACGCGTTGTGCGACTTTTACCCACGCATCGTCTATTCTCCTTCGTTCGGTTGTTTCTTCTTTCGGTGATCTTTGATTTTTAAATTTCGATTCCAACTTTAATATCTTACACCGCCAAAGCGTGATTTTGTTCGAGCATCACATATCGGGTAAAACCCAATTTTGAATTGTTGTATCCTTTGTTCCACTAATCAGTTGCCGTTCTTGACTGTTCTTCTAGCTCACGAACACGATTTTGTAATTCTAAGTTTTGATCATAAATTTCTTAACCAATTCTCCTCGGGTTCCTCTTCTTCCTCTTCTTCCTCACTTTCACCGCTACCTCGCAACTAGCTCGTGTTGCAACAATTAGTTCTTCATTTACTACGTGGATATCTCTAATTTGTTCCTCGTCATACCTTTGCATTAACTCGATTAGTGATTAAAGGTGTCACAACGGTCACATTCACTCCATTGTGAATAATACCGCCATTTCACAAGGGTTAATTAATATATCAAATATTATCCCTATACTACGGCCAGACCAATTAAATACCAAATAAACTTAGGTAGGTCATACTAGCGAAGGAATTTCCGTCTCTCCCTCCTAGTTCTTATCTCACATCTTAGCCGGGATCATATCCTAAGCTCGATACCAACCGTGACGCCCTAAAATTAGGTATACGTCACCCATCTTGGGTCGCCACTTACATGGTACATAAATTCAAATACGACTTCTTAATATAATCATGTAGGTATGCAATCTTACATAAAGCGTGAGTTTGAATACAAATATTGTCTACTAGATATTATACAAACTCAAAAGAGTCCTCATTACAACTATTATCACATTATTTCACGAATAGTGAGGACTACTAATGCTTATCCTCCGGACCATTGCCGTTCCCCACTCAAATCCCCACTATGTTCACATTTCACGAAGAAACGGTGAAAGAAAGGGTGAGCTCAACTAGCCCAAGAAGAAATATTATGACTAAGATAATGCAGAATAAATTATCATTAGCCTTCAACGTTGTTAAAGCGATAAAATACAATAGACAACCGGTTTAAGCTGCGGTGGAATAAGCAATCCATTAAAAGAGTCAAGTAGAGAATAAAGTCTACTATCTTTTAGGTTTTAAAAGGTTTTCATCAATTTTTATCATTGAGACTCAAACTTAATAAATAAACCACTACATCTAATCATCCACGTACCACGGTCAAGGATTTTCATCAAATTATCAATGGTCATGACTATACCAAATCACCCCTAGTCATAATCATACCAAAAACTATCCATCAACCGCATTACAAAACATCGAGAACTTTTGTCACATCATTTATATCAAGTCATGATTATAATAAGAATGATCCACGATCATAATCATACTAAGTTCATCTATGCACGTAAGCAAAGATAACATAATATAACATGAGGATGATGACAATGACATAGTAATTCAATAAAACAAGTTCAAGAATTATTTAATCCATGAATTATTAACGCCCAAATTGTCAACACGACATCTTTGTTTCGTAGAGTAAAATTCAAGAATGATCGGGAAGAATATTTCCATGAAAAGATATTGGATGAAACGAAATATCAAGGATATTCTACTAATTTCATGGAGTATAGAAGTCAAAGTTTTAACCAATTTGGGTATAATAAAGAATGGAATAACAAAAGAAATCACCATGCGTACTTTACTTATCATGATACAAAGGTTATTCAGCAGAATAATAATAATAACGGAACGGTCGGGTGAAATTCACCGCCACAGGATGTTCCAACAGAATAATAAAGATGGAACCGGATCCGTGTAAAACACATGATAGGATATTCAACAGAATGATAAAGAGCGGAACCGAGTGGGTGTAAAAAACACATGCAGGATGTTCCAACGAGTATAATAAAAGCGGAACCGGTAGGTGTAAAACACATGCATGACGGGATGTTCCAACGAGAATAATAGAAGAATGTCACCAAGTATAGGGTAAAGCCGCATATCTGAGTTATTCCAACAGAATAATAAGCAGCGGAATAACATAAGGATTTCACCAAGTATAGGGTATGTCTGCGTATACTGAAGTTATGTATAGGGTATGCCACTTTTACGAGTTATTCCAACGTAATAATAATGAATGGAATAATGAAGTTCTCTTCAAGAAGAAAGAATAACACCCTACTAGTAAAAGAAATGAATATAGAAATAGTGAAGTAGCGAATACTCTTCTTCTTTCTATAATTTTCTCTTTATAGCTTCTCTATAATTTCTCTCTAGAGTTTCAATGAATTTAAGAAAATAATGAAGGAATGAGCTTGTATTTATAGGAAAATGGAATGCATAAGTAATTAATCCATGAACTATCAGATTGATTTACTTTAATCGACGGTCCATATTTAAAGAAAAATCTTTTAAATAAAATATAATATATTCTATTTATATAAAAACATTTTTACTATGCAAAACACTATGCAAAACACTATGCAAAACACTATGCAACACTATGCATAATAAAATATAATATATTCTATTTATAGAATAACTTTAATAAAGTATTCTATTTTATATAAAAGATGTTTACATTTTATTACGTTAATAATACTGAATAAAACAAAGCGTCATTATCGTTATAATAATTCATATTATTAATCGACAATAATGGAATCAAACCGAGTGACTTCTCACATAGGCATCAATAATCAATACCGTAATGCTTCTTATGCGACCACACGTATTCATTGTACTTTTACTACCGAGTAGTTCAACAAAGAACTACGGTAAAACTTCATGTAGTTATTTCGATAAAATATTTTTGTCGTTTTCTTAATCAAACCAATAATTACATTGTGGGGTCCACCAATGATTGAGTAGTTATGCGAATATTCCCCTGCTTAAATCGAATATTCCCAACCAATCGAATATAATATAACCACTTGCATACTTTTGCAAAATTTATAAATATTACTACAACTATAATATTATCTCAAATTCACACCATAATATAAAAATTATTTTGACAAAATTTAAATCTTTATTGATAAAATTTGGGGTCTCACAATCAAGTATTTCCTTAAATAAAGGAATTTATTTAGATATGAAATAAGATTTCATATTATTCAAAATAAAGTAGTTTATTTGTGAATAGGAAAAGCAATCCAAGTATTTTCTTTAAATAATTGAATTTTATTTTTTATATATGGAATTGGATTCCATAATTAATTAAAATAAAGGAGTTTATTTTGATTAAAATTTTGATTAAAATAAAATAGTTTATTTTATTCAAAATTGGATAAATTTAAATAAAATAGTTTTATTTTGATTTAAATTTGGATTAAAATAAAGGAGTTTATTTTGATTCAAAATTAAATTTTATACTAAGTAAATTTGCCCATTAAATGATATCAATATATATATTAAATGTTTATTATTCATAAGATGAATGTTATTTATTGATGCGTATGATGATGTGTATGATAATAAATGGGATTGATTATGGACTATTGACCGATGTGATTGGATTTTATTTTAGTTGGATGCATGAATGTATGGGTTTTATTAAATGGAGATTCTGCACAGTATCTCGTCTTCTCTAATTTTTACGAATGTAAATTCTATCACCTTCCTATGTACTTCCCCATGGCATTTGGCGATCAAGGTTTCAATTTATTTTAAATAGTTTTGTAATATGAATAGTTAGAATTAATTTTGAAAAATTGGAGATCAAGGAGCAAAGAATGACTTGAAGACCGTTTGTAATGGAGTCAGGGTTTAAATGTAATAGTTATATTTAAATATTATTTCTTGCACCCCTAGGGTTTGACCTTTTAGTTCACTTGGTGGCTCTAGTGAACAAACTAGAATAAAAGTCCATAATCAATCGGGTAGAATATAGTATTCTATATATGCATGCTTATACTATATATATTATATATTATGCAAACATCTTGGCATGTTCATTAATATATGACGCGTATTTTATATATATATATATGTAAATGTATTTAAACAAGATGAGACAAATTAATAACAAACCCTCAATTTTTTTATATTAAGTCTAAGCGTTCAAAGATATTTGGAATATCGAGCGTTGCCTTTAGCATGATAAAATTAATAGAGTATTAAATATTTAATATGAGTTTGTTGTGTCACCACTTAGCAAGTATTAAGTATTTAAGATGTTAATTTATCACATTTGATTCTTATAAAGAAAATTGAACAATATTGTTTTGTTGTGTCACCCTGAGGATGATATTTTTCTTTTTGAATATATGGAGTGCTAGGTGGGACTTAACTTGGATAATTTTGATTCGGATGTGCCACCACTTGATCAAAATAATCTAAGAGGCAAAAAGAAAAGGAGTTTCATAGTTGATGTAATTGACAAAAGTTGTTTACCTATTTATTTATATATAGTTTGTTGTGTCACCACAAGGCTATATACATTTGAAATGGGATCCTTATTCTCATTTAGCAAATTTTTAATTAGATTTTTACCGAACTATATATATTGAGGTAATATAATTTGAAAAAATAGTGGGAGATACCAATTTAAAACAAGACCTAATTTATTTTGGTAATTAATAAAAGAATGTATGCTAAAATGTTGTTAATTACAAATTCATTTACAAAATTTTACAATGTCTTAATTACTATCAATCATGAAACATATTAGATGTTATTTAAGCGGGCCCGTATTAAGCGGTTGGTTAAGGAATTTGAGAATAGTTCTCATGCATTTGAAAAGTTATCTTATGTTAATATCGCCTATCTTTTTGCAATGGTTGCGAATAATGCCTCGAGGAAGACATTGCTACTTTTAGAAAGTGGCAAGATGATGCACGATTGGCTCGATGCATCATGCTCGCATCATGAGTATGAGCTTGGCGTCGGCGTGAAAACTATGGATGCTTCTACTATATTCCCCGCACATCAAGTAGTTGATGGTGAGGAAAGTGGGGCCGATAGATATCGAGATATCTAAGGAGCTCTTAGATCTAGAATGACTAATGACACTACTGATCTGGACAAAAGTCCTTAACATAATCAATTTGATTGATCAATTAGGACAATAGGTTTTGTCATGGATGGAGAGTTGAGCCAAGATTTGATCTTGCACTCACTCCAGGACTCCTTTCACAATTGTTGTGAATTTTTCATATAAACAAGCTAGATATAAACCCGTTGATTTGCTTATCATGTTGAAAAATGATGAGAGTCACTTTCAACCAAGAAAGACCATGTCTTCTTGGTAGGGGCCAAAAGGATATTACGAAAAGAAGAGCGATTCAAAGAAGGTATATAGAAAGGCAAAACAAAGGATAATAAGAACAAAAGCGTCACGGATAGAAAGGAGTTTGCTTCCACTGCAATAAGCTTTGGACCTTTGGAAAGAAAGCTGAGAAGCATCTTGCAGAGGCTAACAAAGAAGCTTAGTGAAGTTTTGGTTACAAATACAAATTTGTTCATGATTTAAAATAATAATTTTCTTTAAGTCGAGGTTCTACTTTGGTATTGGATACCGACTTTGGTTATCATAAATATAGATTTATGAAGGGACCAAAAACAGTAGAAAGTTAAACAAAGATAAGTAATCCTATGTGTGGAAAATGAAGCAAAAGTTCTTTGCATTAGCTATAAAACTTATAGTTTAGCAATGCTACGGGCAAATCTATTAAGTCGACAAGTTGTTATTGTATTCCAGTTCTTGTTAAAAATATTATTTCCATTTTATTGTTGGACAATGAAATCTTTGGTATTATAATTAAGAACAATTGTTGTTCTATTTATAATAATAATGTTTTGTATAGAAGCTGGAATATTACTTAATAAATTTGGTATACTTGACTTACATGAAAAATAATTTTGCATATTGAACAAACTAGTATAAGAAAAGGAGATGATCATTCAAAGAGTTGAATGTGTGTATTTCTTTGAAATACAAGTATGAATTATTTGAAAGGTTCAAAGAATTGAAGTGAAACAAATTGACAATGTATTAAGATTCTTTGATTAGATCAAGGAATAAATACTTGTGAAATAAGTTTCCAGATCATCTTAAATGGTTTTCTCATAATGGACGCCTCCTGATACGCAATAATATATTGATGTATCTTAATGGAAAATTCGTACCTTGTTGGACATGGTGCGGTCCATAATGATTTTACCGACATTCCAGTATCCTTCTAGGGACATGTCCTAGAAATGGCTGCATATCTACGGAAAAGGAAACCTCAAAATCCAGCCCCAAGACTCCATAAAAGTTATGGACAGGGAGGATTCCTAATCTTAAGTTTGTGAAGATAAGGGGTTCCAACTTATGTGAAAAGGTTTCAAAAAGATAAGCTTGGGACAAGATTTGACAAGTGTCGATTTGTGGGACATCCTAAAGTAAGTTTAGGGTATATGTTCTATAATTCTACTTAGCAAAAGGTGTTTGTTGTAAAACACGCTGCTTTCTAAGATAAAGGTGTTTATCATTGAAGGGCTAGTGGGAGGATAATAGATCTTGAAGAGTTCAAGAACCACAAAACACATATAAGTCAAATAAGAGGAACCGTAGATAGACTGTTATTGTACCACAACAAGAATAAAAATCGAAATAATCTTGAAGATACCTAGGAGGTATGGATTCATCATAGATGATGATGATGACGTCATACATCATAGAAGATGATGATCTCAGAGTTACATTCGATGAGGTAAGACTTTAGTGTGTACAAAAGGGTCAGTGGGGGGTTGAAAGTAGTATGCACACAAGCCAATCATGTTTGATGATAAAGCATATACTTTGTAACAATCTTATTCATTTATTAATAAAAAGTATTAATTTATTAAAGGCTTTTAATTATCTACGTGATCTTTGTTTTATAATATGTGATAAACCCATAGTTTTAAGCAATGCTTTTAGAATAATGATGATGATCATTCTAATGAGATCTAAATTCTTAGAAAGCTTAAAACTAAAATAGTTCCCAATCGTTGGATTACTAAATTGGGGATTAGTGAATGGGATAGATTAGTACATCGTTGTTAACTGCTTTCGTTGGATGAGGATGATTGATCTCGTGATCATTTGTGTGGAGACACTAAAAGCAAGTATGTAGGTGCTTATTAGAGAATAAGTTCTTTGAGCGTGGCTCGCTAAGGAATACCTAATGGAGTTTTATTTGCTGTCGATAGGAATTCTGTAGTGATAGTAGTCAAGTAATCCTTGGACTTGAGATCATCATAGTATCTTGTGTATGATGAGTTATACTTTGACTTATTCCTTAAGACCCTTAGGGTATATCAAAGGGTATGCTTGGGTATAATAAGTTGTACATGGAGATAATGTATGATCGATAAAGAATCTACCACTTCTAATAAAAAAGAGAAATGTCTATGTGATTCGATAAATGATGATTGAGTAGTCCTTGGTTAAGGCGAGAATGAAATTAGAAAGGAGTTTCTAATTTGCATTATTTGGAGTTGTGCATTTAAGGATCGAAATACATATAATTAAATAAAATAAGACTTGATGGTAATTCCATGTCTTATATTTAATTGGGACATTGTATGGTGGAAGGATTGAATTGTCACGGTAACTATTTACTCAAAGGTTCTTTTATGATTAATGTTGAAATCTATATTATACGGAAAGTCGTTGATCGCATTTAGGGAGGCTTATCCCTATTGTAGAATAAATATTATTTATTTAAATAAATTAATTATTTAATTTATTTATTTAAATAAGATTAAATTATTCTAATTGATTTATTCACAATAGGTTTAATATGGAGAACCTAAAAGGTCACACCATAAAAGGAAGAATAATTATTTAAGAAGTTAATGGCATAATCGTAATAATATGTTATGTATATTTAATTTAATCTATGGTGATAGAATAAATTAAATAGCTTAATATTATTATTTAATATTTTAGAAATATTAAATATAAATTAATAAGAGAGTCTTATTAATATTATTACAATTATTATTATTTTAATTTCTAAAAGAGTTTAGGAATTAATTTAATATAAATACTCTCATTTATTCCTAATTGGATTAGGAAGGAAAATTAGTTAAAGGAGTTTTAATTAATTATCCCTAATAAGATTAGGGAGCTTAATTAATTAAAAGAATTTAATTAATTAAATAAATCCCAATTCCTTAATTGTTAAGGTGGGTTGCCCACATCTATTAATAAGAGGAGTCTTATTATGGGTTAGGAGTTGTTGATTTTTTCAACATCTGACATAATTCCAATTGTTGGGAGAAGTACACCCTTTTACATAGAGATGAAAACTAGGGTTTAGCCAACCACCATTCTTCTTGAATTTTCTTCTTCCTTGGTGGATCACCTCAGAGGCCAAACATATGGGTGGCTAACGTTGATCGAAGGAAGGAACCAAACCATTCAAGTTGAGCGAAAAGGATTTGGAGGTGAACTTGTACGAGGAAGCTTCGATCTTGAGGTATGATTTTATTCTTTATCTTTTCGTTTAATTAATAATTATGCATAAAGGGTGATCGGGGGTATATGGTTTGTAATTTTTTAAACTCGATTTTTACACGCTTAAGCTTAATTTGTGCAATTTGATTTTGCATACATGAATATTACAAACCTTATGGTGGCATCGAGCCCGAACCTTTATGCAAATTATTAATTGTTTTAATTTGATATTATATTGATATGTGTTTAGAACAATTTAATTGGGCATAATTTAATTGTATAAAAAAAAAAAAATCAAAAATCACGATTTTCATGAAAATAAATGGATTTAAAGGCAACTTGTTTAAGCACGCATTTTCAAGTTAAAAATTAAATGGAAATCATGTTAAACAAGAAATCACAGGAGATTTTTTTAAAGAGGACATGCGATATCATAAAACATGGTCACGTGAATCTTTTAAGTTAGTAGAAATCAAAATTTTTTTTTTAAGTAAGTTTGAGTATGCGTGCGGTTTAAAAAAAAAAAAAAGATATATAAAGTTATATATATATATATATATATATATATATATATATATATATATATATATATATATATATATATATATATATATATATATATATATTAGGTTATTTTATTATTTTATAATATATATATATATATTTATATATAATATATTATTTTTAATAATTTTATAATTAAAATAATATTTATTTTAATTTTAAAATAAAGGTTTATTTTAAATATTAAAATAAAAGAGTTTATTTTAATTTTAAAATTAGAATTCTTCTGCTAACTAATTAGAATTGGAATTGGATTCCATGATAACTAATTGGAGTTGAAATTGGATTCTATTTTTCCTTAAATAAAGGAGTTTATTTAAATATGAAATAAGATTTCATATTATTCAAAATAAAGGAGTTTATTTGTGAATAGGAAAAGAATCTAATTTCCTTAAATAAAGGAGTTTATTTAGATATGAAATATGATTTCATATTATTCAAAATAAAAGAGTTTATTTGTGAATAGGAAAGAGAATCCATGTTTCCTTAAATAAAGGAGTTTATTTAAATATGGAATAAGATTTCATATTATTCAAAATAAAGGAGTTTATTTGTGAATAGAGAAAGAATATCATAAAGTGTTTTTTAATAAAGATTTTTTTTTATGGAATTGGATTCCATAATTAATTAAAATAAAGGAGTTTATTTTGATTAAAGATTTTGATTTAAATAAAATAGTTTATTTTATTCAAAATAGGATAAATTAAAATAAAATAGTTTTATTTTGATTTAAATTTGGATTAAAATAAAGGAGTTTATTTTGATTCAAAAATAGATTTTATACTAACTAAATTTGCCCATTAAATGATATCAATATATATATTAAATGTTTATTATTCATGAGATGAATGTTATTTATTGATGCGTATGGTGATGTGTATGATAATAAATGGGATTGATTATGGACTATTGACCGATGCGATTGGATTTTTATTTTAGTTGGATGCATGAATGTATGGGTTTTATTAAATGGGATTCTGCGTGCCTCGTCTTCTCTAATTTTTCTTAATGTAAATTCTATCTCTCTCCTATGTACTTCCCCTGATTAGCGATCGAGGTTTCTATTTATTTTAAAATAGTTTTGTAATAGGAATAGTTAGAATTAATTTTGAAAAATTGGAGATCGAGGAAGCAAGGCGCTTGAAGACCCGATTTGTAATGGAGCAGGGTTTAAATGTAATAGTTATATTTAAATATTATTTCTTGCACCCCTAGGGTTTGACCTTTTGGTTCACTTGGTGGCTCTAGTGAACCAAACTAGAATAAAAGTCCATAATCAATCAAGGGTAGAATATAGTATTCTATATGTGCATGCTTATTTTATATATATTATATATTATACAAATATGCTTCGCATGTTTATTAATATAACGTATTTTATATATATATATAAATGTACGCTAAACAAGATGAGACAAATTAATAACAAACCCCTCAATTTTATATTAAGTCCTAGCGTTCAAAGATATTTGGAATATCGAGCGTTGCCTTTCTAACATGATAAAATTAATAAAGTATTAAATATTTAATATGAGTTTGTTGTGTCACCATGGCCCAAGTATTAAGTATTTAAGATGTTAATTTATCACATTTGATGCTTATAAAGAAAATTGAACAATATTTTTTTGTTGTGTCACCACAAGGATGATATTTTTCTTTTTGAATATATGGAGTGCTAGGTTGGACTTAACTTGGATAATTTTGATTCGGATGTGCCACCACTTGATCAAAATAATCTAAGAGGCAAAATCTGAGGAGTTGCATAGTTGATGTAATTGACAAAAGTTGTCTACCTATTTATTTATATATAGTTTGTTGTGTCACCACAAGGCTATATACATTTGAAATGGGATCCTTATTCTCACTCACTAGCAAATCTTTAATTAGATTTTGCTTAACTATATAAGTGAGGTAATATAGTTTGAAGAAAATAGTGGGAGATACCAATTTAAAACAAGACCTAAATTATTTTGGTAATTAATAAAAAATGTATGTTAAAATGTTGTTAATTACAAATTCATTTCTGAAATTTTACAATGTCTAAAATTACTATCAACTGCGAAGCATATTAGATGCTAAATTAACGGGCCAAATTAAGCGGATTGGTTAAGGAATTTGAGAATAGTTCTCATAAAGGTGAAAAGCTATCTTATGTCATAATCGCCTATCCTGCAATGGTTGCAGAACAATGCCTCTGAGGAAGAGATTGCTACTTTTAGAAAGTTGCGAGAGATGATGCCTGATTGGCTCGATGCATCATGCTCGCATCCATGAGTAATGAGCTTGACGTCGGCATGAAACTATGGATGCTCTACTATATTCTGCACATCAAGTAGTTGATGGTGAGGAAAGTAGGGCTGAAAGATATCGGATATCTAAGGAGCTCTTCCGATCTAGAATGACCGGATGACACTCTGATGATGATAAAAGTTCTTAACATGATTAATTTGATTGATCAATTAGGACAACTGGTTTTGTCATGGATGGAGAGTTGAGCCAAGATTTGATCTTGCAATCACTCCGGACTCCTTTCACAATTGTTGTGAATTTTTCATATGAAACAAGCTAGATATCGACCACGATTTGCTTAACATGTTGAAAAATGTTGAGAGTCACTTTCCATCCAAGAAAGACCAAGTCTTCTTTGGTAGGGGCCAAAGGATCTTACGAAAGAAGAACGATTCAAAGAAGGTAAATAGAAAGGCATAAACAAAGTATAATAAGAACAAAAGCGTATGGATAGCAAAGGAGTTTGCTTCCACTTGCAATAAGCTTTGGACTTTGGAAAGAAAGCTGCGAGAAGCATCTTGCGGAGGCTAACCAAAGAAGCTTAGTGAAGTTTGGTTACAATCGATTTTTGTTCATGATTGAAATAAATTTTTCTTTAAGTCGAGGTTCTACTTGGGTATTGGATACTGACTTTGGTTATCATAAATATAGATTTATGAAGGGACCAAGCGTAAGTAGAAAGTTAAACAAAGATAAGTAATCTATGTGTGGAAAATGAAGCAAAGGTTCTTGCATTAGCTATAGAAACTTATAGTTTTAGCATGCCTACGGCAAATCTATTAAGTCGATAAGTTGTTATTGTATTCCGATTCTTGTTAGAAACATTATTTCCATTTAATTTTTGGACAATAAAATTTTTGGTATTATAATTAAGAACAATTGTTGTTCTATTTATAATAATAATGTTTTGTATAGAAGCGAAATATTACTTAATGGATTTTATATACTTGACTTACGTGAAAATATATTTTGCAAATTGAACAAACTAGAATAAGAAAAGGAGATGATCATTCAAAGAGTTGAATGTGTGTATTTCTTTGAAATACAAGTGTGAATTATTTGAAAGGTTCAAACAATTGAAGTGAAACAAATTGACAATGTATTAAGATTCTTTGATTAGATCAAGGAATAAATACTTGTGCAATATATTTCTAGATCATCTCAAATGGTTTTTCTCATAATGGACACCTCACGATACGTAATAATTGATTGATGTATCGAAAGGAAAAATCGTACCTTATTTGAACATGATGCGATCTATAATGATTTTACCAAACATTCGGTATCCTTACAGGATAATGTCCTAGAAATGGTTGCATATCTACGAAAATGGTAACCTCAAAATCCATTGAAGACTCCATAAAAGTTATGGACGGGGAGGATTCCTAATCTTAAGTATGTTAAGATAAGGGTTGTCCAACTTATGTGAAAAGGTTTCAAAGGATAAGCTTGGGACAAGATTTGACAAAATCTGATTTGTGGGACATCTAAAAGTAAGTTTAGGGTATATGTTCTATAATCCTACTTAGCAAAAGGTGTTTGTTCACGAAACACGCCGCTTTCTACAAGATAAAGGTGTTTATCATTGAAAGGGGGCTAGTGGAAGGATAATAGATCTTGAAGATTTCAAGAACCACAAAATACTATAAATCAAATAAGAGGAACTTTGTAGATGGACCAATTGTACCTAACAAAGAATCGTAAATGCGGAATAGTAATAAAGATACAGGAGGTATGGATTCATCATAGATGATGATGATGATGATGCGCGTCATAGAAGATGATGATCGAGTTACATTACGATGAGATAAGAATGAACCTAGTATGTACAAAAAGGGTCGATTGAGGCGTTATGACATTTTTAGTATTATATATTGATATCTACTACGGATGAGGAATTACATACCAATGCTACAATCAGTAAAGATAAAGTTGTCTAAACAATCCTCCATGAATGATTTAGGAAGAGTATCATTATTGGGGATGCAAATCTATATAGATAGATTTAAAATGATGCTCAACTTAACCCAAAGAAAGTATATTCATTTGATGCTAAAGTCGTTTAGCATGGCAAACTCCAAGAGATGTCTCATGTCGATGAGCTATGGAGTGTATCTCTCTTAATAGTCCCCACAGACTCACGAAAAGATAGCATGAGTAACAATCATGTATGCGATGAAATGTCTGAGACACGATGTTGATCGGTCACCATACGGAGAAGTTCACTATGAGTCGGTGAAAAACATCTTAAAGTTCTTCTTACTTGGCACTAAGGATGTGAGCATAACATGGTGGGTCTAAATTAAAACTAGAGAGCTTAACAGACTCAAGTTTTTCGAATGAGACCAAGACGACATAAAAATCCACTTTAAGGTAAAAGGTTACCTTGAGCATTGGTGCGATGAATTGGAAAGGTTCCAAGCGAAGAAAGAGTTCTTTGGTTTAGTGATAAAGACAAAGTATATAGCTATAAATGAAGCTGCAAGTTGATTGTTTGGATTAAAAGTTCATTCTGAGAACTAGGAATAGTTCCTAAGTCTCATCTTGGATCTAAACATGTGTTGTGGCACTTTCATTTGATTATTAGAATCATTGAAAGATGGGAAATCACTATAGAGATAGTGGACTCTCATGAACAACATTACATATCCATTAACTAAAGCTTATCCAATCGGCCGGGGATAATCGTCACTTAGAAGAAGAAGAGTATGAGATACCATGACGATTGGCTTTAGTGCAAAGTGGGAGATTGAAAGTAGTATGCACACAAAGCCGATCATGTTTGATGATAAAGCATATACTTTGTAACAATCTTATTCATTTATTAATAAAAGTATTAATTTATTAAAGGCTTTTAATTATCTACATGATCTTTGTTTTATAATATGTGATAAACCCATAGTTTTAAGCAATGCTTTTAGAATAATGATGATGATCATTCTAATGAGATCTAAATTTTTAGAAAGCTTAAAACTAAAATAGTTCCCAATCGTTGGATTACTAAATTGGGGATTAGTGAATCCAGGATAGATTAATACATCGTCAACTTGTTCATTGGATGAGGATGATTGATCTCATGATCATTTTGTGTGGAGACACTAAAGCAAGTATGTAGGTGCTTATTAGAGAATAAGTTCACTTTGAGCGTGGCTCGCTAAGGAATACCTAATGGAGTTTTACTTGCTGTCGATAGGAATTCTGTAGTGATAGTAGTCAAGTGATCCTTGGACTTGAGATCATCATAGTATCTTGTGTATGATGAGTTATACTTTGACTTATTCCTTAAGACCCTTAGGGTATATCAAAGGGTATGCTTGGGTATAATAAGTTGTACATGGAGATAATGTATGATCGATAAAGAATCTACCACTTTATTAAAAGAGAAATGTCTATGTGATTCGATAAATGACAACCCAAAGTAGTCCTTGGCGAAGCGAGAATGAAATTAGAAAGGAGTTTCTAATTTGCATTATTTAGTGTTGTGCATTTAAGGATCGAAATACATATAATTAAATAAAATAAGACTTGTGGTAATTTCATGTCTTATATTTAATTGGGACATTGTATGGTGGAAGGATTGAATTATGCTGGTAACTATTTACTCAAAGGTTCTTTAATGATTAATGTTGAAATCTATATTATACGGAAAGTCGTTGATCATTTAGGGAGGCTTATCCCTATTGTAGAATAAATATTATTTATTTAAATAAATTAATTGTTTAATTTATTTATTTAAATAAGATTAGAATTATTCTAATTGATTTATTCACAATAGGTTTAATATGGAGAACCTAAAGGTCACACCATAAAAGGAAGAATAATTATTTAAGAAGTTAATGGCATAATCGTAATAATATGTTATGTATATTTAATTTAATCTATGGTGATAGAATAAATTAAATAGCTTAATATTATTATTTAATATTTTAGAAATATTAAATATAAATTAATAAGAGGAGTCTTATTAATATTATTACAATTATTATTATTTTAATTTCTAAAAAGAGTTTAAGAATTAATTTAATATAAGTACTCTCATTTTTATTCTAATTGGATTAGGAAGGAAAATTAGTTAAAGGAGTTTAATTAATTATCCCTAATAAGATTAGGATACCTTGTTGAACGTAATGCGGTCCAAAATGATTTTCTGAGCATTCCAATTATACTTACAGGATCGTTATAGCGTTGATCTAGAAATGGGCTGCATATCAAGAAAATGGTAACCTCAAAATCCATTGAAGACTCCATAAAAGTTATGGACATGGAGGATTCCTAATCTTAAGTATGTTAAGATAAGTGGTTGTCCAACTTATGTGAAAAAGGTTTCAAAGGATAAGCTTGGGACAAGATTTGACATGTCTGATTTGTGGGACATCCTAAAGTAAGTTTAGGGTATATGTTCTATAATCCTACTTAGCAAAAGGTGTTTATTGCGAAAAACGTTTTGCCTTCTAAGATAAAGGTGTTTATTATTGGAGGGGCTAGTGGGAGGATAATAGATCTTGAAGAGTTCAAGAACCACAAAAACACTATAAGTCAAATAAGAGGAACTGTAGACTATCTATTGTACCACAAGCTAAAGAATCGTAAATCTGAAATAGTACTAAAGATACCTAGGAGGTATGGATTCATCATGGATGATGATGATGATGAGGTACGTCATCAAGAAGATGATGATCGAGTTACATTCGATGAGGTAAGACTTCTGAGTGTGTATACAAAAGGACGATTGGAGCGGCTAGTGACATTCCTAATATTATATGTTGATATACTACGGATAAGGAATGACATACCAATGCTACAATCGATAATGATAAAGTTGTCTAAACATTCCTCCATGAATGGTTTGGGAAGAGTATCTTAATTGGGATAAAATCTATATAGATAGATTCAAGAGGATGCTCGACTTAACCCGAGAGAATATATTCATTTGATGCTAAAGTCGTTTAGCATGGCAAACTCAAGAGATGTCTCGTGTCGATGAGCTATGGAGTGTATCTCCTAATAGTCCCCACAGACTCCAAAAAGAGAGATCACATGAGTAACTATCATGCATCTGATGAAATGTCTGAGACACGATGTTGATCGGTCATATTCGGAGAAGTTCACTATGAAGTCGGTGAAAAACATCTTAAAGTTCTTAACCGGCACTAAAGATGTGAGCATAGATGGTGGGTCTTAATTAAAACTAGAGGGCTTAATGGACTCAAGTTTTGAGACATGACCAAGACGAGAAAAATCCACTTTAAGGTAAAGGGTTACCTTGAATAGTGATTAGTGCGATGAATGGAAAGGTTCCAAAGCAAAGAAAGAGTTCTTTGGTTTAGTGATAAAAACAAAGTAAATAGCTATAAATGAAGGCGCAAGTTGATTGTTTGGATTAAAAGTTCATTCTGAGAACTAGGAATAGTTCTAAGTCTCATCTTGGATCTAAACATGTGTTGTGGCACTTTCATTTGATTATTAGAATCATTGAAGATGGGAAATCACTATAGAGATAGTGGACTCTCATGAACAACATTACATATCCATTAACTAAAGCTTATCCAACGGCGGGATAATGCGTCACTTAGAGAAGAAGAGTATGAGATACCATGACGATTGCTTTTAGTGCAGTGGGAGATTGAAAGTAGTATGCACACAAGCCGATCATGTTTGATGATAAAGCATATACTTTGTAACAATCTTATTCATTTATTAATAAAAAGTATTAATTTATTAAAGGCTTTTAATTATCTACATGATCTTTGTTTTATAATATGTGATAAACCCATAGTTTTAAGCAATGCTTTTAGAATAATGATGATGATCATTCTAATGAGATCTAAATTCTTAGAAAGCTTAAAACTAAAATAGTTCCCAATCATTGGATTACTAAATTGGGGATTAGTGAATCCAGGATAGATTGGTACATACGTTAACTTGCTCATTGGATGAGGATGATTGATCTCATGATCATTTATTGTGGAGACACTAAAGCAAGTATGTAGGTGCTTATTAGAGAATAAGTTCCTTTGAGCATTGGCTCGCTAAGGAATACCTAATGGAGTTTTATTTGCTGTCGATAGGAATTCTGTAGTGATAGTAGTACAAGTAATCCTTGGACTTGAGATCATCATAGTATCTTGTGTATGATGAGTTATACTTTGACTTATTCCTTAAGACCCTTAGGGTATATCAAAGGGTATGCTTGGGTATAATAAGTTGTACATGGAGATAATGTATGATCAATAAAGAATCTACCACTTCTAATAAAAGAAGAGAAATGTCTATGTGATTCGATAAATGACAACCCAGTGAGTCCTTGGCGGCGAGAATGAAATTAGAAAGGAGTTTCTAATTTGCATTATTTGAGTTGTGCATTTAAGGATCGAAATACATATAATTAAATAAAATAAGACTTGACGGTAATTCCATGTCTTATATTTAATTGGGACATTGTATGGTGGAAGGATTGAATTATCACGGTAACTATTTACTCAAAGGTTCTTTAATGATTAATGTTGAAATCTATATTATACGGAAAGTCGTTGATCGTTAGGAGAGGCTTATCTATTATAGAATAAATATTATTTATTTAAATAAATTAATTGTTTAATTTATTTATTTAAATAAGATTAGAATTATTCTAATTGATTTATTCACAATAGGTTTAATATGGAGAACACAAAAGGGTCACACCGTAAAGGAAGAATAATTATTTAAGAAGTTAATGGCATAATCGTAATAATATGTTATGTATATTTAATTTAATCTATGGTGATAGAATAAATTAAATAGCTTAATATTATTATTTAATATTTTAGAAATATTAAATATAAATTAATAAGAGAGTCTTATTAATATTATTACAATTATTATTATTTTAATTTCTAAAAGAGTTTAGGAATTAATTTAATATAAGTACTCTCATTTATTTCTACTTGGATTAGGAAGGAAAATTAGTTAAAGGAGTTTAATTAATTATCCCTAATAAGATTAGGGAGCTTAATTAATTAAAAGAATTTAATTAATTAAATAAAACCCAATTCCTTAATTGTTAAGGTGGGTTGCCCATATCTATTAATAAGAGGAGTGTTATTATGGGTGTAAAGGGTTGTTGACTTTTCAACATACGACATAATTTCAATTGTTGGGAGAGTACACCCTTTCTATAGAGATAGAAAACTAGGGTTTAGCCAACCGCCCTTCTTCTTGAATTTTCTTCTTCCTTGGTGGATCACCTCTAGAGGCCAAACATATGGGTGGCTAACGTTGATCAAAGGAAGGAACCAAACCCGGTGGATTGAGTTGAACACGAAAGGATTTGGAGGTGAACTTGTACGAGGAAGCTCGATCTTCAAGGGTATGATTTTATTCTTTATCTTTTCGTTTAATTAATAATTATCGCATAAAGGGTGATCCGGGTTTATGGTTTGTAAATTTTTAAACTCGATTTTACTCGCTCATTAATTTATGCAATTTGATTTAAGCCGTATGAATATTACAAACCTTACAAATAATGTTATCTAATAATATTATTACGATAATATGAATTATTGCTCGATAATAAAAATACCGTGTAATGACAATTATTGAAACAACAAAGAATATAAAATATCAACGCAAGCAATTATTAAATCAATAAAATATTGAACAATAATTATCGTAACCATTATTGAGTAGTGCCTTCTTACGTAAGAATCAATAATTGGTGCAATCTTTATGGCGCCCCAAAATAGGTCCATTCCATCCAACCCATTCTCGAGTCGCCAAATACATAGATACGAAATAACTACAACTTTATTATTACAACATATAAACTATGAGTTTAAATACGAGATATTGCCATCTAGACAATATCCACACGCAAATAAATCCTCATCATAATTATTGATACATTATTTTACAAAATGGTGAGGACTACTAAACAACTCTCTCTAGAACCTTCATTCCATACCCCGACTAAGTACTCGCTACATTCTCGCCTCACGAGAAAAAAAATGGAACAACGAGGAAAAGGGTGAGCTCAACTAGCCCAAGTAAAGAATATTATGACTAAGATAATATACAAAAATTATCGTTAGTTTCAACAGGGAAAAATCTAATAGAATACAATAGACAACCGGTTTTAAATCAACAACTGCAGTGAAACAACAATTCATTAGAAGAGTTAAGTAGAGAATACAAACTACTATCTTACATATATGAATTTAAAAGTTCATCGTCGATATTTTATCCCTGTAACATCAATCAATATATATCCGGAATCAAATATTCATCTTTGCACTCTGAGGCCAAAGATATTCATCGATTGGTCATGTTCATCTAAACACTGTTTATCTTTGCACTACGGCCAAAGATATTAATCGATCGGTCGTATTCATCTCAACACTGTTCATCTTTGCACTACGGCCAAAGATATTCATCGTGAAATCATTCATCTTTGCACTTCTGGGCCAAAGATATTTAGTAATATCATCATTTAGGGTGAGGATGATGAAAATATTTTAAAGAAAAGCGAATCCGGTGAAACAAAAGAACAAATATTAAGGATTCGTACTTTAAACAATCCAAGTTCAAAAATACTTCATAAATAACGAGTGGAGTAAAATTCAAGAATGATCAAAACATGGATACAATCAAAAGCTAGTATCCATAATAGATATTTTAGACGAAAAAGAAAAAATTTCATTTTTGGTGAATAGTGTCAGTATTCGTGAATAGTCTGCAGTATGGCGTGAATAGTAACTCAAACACAAAAGATAGAAATTTTCCAAAAAACATCATCACGCCCGTGAATAGTACTCGTGAATAGTAACTCGTGAATAAGTAACTCATGAATAGTAACCCAGACATAAAAAGTTCCAAATTTGATAAAATCCAACCAATATTTCGGCAAGATAATGATATTGAAGAAATAATATCATTTTGAATCAAATAACATCCCTTACCTCGAAAGGCAAGATGCTTCTAGTTGAAAACAGGATATAAAGCTATGACTTGAACTTGCATATCGATATAGCAACACTCAAAGTATACTCAAAATACTCACAAGAATACGCCGATAACATAGAGAAAACTTGGTTTAAATTGTGATTTTCAATTCTAACCCAAGACCCTATTTATAAGAAAATGCTTAGAACACAAAAAGTAGAAAATTTATTAAAATATTAATATATATATATATATATATATATAATCTTCACCTTTTACACCTTTGAATCTGAAATTCAAGCAATTGAACACATGCCTCACACATGCAAAAAAATGTTTTTGTAAAAAATATTTAAAACTTCAAAAATTAATTATTTTGGAGCTTCGAACTTCAATAATTCATAATAAATAGTCCTTTTATCAAAAAAATTGAATCACGCGACTTTTTATAGGAAATTCAATTCTCTACAACTTTGCAGAAGAAAGTTTTTCCAAATTCCAAACAAAATTGGACCAAATCCACAAAGCAGACGATTTTACTGCTATAATCAAATTTCGATTCGATAATTGTGTCCACCAACACACAAAATATGTGTTAAACATTTAATGCCACAAAATACTCTTCATCCTCATATACTCATATATCCCACATTCATTATAAAAATATCACAGTTAATATATTATTAAAATAATATATTTAAATGAATTATTTTATCAGAAAAAGATAAAATATTAATTTTCAACAATTATCACATTAAAAATTTTCTCCATCTATATCAATATTTTCCTCATCATATAAATCAATAATTAATTATTCATAAATAATATTCTGAGAATCACGATCTTAAGAACTGGTAGTTCCGGAAGAGGGGCTTTCAATAAGGATCTCTCCTTCCTGGGCCTATGATTAGGTGACCGAACCTCTCCTTGAGGCGAACTTTCTAGACATTGCCAATAATATTATTCAATAATATTATTAGGATAATATGAATTATTGCTCAGATAATGGAAAATACTATGTAATGACAATTTATTGAAACAAACGGTAATATAAAATATCAATGCAAGCAATTATTGAATCAATAAAATAAAATCTTTGAATAGTAATTCTTGTAACAATTATTGAGTAGTGCCTTCTTTACGTAAGAATCAATAATTGGTGCAATACTGAGTATCTTCTTGTTCAACAACGCGTATTAGTGTGTTTTAACCAAGGGTATTCCAACAGTGATAACTTGAATAACTACTGTAGATTATTTATAAACAACTTATATTTGTCATTTTTCATCCAATCGCTTTCAGTTATGGGGCCCACAAAAATTGCGCCATCGTCAAATATTCCTAAACGATCTGAATATTCCACGACCAAACGAATATTCCCAAACGATAATGAATATTTTATAACCACTTGCTTATTCAAAATATTTTTAGCATTTTACCCATAACTAACCACATTAATCAAATCAACCCTTACTATTTCAAAATAATAAATAGAGGAAAATAAATTTCATTTATTAATAATTTGAGGTCTTACAAATCTTAGTGTCTTCTTATTTTTAACCACCTAGTATTTTAACGATGATTAATTGGTAATAATTACGCCTGTTATTTTTAAACAACTTATATTTGTCGTTTTCTTCGTCGATCGCTTTCAGTTAAGGGGCCCACAAAATCTTTAGCGCCATAAATCACGAATATTCCCAAACAATGAGAATATTCCACGACCAAACGAATATTCCTAAACAACAATGAATATTTTATAACCACTTGCTTATTTTGAAATATTTGCGTATTTTACCCATAACTATTCACATTAATCAAATCAACCCTTACTATTTCAAAATAATAAATAGAAAATTAAATTTCATTAATAATAAGTTGAGGTCTTACGAGGCAAGTAAATTTGGTTATTCAACCCACCTAAAAGCTGCTACATCTTGGAGCAGGTTAGTGCGGTATTAATTAGTGCGGTTAGATGCGATTTTTAGTGCGATTTGGTTTGATTTGGTTACCTTTCAAATTACTCTACTATATGATGATCACCAACCAAGTTAACTCACTAATATTTTTAACTAATTATCAATGTTTCTCGCTTTAAAGCATTCACAATAGTTTCTTTATCTCTATCTCTACTCTGCAGTGCTATTGGGTCATTATATAGGATAGGAATTCAATTTTTTCACTATGTACCCAACAAGTTCCTTATATTGATTCCTTAAATATTAAATTTTTAAATTCAAAAGTTAAAATTTGAAAGTTTCAACAATCAAATTTTTGAACGTTGTAACTATTTTTTATTTAAAAGTAATTGTTGTTTGAATTTAAAATTTGCAATTATTTTAATTTAAAAATAGATATTGCTAGAAATCAAAATGTACTGACTATCATTATGTGTTTATGAGAACTAAAACAATATTATTTTAATTATAAAATAATAAATTTATAATTAGTAGTAATATTTTTTATAAAATGATCAAAATCAAAATTTGACTAATTTTTAATTTTTTTTTTATAGTTCTCTTTCTTCTCTAAATCCTCTGTTTAAAAAATAAAAATGAGTGAATTTGATAGGCCTACCCAAATCAGCAATTAAATAAAATCGCAATAAATAGGGTGTGAAATGTCATTTTATATAAATAGGGAACGCTCTTTTGATTCCCTCACTCTGAGGAGTCAAATCATATATAGGGATTAAAATAAAGAATTATATAAGGATAAGGAAACTGTTGGATACTGATTTATTGATATATTCTTCAAATATGGGGATAGAGAATCTATTGGGGAAACTGTTGTGAATGCTCTTACACACTTTTACATATTATTTTCAACTCATAAAAATTGACTTAATTTGATTTTTCTGAATAAATTGATTAATTTTAGAATTAAAAAGTAAACATATATATTTATATTTTTAAACTCAAGAAATTAGATATAGTAGTAAATTTAATAAAATTTCTTATGGTTATGATTTTTGTACTTGTATAAATATAAATTAGTATAAATTTTAATTATAAAAATTGTCAATTTACTCCTAAAAAATCAAACTAAACTAATTTTTGAAGTACGAAGGGAATATTAGGTATGTACAATTCCTTTTCCAATGAGTTGGGCCACTAGATGCTATGGCGTATGTTTTAGTATGCCTTTGTAAGTGAAAAGTCTAGATTACCAATAATCTAGGTACAATTACATATTCTATTACATTTTTAAAAATAATTACAACAATAGTGCACTCATAAAATATTTACACAATTAATGTATTTAAAGTTTTATTTACATAATTAGTGCAATTAAATTTTCTTAAATTAGGGAATTAGTATGCAATTAGGATTCCATCTCTCATCTTCCAATTAATAAATTCATCTTCCATAATACCAACAACATCTTCTGGGCGAACATCACTTGAAATACGGCAGTTCTCAATGTCCCAAAGAATAACAACAAGAACATCCATGGAGTTCTGGAGTTGGAAAGGAGGTTGATGTAAGTTTGTGTTAGAAATTGTCACATGTGCTTGTGTTGCCTCATCTTCTTCGCCATCGTCGAAATGGCTTATCTCATTGCCACATTTGTTGCGAGCATGCCACATCATCCATCTGGGTGGAGGGGCCTTGGATGAGATCGGAACTACCGATGGAAGTGACGATGCAGCACATGTTGTTGGAGGCGGTGGTGGTGGGTTCCGTCCAATGGGTAGTGGTGGTGAAGATTGCGGTGGGCTTAATATTGGTTTACTTAGTAAATTAAGTAATTAATATCTCTACCAAACTATCAAATAAATTATAGTCCCTCTCTCATCGTGAATCTTCATGAACTCATCCATCGACGAATCCTTCCGACCGATTGTACAGTTGGTAGCCAAACATTCATACCAAGGTAACCAATTCAATGTTTTTAGGTTTCTAATTTATTTTTAAAAAATCTATTATAGATTTTTTTTATTTAATAATCTTGATTTAGTAGCTAACACTTTATACAAATGTTACCAATTCAGGTTTTATTGGGTTATCAATTAATTAAAAAAATTATTATAAATTTTTTTTATAATCTGATTAGTAGACAAAACTTAATACAAAGGTAACCAATTGATTTTATTGGGTTACCAATTAATTATAAAAAATTAATAGATTTTTTTTTTATATAGTCTGATTGGTAATAAACCTTAATACAAATGTAACCAACAAAAACTAAAATTGTTACCTTTGAAAGTTTTGGTTACCAATCGCACTAAAATTTCTATTGATTACCCACAAAACTAAAATGGTTACCTTTGTATAAATATTTGGATACCAACTGCACTAAAATTTATCTTTTTCTCCTTTTAATTTCTGGACTAAATCAACCTTCGTCATAATAAGCATTATAATTGGCGTCCATGGTGTTGAAGCTGACGTCGAAGAAGAAGTGGCGAAGGGATGAGGAAGATGACCGGCGAAGGGGATGAGGAAGATGACGTTGCCAAACTTGGAATATTTGAATTTTAATTATTATTTTTGAATTTGAATTTGATTTGTTTGTTAGATCCAAGATATTTGAATTATGGTAGTTATTTCTCCTTGATTTTAGGTTTCTTTATTATTATGAATTGAATCCTATACTAATTCCCTAAATTAAGGAATCCTAATTGCACTAATATTGTAAATAAATATAGAAAGTGTATTAATTATGTAAATATTTTATGAGTGCACTAATAGTGTAATTACTTTCTAAATGTTGTATACTTATGTAAAGGTCCTAATTTTCTGACACACAACACTTAATAATTGGTATTAATATACTGTAAATTACTCTACAAACTAAGGTTTATTGCGAGTTCTAAATTGGCTTAAATACACTTTTCTCAATCTACTCGACTCCGGTTTACAAATGCATCACTGAAGTGAAAATTTTTACGGTCAACTCATTGAACTATAATTTCTTTACAAAAATCCAAAAAACCGTCTACTCTGTTAAAATATTAACGAAAAATTTATGTGGCACATGTATGATAAACTGACAAGGAGAGAGAATCTGAGTTGGATAATTAATTAAATTAAAATATACACAATTCTATTACAAATAATTAAACAAAATATAAATCAAATTAATACACATAACAAATATTTAAATTAATAATAAAATATATTAATTAAATTAATTAATAATAAATATTTTAATATATAATTTTTACAAATATATTTATATAAAATTAATGAATTCATATTTTTTTAAATATTAACATAAAAATTTAAATTAAACAAATATAATCTAACTTATTATAAACATAAATTTATTTTTATTGGTTTAAAATAAGAATAATATTATTATAAATATTAATAATTAGTAATTTACTTATACTATTACTCAAATTATAGGTATAAGATTACAATTTATATATTTCTAATTTAGATTTAGTTCTTCCATTTTCATTTTCATCCATTTCCAAACTGATCGGTTGTAGGGATTGAACGACGGAGGAGGAGGAAGTGTCAGAGGTAGAAAAAGGGTATAGCATGGCGGTGGCGTGGGTGGAACGGGGTGGTTGTGATCGGAGAGGAAAGGAGGAAGAGGGCGATGTGTTTGTCTGTGTAATATCCACTTGCGTGGTTGCCACCATTAATGAGTGTTGATATGTATTTCATCTTCCTCCTATTACTGATCTGTATATATTTTAGTTTTTTTATGGTAGATCTGATCGGATCTGATGGATAAATAAAAGTGGCTTGATGGATCTGATGAAATAAAAACGGCTTCATGGATAAATAAAGATCGGATCTGTATTTAAATTTTTTGATGGTAGATCTGATCAAAGGGGAAAGGAGGAAGAGGGTGGTTAGATCAGAAATCTAGCAGAAATAATATTTAAATATGTTGGGGGAGAGAATGACCTCGTTTAGAATGGGAAAAGAGGAAGAGGGCCTTTCTCCTTTTCAAATACAGAAATAATAGATATTGTATATATTGTTGGTATATACGTTGGGGAGAGAATGACCTCGTCTTCTTTGAGGAGCTTTATTATATATGGGTCTATTGCAATTGCAGCAAAATCTTATGAAGTGGTTAGTATGAAGTTTATTTTGAGTTAAGTTAGTTAATTGACCAATAGAATACTAACACGCAGGCGGAGTTTTATGTGAGACCCCAAATTTTATGAATAAAGATTTAATTTTCTCGAAATAATTTTTTTTTATATTATGGTGTGAATTTGAGATAATGTTATAGTTGTGGATAATATTTATAAATTTTGCAAAGTATGTGCGAGTTATGTTAATATATTATATTCGATTGGTCGGGGAATATTCATTTTAAGCAGGGGAAATATTAAATGACGGCACAATCATTAGTGGACCCCATTAGCGGAATTATTGTCGGATTGAAAAAGCGACAAAAATATTTTATTGAAAATAACGGCGAAAGTTTTACCATTGATCTTGTTGAACTACTTTCCGGTAGTAAAAAACATCGATGTCTGGCGTTGTTGCGTAGTAAAAGCGGTATTGATTATTGATATTTATGTGAGAAGTCACTTTCGGTTTTGTTCAATTATTGCTACTGATAGTTCTTTGCGTAGTATCTCGTATTATTTGATTGATTATTGTTGATTTAGAAGTTTTGTTTTATTCGTATTATTAACGTAATAAAATAGAAACATCTTTTATATAAAATGCGAATACTTTATTAAAGTTATTCTATAAATAGAATATATTATATTCTATTATTATAAGTAGTGTTTTCGTAGTAAAATCTTTTTATATAAAAGTAGAATCTTTATTAAAGTTATTACATAAATAGAATATATTATATTTTATTATGCATAGTGTTTTGCATAGTCTTGCGATAGTGTTTTTGTAGTAAAAATCTTTTTATATAAATAGAATATATTATATTTTATTTAAAAGATTTTTCTTTAAATATGGACCGTCAGATTAAAGTAAATCAATCGGATAGTTCATGAATTAATTCTTATGCATTCCATTTTCCTATAAATAAGCTCATTCCTTCATTATTTTCTTACTTAATTCACCGAACTCAGAGAGAAACTATAGAGAGAAACTATAGAGAGATGAAGAAAAGTTTTCTCATTCTTCACTACTCTTATATCAAGTATTATTTTACGGTAAGGGATATTATTTGTTGTACTCGTAGGGAATATTATTTGTTGTACTCGTAAGGGGTACTCTTTCTTTCTTATTTATGAAGAGAACTTACATTATTCCATTCTTTATTATTATGTTGGAATAAACATACATCTACAAAATCTTTGCATCATGGTGAAATTCTTCTAATATTCCATTCTTTATTATTACATTGGAATATCACATCATGCGTTTTACGCCAGAACACGGTTCCGTCTTTATTATTATTACATTGGAATATCACATGCAATGCGTTCTTGGGACTGATTAAAATCTTTATTATTATACATTGGAACATCCCCGTCGGTCTTGAATTTAAATCGGACTGGTTCCGTCTTTATTATTCTGTTGGAACATCACAGCCGGTGCGAATTTACTGCGACTGGTTCCGTTATTTATTATTCTGTTGGAATAACTTTGTCATACATCTGAAGTACTCACATGCGTGGTGATTTCTTTTGTTATTGATTCTTTATTCTACTCGATTGGTTAAAGTTTTGACTTTTTATACTCCATGAAATTAGTGGAATATCCTTGATATTTGCGCTTTCATCCAAAGATATCTTTTCATGAAAATATTCTTTTGAGCATTCTTGAATTTTACTCTACAAAGCGATAAGTATCATGTTGACAATTTGACGTTTTTAGTTCTGAATAAATTAATTCTTGAACTTATTTTATTGAATTCTTATATCATTGTCATCATCCTCATGTTTATATTATGTTGAAAGTCATACGTGGCCCGTAGTGCATAGATGGACTTGGTATGATTATAATGGGGATTATTCGGTATAATCATGTAGTAATGTTACAAATGATATGGAAAAAGTCCTCGTTGGCGTAGTGCGTTGATGGACGATTTTTGGTATGATTATGGCTATGAATTCTCTTTGGTAGTAGTGCAAAGATGAATTATTTTACTGGCGTGATCGGGGCCAGATTGATGAAAACATGATTATCTTTTAGTAGTAGTGCGTGAATAAATCGTGGTCGTGATCTTTAAAGAATATCCTTGGCGTAGTAGCGCGGGGTGATTCGATGATGTGGATTATTTATTAAGGTGAGTCTTAGCGATAAAAGTGATGAAAACTTTTTAAATCATAAAAGATAGTAGATTATATTCTCTACTTGACTCTTTTAGTGGGTTCATGTTACATTGCAGATTAAACTGATGATGTCTATTGTATTTTATCGGTTTAACATTGTTGGAGGCTAATGATAATTTATTCTCGCATTATCTTAGTCATAATATTTCTTCTTGGCTAGTTGAGCTCACCTTTGTTTCTTTATTCTCTTTAGGAAATGAATATATATTTGGAGACGAGTCGGGGAGCGGAGTGATGGTCAGGAGGATAAGATTAGTAGTCCTCATTTATTTTGTGAAATAGTGTGATAATAATTGTAATGAGGACTCCTTTTGAGTTTGTATAATCTCTAGTAGACAATAATTGTATTCAAACTCACGGTTTATGTTTTGTCGTATTATACATGTGAGTTGTATTAGTAAGTTGTATTTGAATTACATCTTATATAAGTGGCGACCCAAGATGAGTGGCGTATACCTAATTTTGGGGGCGTCACATTTTAAAATTGTACCATACTCTAAAAAAATAAAATTGTATACTATAATACCAAAGTGTTACTATACCAAATAAATATTAATGATTAAAATAAATTTAAAAAAATTATTTTAATTGTACTTTTATTTTGAATGAATTATTTTATTTTATTTATTTGATTTTGATTACTTTAGCAATAAATTTGTACAAGTTTCCATCTAGGCATACCCCAAATAAAAATTCTGACATTTAGATTTTTTCTTTCTTTCACGTGGCACCTCATATAATTTTTCCGTCCAAAATCAAACAATTTAAAAGAATTTATAACGGTTTGTAAATTTTTTGTAGTTCACTGACTCGATTGTAAAAAAATTCAGTTCAATAATACATTTATAAACCGAGATCAGGTAAAGTTGGGAAAAAATGTATTTAACTTGTTCTAAATGTAATTGATAATCATTTTTGTCCATAAATAATTTATTATAAATATAATTTATTAGTGAACTTATAGAAATAGCCTCAAAAGAAAGAAACTGAACTTGCCCCCAAAGATCATGTTTTACTTGTAAACTACCAAAAGCAAAATTATACTACATCCGTTTTTAAAAAATTGTCGTTTAAAATTTTTGCACGTGAATTAAGAAAATTATTTAATACTATAGGAAATTAATTTAATTTGTTTGAAATTCCATCACTACCCCTTTATGGAAAATTGAAAACTATTAATACAAGAGAGAGAATTTTTTGTGACAATGAAAGAAAGAATGGGTAATATAAGAAATTAAATAATTTATTTTTTTCGAAAGTTATAAACGACAAACATTTTAAACAAATTTTTTTTTTTAAAAGACAATTTTTTTTATGAACGGAGGGTTTCTTGTGTATGTTGGGAGAGAACCAGAGCTAGGAGAGAATCCGAGCTCGGGATCAATTTTTTGTATCTTTTATTTGGGAGATAATCGAGGAGCCCACATGTCAATATGCATTCACAAGGTATTAAGACATTCAGTAAAATCTCTATAAATTAATATAGTTAAGGATTAGAAAATTTTATTAATTTAGAGAGTATTATTTAATCGATTAATTATTAATTTATTAATTTAAAGAGTGTTTTTCTATTCGGTGAACATAAATTTAATTACATTAAAATTATTGCATTTTATTGATGTTTATATCATACTTTTTTTTATGCAACGTATCATATTTATTAAATTAATGTATCCTACTTTTGACGATGATGCAATACCTAATTTGGAGTCAATAACGCGAAAGAAAACACTTATAGCGTCAACAACTCTTAACAAGTTTTTATTACAATTCGAGAATGCATGCAACACCTGAACTTTTGGACGCAATGAGAAAAATTAAGGATGAAATTCAATTAGATTTGAATTTCAAAATAAAACAAACGAGAATAGAATCATATTTTACAAGTTTACCCTACATATATTTGTAATTTAAAAGAATTATTAATTTATGATTTTGATGGAACCATATATTTATATAAGGGTCTTTTTAAAAATTATTATTTTATTATTTTATCAAAATTATTAATTTATCCCATTAGTCCAAGTCGGGATGGGGAAAAAAGTTTATTTTAAAAAAATTATTAATTTATTGAGTATTAGCTATGTTCCGTGCCTCCAGCACTACATGGACGGTGGATTTATCCCAAATTTTAGACGGTCCAGATAATTTATTATAGTGAACGGAAAATTTAAAATTAATTATATTTTGTTAGATAGATTAATTTATAGAGGTCTAAAATTCAATTTCGCTTAAAAGCTTAAGTTATTAAATCTTATGTCATTCATACATATATTAATCCTTCATCATTTTATTATTTCTCTATTACAGGACTTCAACTCACCTGTTGTGATATTTTTATAAAACTTTATTTCAATACAGTATACAACATTTGTCTAATTATCTAATCCATAAATGGGTGACTGATTCAAAACTTTGTATTGAATAGTAAGGGTGTAAATGAATCGAGTCGAGCCGAGTATTGAGTTGTTTAAATTTGATTCACAAAATTTATCAAGTGAATATAAAATAAGATTTGATTGAGGCTCGTTTAGCTACCGAGTTGAGTACGATCTCAAATCGAGCAGTTTAATTTTTTAAAACGAATATGATCTAAGTATCAATAGAAAATTTTAATTTGAGAAGGTTTAAATAATTTATCAAATTTTAAAATATGCTCATATATGAATTATTTATAATTTGAATCGAACTCGAATCAAATTTTTAATCAAATTAATAAAATTAAGTTTAAATTATTTACTCAATTTACAACGTTATTGAATAGTATGACATTAATACTACATGTCATACGAATTCATATCATGCAATGGCAGTACGAATTTGGTGCGTTTTGGCATTATAAATGCTCATAAAAAATATCAAGAAGTGTAAAAATTGGTAGCTACTGCCTACTAGCTAGTGAGTACTATCTTGGTCTTTTGGCTCACGTGACGCTAACTAACGTCATCAGTACTGAAGTATACTCCTTTTCAATTCTATTTGTACAGTGACTTTTCAGAAGCTCATTATATGGGTTATATAATTATATGTATATACACAGTTACTAGGAAGATGAGGACGAGTTTTTTGGACTATGACAATGGTTGAACTGTTACTATAGTCCAGAATAATTATGGCGATCAGTGAAATCGTCGTCATAGTCCAAAAAAATCGTCGACATAACCGACTGTATATATCTGTGATTATATATACATCATTTTTTCTTATATATATATATAAATATATATATATATATGGAAAAATATATGCTATAAAATCAAACAAATACACTATTTAAACAATATATATATATATATATATATATATATTCAAAATATGTTTTTTAGAAAATTGACATTTTCAACATTAAAAATATTGACCTAGCATATAAATATATCACACAATTATAATATTTACATAATATATTATAAAATTGTGCATAATTATTATTTTCAACGTTAAAAAATTACTCCATTCTTGCTCAAAAGAATGATTGAAGTGATAAAAAAATTATCCTCGAAAGTATGATAAAAGTACTACATAAATTTTTATTTAGACAAATTTATTCTTGACTTAGTATCATATTTTACTTCTCTCAATAGTCAATCACTCACATCATTAATTCTCTCTACCCAAAATCTAATTAAATATATTAATTCATGCAAATATCAACTCATCACATTACTCGAGGACAAGGGTAGATTGAAAAATATATATATTCTCTCCTATATTTTTTATTACCTTAATTTGTATAAAAATGTATTTCTATCATTCTTTTGGGGACGGAGGGAGTAGGGGTGTAAGCCGAGCCGAGTAGCTTTGTACTCAACTCAAAAATATGATTCAAAACTCGAATTCGAAATCTATCCGAATCGAATCTATTAATACTCGTTTTCTTGTTAATGATGTACAAGTTAAATTCGAACATATCAGTGTTCACTCAGATTGGGGTTTGAATATCTTAAAAAATTAACTTAAATTTTTTTCTAGATTATTATTATGAAGTAATAACTCTCTCTTTCATTATCTATTCCCATAATAGTGCAATCACGCCACTAGTAAATATTTTTTTCTATTTCAATGATCTTCGTCTATTCCAATAAAACAGGATGCAAATATTTTCTTTCTTTTTATATGCTCTTCATGTATTCCAATGAAAGTTTAAAGCTACACATATTATCATGTCAAAAATATATCCATTAGATAATTAATATGCTTTTAATTATTTATAAATAATTACCTTAATTATTGTGCATAAATCTAAAACGTGATGGATATATGAACACGAGGGAGTACTAATTATGCATAACCTCCAAAATCCCTACTGTATATATGATTATATGAACACGGAGGGAGTACTAATTATGCATATCCTCCAAAATTCCTACTGCAATCTTCTACTGATCATGATGTAATCAAGCATCACCTGTACCAAACCCTAGTCTCTCTTTTCTTTTTCTTTTAAAAAAAACCTAAACCCCATATATTTATATTTGAGGAGGGTATCTAATTTAGTTTATACTAAAGAGACCCTTTTTCGAGGTTTTTTTTCCTTTTAGTTTTTCTTATTTTTCTTTTTTATGGAATTTTTTTGCCCTTTTATGTGATTTTATTTCTTCTCATTTGTTTTTTTTTTTTCAATCTATTCAGCCTTTTTCTCCTAATTTGAGATTTTCTAATTATATAGAGTATTTTTTGAGTTTATGATCTAACCGTGGAGGATGTTTGATTTGCATTAATGAATTAAGACATTTATTCACATTTGGGTGTGGGATTGCCATGACGGTTGGCCTTGTTCGTTGCTTGAGTTGAAGAATTGCATGCTCATGTCAATTTATTTTTATCAATTTTTAAAATATATATGTTTTCGAATTTCTAGTTTCAATTTGAGACTATAATAAGTATCACCTCAAGTATTTTTATAATTTGATTCATTTCTTTTCTTATTCAAAAAAGTAAAATATAAAAAAATCACGTATACCTTTTACATTCTCTTTCTCTCCCCTCATAAGTGTGACATAGATTCAAGAATGAAGCCTTCTACATTTTCATTTATAATAAGAGATATATGGGGTGGGAAGCACTATACAACTATAACTATCGCAAATTAAAAAAATATTAATTTTCAGTGATGTTAACGCCAAGATCTTCTCCAACGTTCTAATTACGTAAGACGCCCTGATTCTGCATACTAAACACAGTCAACACCAAAAGCTTGACGGTTTCGGCCGAAGTCGAGGGATAGCTTCGAGCGGAGAGTCGATGCAGTGATTCTGAGGTTAACAATGGAGGATAAAAAATATCTAGCGTCTTGAGAGATAAAATTATCAGTTGTATGAATGCGTACCTTTTCTTGGAGACTTCCTTGCTAGGTTATACTCTCTTTTGCGGTTATCGTGGTACCACTACTACCGTCGACACATACCACTCCTCGGTGATCTCTGCCATTGCATGCGAGTTGTCACCTTTTTCTCCTCATCATGCATCTACACTTTCTAAATTTATAATCCCATCCACATTAATGATCTGCAGACTTTTGGTCAACAACCATCCTTTTTAATCATTACAAGTCAAAGAAAAATATATTAAAAATATCTAATGGGTCAACCCATTGATCCCAAGGCCGATCTTTATAAGGATTTAACAGAAGGAATAAGATGATGGTAGGCCCAATCAACTTAAAGACTTAATAGTGAAGACCCAATGGACTAATTAAATAAATAGGCCCAATCCATTCTACTTTGATGGGAGAAATATCATTAGGTTTGTAATATTCAAAACGCAATCAAATTGCAAAAAAAATGTGAAGCGAGATAAAATCGAGTTTAAAAAAATTTACAAACCATATACGGATCACCCTTTATGCACAATTATTAATTAAACGAAAAGATATGAATAAGAATCATACCCTTGAAGATCCGAGCTTCCTCAGGTACAAGTTCACCTCCAAATCCTTTTCGCGTTCAACTTGAATCCACCGGGTTTAGTTCCTTCCTTTGATCAACGTTAGCCACCCAAGTGTTTGGCCTCTAGAGGAGATCCACTAAGGAAGAAGAATTTTCAAGAAGAAGGGGTGGTTGGCTAAACCCTAGTTTTCTATCTCTATAGAAAAGGACGTACTCTCCAACAAATTGGAATTATTACGTAGTTGTAAAAGTCAACAACCCCACACCCATAATAAGACTCCTCTTATTTATAGATGTGGGTAACCCACCTTAACAATTAAGGAATTGGAATTTATTTAATTAATTAAATTCTTTTAATTAATTAAGCTCCTAATCTTATTAGGGATAATTAATTAAACTCCTTTAACTAATTTTCCTTCCTAATCAATTAGGAATAAATGAGAAATACTTATATTAAATTAATTCCTAAACTCTTTTAGAAATTAAAATAATAATAATTGTAATAATATTAATAAGACTCCTCTTATTTATTTATATTTAATATTTCTAAAATATTAAATAATAAATATTAAGCTATTTAATTTATTCTATCACCATAGATTAAATTAAAAATACTTAACATATTATTACGATTATGCCATTAACTTCTTAAATAATTATTATTCTTTTTTTATGGTGTGACCCTTTAGGTTCTCCATATTAAACCAGGTTGTGAATAAATCAATTAGAACAATTCTAATCTTATTTAAATAAATAAATTAAACAATTAATTTATTTAAATAAATAATATTTATTCTCTGATAGGGATAAGACTCTCTAGCGATCAACGACTTTCCAGATAATATAGATTTCAACATTAATCATAAAAGAACCTTTGAGTAAATAGTTACAAATACAATTCAATCCTTCCACCATCTGATGTCCCGATTAAATATAAGGCATGGAATTTCTTGTCAAGTCTTATTTTATTTAATTATATGTATTTCGACTCTTAAATGCCTGACTCCAAATAATGCAAATTAGAAACTCCTTTCTAATTTCATTACGCTTGCGCCAAGGACTCTTTGGGTTGTCATTTATCGAATCACATAGGACATTTCTCTTCTTTTATTAAAGTGGTAGATTTTTATTGATCATACATTATCTCCATGTACAACTTATTATACCCAAGCATACCCTTTGATATACCCTAAGGGTCTTAAGGAATAAGTCAAAGTATAACTCATCATACACAAGAATCTTATGATGATCTCAAGTCCAAGGATCACTTGTACTACTATCACTACTGAGAATTCCTATTGACGAAAAGTAAAACTCCATTAGGTATTCCTTAGCGAGCCACGTTCGATGAACTTATTCTCTAATAAGCACCTACATACTTGCTTTAGTCTCTCCACACAAATGATCGTGAGATCAATCATCCTCATCCAATGAAAGCAAACAACGTATGTACCAATCTATCAGGATTTACTAATCCCCAATTTAGTAATCCAATGATTGGGAACTATTTTAGTTTTAAGCTTTCTAAGAATTTAGATCTCATTAGAATGATCATCATCATTATTCTAAAAGCATTGCTTAAAACTATGGGTTTATCACATATTATAAAAACGACATCGTGTAGATAATTAAAAGCCTTTAATAAATTAATATTTTTTATTAATAAATGAATAAGATTGTTACAAAGTATATGCTTTATCATCAAACATGATTGGCTTGTGTGCATACTACTTTCAATCTCCCACTTGCACTAAAGTCGATCGTCATGGTATCTCATATACTCTTCTTCTCTAAGTGGCGATTATCCCCTTTGTTGGATAAGCTTTAGTTAATGGATATGTAATGTTGTTCATGAGAGTCCACTATCTCTATAGTGATTTCCCATCTTTCAATGATTCTAATAATCAAATGAAAGTGCCACTGACACATGTTTAGATCCAAGATGAGACTTAGGAACTCTTCCTAGTTACGTAATGAACTTTTAATCCAAACAATCAACTTGCGACTTCATTTATAGCTATATACTTTGTCTTTATCACTAAACCAAAGAACTCTTTCTTTGTTTGGAACCTTTCAATTCAATTGCACCTTTATTTCAAGATAACGCTTTACCTTAAAGTGGATTTTTTTACGTCATCTTAGTGCATGCGAAAAAACTTGAGTCATTAAGCCCTCTAGTTTTAATTTAGACCCACCATGAATATGATCACATCCTTAGTCTTGGGTTAAGCACTTTAAGATATTTTTCAGCGACTCATAGTGAACTTCTCCATAATATGAGTGATCGACATCAGTGTCTCGTATATTTCATTGCATACATGATTGTCACTCATGCGATCTCTCTTCTTTTAATAGTTTGTGGGGACTATTAAAGAGATACACTCCATGGCTCATCAACATGAAACATCTCTTGGAGCTTGCCATGCTAAGCGACTTTAGCATCAAATGAATATACATTCCTTGGGTTAAGTTGAGCATCCTTTTAAATCTATCTATATAGATTTATATCCCCAATTAAGATACTCTTCCACATCATTCATGGAGGAATGTTTAGACAACTTTATCTTTACTGATTGTAGCATTGGTATGTCATTCCTTATCCGTAGTATATCAACATATAGTATTAGGAATGTCACGATGCTCTAATCGACCCTTTTGTACACACTAGGTTCATTCTTATTTTTGATAAAATCAAACTCCTTTGATTGCCTCATCAAATTGAATGTTCCATATTTGAGAAACTTGCTTCAATCCATTTCTCTGAGTGTCTACAACACTTACCTCATCGTATGTAACTCTGGATCATCATCTTCTATGATGTGTACCTCATCATCATCATCCATGATGAATCCATACCTCCTAGGTATCTTTGGTACTATTCAGGTTATGATTCGGTTGTGGTACAATAGAATTACATCTACTGAGTTCCTCTTATTTGACTTATAGTGTTTTGTGGTTCTTGAACTCTTCAAGATCTATTATCTTCCCACTAGCCCCTTCAATGATAAACACTTTTATCTTAGAAGGCAGCGTGTTTCGCAATAAACACCTTTTGCTATATAGGATTATAGAACATATGCCCTAAACTTACTTTAGGATGTCCCACAAATCCGTACATGTCAAATTTTGTCCCAAGCTTATCCTTTGAAACCTTTTCATATAAGTTGGACAACCCCTTATCTTAACATACTTAAGATTAGGAATCCTCCCTGTCCATAACTTTTATGGAGTCTTGGGGCCGGATTTTTGAGGTTACCATTTTCGTAGATATGCAGCCATTTCTAGGACATTATCCCAGAAGGATACTGGAATGTCGGTAAAATCATTATGGACCGCACCATGTCCAACAAGGTTCGATTTTTCATTCAGATACATCAATCAATTATTGCATATCAGGATGTGTCCATTATGAGAAAACCATTTGAGATGATCTAGAAACTTATTGCACAAGTATTTATTCCTTGATCTAATCAAAGAATCTTAATACTTTGCCAATTTGTTTCACTTACGAATTCTTTGAACCTTTCGAATAATTCATACTTGTATTTTAACAAATACACACATTCAACTCTTTGAATGATCATCTCCTTTTCTTATACTAATTTGTTCGATATGCAAAATTATTTTCATATAAGTCAAGTATACAAAATTTATTAAGTAATATTCAGATTCTATACAAAAACATTATTATTATAAATAGAACAACAATTGTTCTTCATTATAATACCAAAAATTTTATTGTCCAACAATAAAATGGAAATAATGTTTCTAACAAGAATTGGAATACAATAACAACTTATTGACTTAATAGATTTGCCGTAAGCGATGCTAAACTATAAGTTTCTATAGCTAATCAAAGCAACCTTTGCTTCATTTTCCACACATAGGATTACTTATCTTTGTTTAACTTTACTACTTACATTTGGTCCCTTCATAAATCTATATTTATGATAACCAAAGTCGGTATCCAATACCCAAGTAGAACCTTGACTTAAATAAAATTTATTTCAATCATGAACAAAAACTGTATTTGTAACCAAAACTTCACTAAGCTTCTTTGGTTAGCCTCTGCAAGATGCTTCTTGCAGTTTCGTTTCCAGTGTCCAGGCTTATAGTAGTGGAAGCAAACTCCTTTGCTATCTGTATCAGTTTTGTTCTTATTATCCTTTGTTTTTTTTTTTTTTTATACCTTCTTCGAATCGTTCTTCTTTTCGGAAGATCCTTTGGCCCCTTACGAAGAAGACTTGGTCTTTCTTGGTTGGAAAGTGACTCTCAACATTTTTCAACATGATAAGCAAATCAATGAGGTGGTATCTAGCTTGTTCATATAAAAATTTACAACAATTGTGAAAAGAGTTAGGGAGTGAGTGCAAGATTAAATCTTGGCTCAACTCTCCATCCATGACAAAACCGGTTGTCTAATTGATCAATCAAATTGATTATGTTAAGAACTTTTTTATGCACTATAGTGCCATTGGCCATTCTAGATCGGAAGAGCTCCTTAGATATCGATATCTATCGGGTCCTACTTTCCTCACCATCAACTACTTGATGTGCGGGAATATAAGAAGCATCCATAGTTTCATCTTGTGGCCAGCTGAAGCTCGTTTACTCATAGATCGAGCATGATGCATTGAGCCATTGTGCATCATCTTGCCACTTTCTAAAAGTAGCAATGTCTTCCTCGGAGGCATTATGCGCAACCATTCTTGAGGATAGGCGTATTAAGGACATAAGATATCTTTTCAGCCATGAAAACTATTCTCAAATTCCTTAACCAATCCAAGTAATTCGGTCTGGTTAATTAACATCAAATATATTTCGCAGTGATAGTAATTTTAGACATTGTAAAATTCTGTAAATGAATTTTTTAATTAACAACATTTTAACATACATTCTTTTATTAATTACCAAAATAATTTAGGTCTTGTTTTAAATTGGTATCTCCCACTATTTTCTTCAAACTATATTACCATCAATATATATAGTTGGCAAAATCTAATTAAAGATCTCTCGCTAGTGAGAATAAGGATCCCATTTCAAATGTATATAGCCTTGTGGTGACCACAACAAACTATATATAAATAAATAGGTAGACAACTTTTGTCAATTACATCAACTATCTGACTCCTTTTCTTTTGCCTCTTAGATTATTTTGATCAGTGGTGGCACATCCAGAATCAAAATTATCCAAGTTAAGTCAAACCTAGCACTCCATATATTCAAAAAAAAAAAAAATATCATCCTTGTGGTGACACAACAAAACAATATTGTTCAATTTTCTTTATAAGCATCAAATGTGATAAATTAACATCTTAAATACTTAATACTTGCCTTGTGGTGACACAACAAACTCATATTAAATATTTAATACTCTATTAATTTTATCATGCTAGAAAATGACGTTCGATATTCCAAATATCTTTGAGCGCTTAGGACTTAATATAAAAAATTGAGGGTTTGTTATTAATTTGTCTCATCTTGTTTTAGTAGCGTACACATATATATATATAAAATACGCGTCATATTAATGAACATGCGAAGCATGTTTGCATAATATATAATATATATAGTATAAGCATGCACATATAGAATACTATATTCTACTCGGATTGATTATGGACTTTTATTCTAGTTTGGTTCACTAGAGCCACCAAGTGAACCAAAAGGTCAAACCCAAGGGTGAGAAATAATATTTAAATATAACTATTACATTTAAAACCGGGCTCCATTACAAAGCGGGTCTTCAAGCGCTCCTTGCTCCTTGATCTCCAATTTTTCAAAATTAATTCTAACTATTCCTATTACAAAACTATTTAAAATAAATAGAAGCCTTGATCAAGTAGTCGAGGGAAATACATAGAGAGGAGATAGAATTTACATTAAGAAAAATTAAAGAAGGCGAGTCTGTGAGACCCATTTAATAAAACCCATACATTCATGCATCCAACTAAAATAAAATCCAATCACATTGGTCGATAGTTCATAATCAATCTCATTTATTATCATACACATCATCATATGCATCAATAAATAACATTCATCTTATGAATAATAAACATTTAATATATATATTGATATCTATTTAATGGGCAAATTTAGTTAGTATAAAATCTAATTTTGAATCAAAATAAACTCCTTTATTTTAATCTAAATTTAAATTAAAATAAAACTATTTTATTTTAATTTATCCAATTTTGAATAAAATAAACTATTTTATTTTAATCAAAACTTTTAATCAAAATAAACTCCTTTATTTTAATTAATTATGGAATCAATTCCATGTAAAAAAAATTATTAAAGGAAACACGGATTATCTTTCCTATTCACAAATAAACTCCTTTATTTTGAATAATATGAAATCTTATTTCATATTTAAATAAACTCCTTTATTTAAGGAAACACGGATTTTCTTTCCTATTCACAAATAAACTTCTTTATTTTGAATAATATGAAATCTTATTTCATATTTAAATAAACTCCTTTATTTAAGGAAATTAGGATTTCTTTCTATTCACAAATAAACTCATTTATTTTGAATAATATGAAATCTTATTTCATATCTAAATAAACTCTTTATTTAAGGAAACATGGAATCCAATTTCAACTCCAATTAGTTATCATGGAATCCAATTCCAATTCTAATTAGTTAGCATGAAATTTAATTTTAAAATTAAAATAAACTTTATATTTTAATATTAAAATAAATTTTTATTTTAAAATTAAAATAAACATTTTATTTTAATTATAAAATAATTAAGAATAATATATATATATATATATATATATATATATAACTATTATATATATATATATATAATATATATATATATATATATATATATATATATATATATATATATATATATATATAAAAAAAACGTCGTGAGTCATTAAAAAAAAAAAGAGGCGAGATTCAAAATATATATATATATATATATATATATTTATACTACTACTAGGTTTTCCTTCACTAATAGAATAACCAATAACTGCTTAGAATTTTTTTTTTTTTTTTTTAAACCTATTAATGACTTCGTGATCGCATACTTGATTTTAGTGAGTGATGACGATCTTAAGATTTCGATTTTTTTTTATTTATTTATTTAAATTTTTATCTGATTAAATTATGCGTAATTAAATTGTTCTAAACACATATCGATATACATATCAAATTAAAACAATTAATAATTCGCATAAAGGTTTGGCTCACGATGCATTTGTTAGGTTTGTAGTATTCAAGAACGCAATCAAATTACAAAAGTAAGCGAAAGAGAGATAAAATCAGAGTTTAAAAAAATTTTACAAACCATACACCTGGATCACCCTTTATGCACAATTATTAATTAAACGAAAAGATGTGAATAAGAATCGGACCCTTGAAGATCCGAAGCTTCCTCGGTACAAGTTCACCTCAAATCCTTTTCGCGTTCAACTTGAATCCAGGGTTTAGTTCCTTCCTTTGATCGGCGTTAGCCACCCAAGTGTTTGGCCTCAGAGGTGATCCACCGAGGAAGAAGAATTTTCAAGAAGAATGGGTGGTTGGCTAAACCCTAGTTTTCTATCTCTATAGAAAAGGACGTACTCTCCAACAAATTGGAATTATTACGTAGTTGTAAAAGTCAACAACCCCACACCCATAATAAGACTCCTCTTATTTATAGATGTGGGCAACCCACCTTAACAATTAAGGAATTGGAATTTATTTAATTAATTAAATTCTTTTAATTAATTAAGCTCCCTAATCTTATTAGGGATAATTAATTAAACTCCTTTAACTAATTTTCCTTCCTAATCCAATTAGGAATAAATAAGAAATACTTATATTAAATTAATTCCTAAACTCTTTTAGAAATTAAAATAATAATAATTGTAATAATATTAATAAGACTCCTCTTATTTATTTATATTTAATATTTCTAAAATATTAAATAATAAATATTAAGCTATTTAATTTATTCTATCACCATAGATTAAATTAAATATACTTAATATATTATTACGATTATGCCATTAACTTCTTAAATAATTATTCTTCCTTTTATGGTGTGTGACCCTTTAGGTTCTCCATATTAAACCAGGTTGTGAATAAATCAATTAGAACAATTCTAATCTTATTTAAATAAATAAATTAAATAATTAATTTATTTAAATAAATAATATTTATTCTCTGATAGGGATAAGACTCTCTAGCGATAAACGACTTTCCAGATAATATAGATTTCAACATTAATCATAAAAGAACCTTTGAGTAAATAGTTACAAATACAATTCAATCCTTCCACCATACTGATGTCCCAATTAAATATAAGACATGGAATTTCTTGTCAAGTCTTATTTTATTTAATTATATGTATTTCGACTCTTAAATGCCTGACTCAAATAATGCAAATTAGAAACTCCTTTCTAATTTCATTACGCCAACGCCAAGGACTCTTTGGGTTGTCATTTATCGAATCACATAGGACATTCTCTTTTTTTATTAGAAGTGGTAGATTCTTTATTGATCATACATTATCTCCATATACAACTTATTATACCCAAGCATACCCTTTGATATACCCTAAGGGTCTTAAGGAATAAGTCAAAGTATAACTCATCATACACAAGATACTATGATGATCTCAAGTCAAGGATCACTTGTCTACTATCACTCTGAGAATTCCTATTGACAGCAAGTAAAACTCCATTAGGTATTCCTTAGCGAGCCACGTTCAATTGAACTTATTCTCTAATAAGCACTACATACTTGCTTTAGTGTCTCCACACAAATGATCATGAGGTCAATCATCCTCATCCAATGAGCAAAGTTAACGTATGTACCAATCTATCCGGATTCACTAATCCCCAATTTAGTAATCCAATGATTGGAAACTATTTTAGTTTTAAGCTTTAAGAATTTAGATCTCATTAGAATGATCATCATCATTATTCTAAAAGCATTGCTTAAAACTATGGGTTTATCACATATTATAAAACAGCATCATGTAGATAATTAAAAGCCTTTAATAAATTAATATTTTTTATTAATAAATGAATAAGATTGTTACAAAGTATATGCTTTATCATCAAACATGATTGGCTTGTGTGCATACTACTTTCAATATCATGACCCAACATTGGCCCCTATTTTTTTATCAAATAGGATATTTAATGGAAAACTATAGATGGTCCGTGATATTATAGGATCTAACAGAACTAAAATGGGCTCAAAATAAGAATTACTAAAACCCAAATGGAAGTGAATTAAAATCATAAGACAATTTAAGAACCGGAAACCCAATTGAAAGTCCTAACCCGGTTAATATCCGAATCTTGAATTGGACGCTGCCCGTTTTGAATTCTTGATTATTACTATCCATTAATGTGCCGCCCTCGTGTATCGTGTAACCGTCGGTATAAAAGATAAACTTTACCAATTTTGACAGTTTTACCTGCCAATTTGAATTTTGGACCTTTGAGCTCTTTTCTTCTCTCCAGAATTTTCCTTCCTTTCTCTGTGAAATCTCATCAATGGCTTCTCAAGATTCTGAACAAGGTTCGCCTCTTCTAGTGACTCCGATCAGCGTCGTTCCACTAAACTCGAGCCCCAACAAAGGAGCCTCAAGCTCCAATCCGACAGCTGCAACTCCTAGCAAGAATCCGATAACGAAACCCTTTCCCAACCCTTCTGTATTCTATAGGAGTAAGGCGATACTTCCATGCCAACACTCCATCGATTATTCAGATTGATCTCGAAGAAGATCTGAACTCATTTGTCACATTAGGATACCCATTTGGTGAGAGCTCCCAGGTCTGAAGAACGAATGTATCAACGTCCTAAAGGATGGACGGATGTTCAGGTGACCATCTTAAGGTTTCTGGGGGTTGGGCTCGACTAATTGGTGCCGAACTCTTACATTCATATCCTAGCATTCATCGCCTTCTGCCACGAGCTAGGTGTCGAACCTACACTCGACTTCTTCTTCACCGTGTACAAGATTGGCCAGTCCAGAGAAAAAGGATTTAAGGCCATAAGAAAGCATCCTTCAAAGACAGGAGATAAGTTCGAGAGACGTTCGTTGGTGAACACTCCTTCAAGAAATAGGGGATGGTCTGAGAGGTGGTTTTTCGTCAAGGGACCTGAAATCACCTCTTTACCGAACTGGGCCACTGATGAGACTTCTATTGACGGAGACATTTCACGAAGAGCGTGGTAGAGATGATAGAACTTTTTGACAATTTCCTGAAGGAGGAATGGAACTATGGACTTCTTTCCAAGCAGGCGTGGTTATACGACCATAAATGTAAGTACGGATTTATTTTATGAATATTTGAAAATTGATGTGATATGGATTCTGATGTAAAATTGTTAATCTTCTGTAGTAACTTTGATTAAACCGTCGTCTTCGGAAGTGAAGGATTTAGAAGATTTTTTAGCTGGAAATTCTATAGAAGCCACTGCCGACCCCCCTCAACAGGAAGTCCCATCCGAAGATAATCTAGCCGAAAAATCTGCAGAGGTCGATGCTGACCCTCCGCAACCGGAAGCCCCCTCCAAACTCAAACCACCTACCGAAACACCTATATCCGAACTCCTAGTTCGTAGACCAGAAGATGATGAGCCTGTTCTTCCGTAAGAAGTCCTCAAACTTCGTTGAAAGAAAAGAGCTACCCGAAAACCCAAACCAATCTCCATCCCGTCAGATTCAGAAACCCTTTCTGAAGCTGAACCAATTATCAATACCATACCTGCTCGAAGGAGTTTACTCAATCTATCTGCTGACGATCGTAGACAGCTCCTTCGAGTCAAGAAATTAAGGACCAAGATTACTCCTCTGACTCCCGATGATCTTAGAGTATCTTCTTCGAATGTTCCCCCCTCTTCAATGTTAGTGAAAACTCGAGTTGTTATTGAAGAAGAGCAAATCGAACCTACTGCAGTCCCATCACGAAAGAGAAAACGACCATCTGACAGCCCTCCGAGCTCAACACTCGTACCTTCACCAGTTCGCAACCCCACTCCAGCTCGATCTCCCTCTCCTGAAAATGTACATATAGATCCTTCTCCCACTCATGTCCAACCTATCTGACACCCCCAAAATAGGTATACAAAACTCATTCTGAGTCGCCAAATACATGGTACAGAAAGCAAACTACAACTTCAATAATACAATTGTCGTGCAAAATACGACAACACATACTATGAGTTTAAATACAAATATTGTCTTCTAGACAATATCCACACTCAAATAAGTCCTCGTTATAATTATTCAAATACTATTTTACTGAAATAGTGAGGACCGCTAAAACATCTTTCTAGAACCATCACCAGTACCTTGAATTAGTTCGCTATATGTTCTCACCTCACGAGAAAATGGAACAAAAAGGAAAAGGTGAGCTCAACTAGCCCAATAAAGAATATTATGACTAAGATAATATACAACAAATTATCGTTAGTCTTCAACAGGAAAATCGATAAAATATAATAGCCAACAAGTTTTAGATCAACAACTGCAGTGAAATGAAGAATCCATTTAGAAGAGTCAAGTAGAGAATGAGTTCTACTATCTTCTAAGATTTAAAAGTCCATCATCAATATTTTATCCTGTAACAACAATCCATATACATCTTTAATCAAATATTTATCTTTGCACCAAAAGCCAAAGATATTCATTTCATATCACCAAATAAGTTATGTTCATCTCAACACTGTTCATCTTTCAGACTACTGGGTAAAGATATTCATCGATTAATCATTTATCTTTGCACTACAGGCCGAAGATATTTAGTAATATCATCATTTAGGACTGAGGATGATGAAAAATATTTTAAAGAAAACGAATCCAGTGAAACGGAAGGACAAATATTAGGGATTCGTATAACAGTTTATCCAAGATCAATAATACTTCATAAATACCAATTTTGAAGCAGAATTCAAAAATAAAGATCAAAACATGGATACAATCAAAGATAGTAACCATAATAGACATCTTGGACAAAAGAAGAAAATTTTATTTTTCTATTGAATAAGTGTCGTGATTCGTGAATGAAAGTCAGAGTATCGTGAATAGTAACCCCACACAAAAGTTCCAAATTTGATAAAAATTCAGATCAATACTTCGGCATAATGATATTGAAGAAATAATATCATATATGAAGAAAATAACATCCCTTACCTCAAAATATCAGTACTTTTAATCGGAATATCGGTATAAGGCTGAAGGAAACTTGCACTGATGAATAGAAACTCACAAAGTATCTAAATACTCACAAAATACACTCAATAATCTAGAGAGAGAAATAGAGAAAACTTGTTTCTGGTGTGATTTTCAATTCTAACTTAGCCCTCTATTTATAAGAAAATGTTAGCAGACTTGACCTGCAACCTGATGGCTTTACCTGCTACTATCCTCACCCACCACATTTGCAATAAGTTGGGGTCTTACAACCTATGCCTTCCCCTCCAAGGCCTTCATCACAGGAATTTCAGAATGATGCAATGGGAACACCGACCATGTGGCCTCGGTTCAATGCCGATTTCCCATTTAACCTTTTTGATGCCTTTGTTCGGGAAACTGGTGATCATCGGTTTGGCAATCATTCAAACGGGGACTTTCTAGATGAAGGCATGAGATATCTGGCGAAGGTAAGTGACAGTTTTCTTGGTCTATACACTTCTTTTCTCATTTAAGTATCTGGAATTGATTGGATACTGTCGAATATATGCAGACAAATGCAGTCTTCGGGCGTTTACGCCCCCGACATGCAAATGCTGAATTTGATGAGGAGGCTGTGAGATGGGAGAATAATATGTTGAAGGCATCGTTGGCTCGAGAAAGAAGTGAACACGAAAGTGTTCTTCATACCAATGAAGGCCTTCAGAGGGAACTAGCTCAAATCAAAGAAGGTCTGAGGGAGTCCAATGATGAGCTGGAGTTAACCAAGGGAGAAATAAAAGAGACTAAGGCTAGCCAGCAATCTCTAACCGAAATGAACGTCGGCCTGGTTGGAGAGAATCTGGCTCTGAAGGCCAAGAATGAAGAATTCGCCACAGCCCATCGGAGCTTGGCGATACAACTTGGCGAAGTTCAGACGAAGGCTCGGGATGATAAGAAAACACATAGGGCCAAACGTCGTAAACTTCGTGGCAAGATAAGAGTGCTTAAAGAGCGAGATCCTCCTTTGACTGAAGAGCTGCGTAAGCAGATACAGGCAGACTATCGTACGTCTGACAAGCTTGGTGCAGAGATTCTGAAGGTATACTACGAAGGATACGAAGCCTGCCGAGATCGAGGCAAGGAAAAGCTGGTTGCAGCTCAACTGGATCCAGTCCTTCTTGACTCCGAAAATGAGGGTGCAGCCTGAGTCTGATGTTGCTTCGTTTTATTTTTTAGGATTTGTGGAATTATTTAGGAATTTTGTTGTAAAGAACTTTTTATTTCTGTTTAGGTGAACTTGTTTAAGTGTTAATGAAATTTCAATTTTCTTTACCATGACTTCTATTTACTTCATTTCTTGTCAATAATTCAGCATTAATGATCTTGAATGATCTTAACTTAAACTATGAATCAGATAAGACATATAACAGTTAAGTTAAGATATGAAATGAACTGAACTGAATGAACCGAACTCAACACTTGAACAAAATAAGGTAGTGTATACTTATCATTTCTGAAGTGTGAGGTGTGTCGTGTACAAGGTGAGTTTGGCTGATCCTCCTCGTACTATCAAGATCTTGTTTACCACTTCAGGTAGAACAATTTTATAAGGACCATGGAAATTGTTCCCCACTCGCGGTGGAACAAATTCATAAGGACACTCTTGACAAAAAGGCTACCATCGAATGGCCAGCAAGTCCGACCATACCTCCTTACTTCGGTGCATATTGATTTACCACTCGCGGTAAAAGAAATATTAAAAGGACCATGGAATTTGTTTACCACTCGCGGTAAAACAAATTCATAAGGACACTCCTGCCGTAAAGGCTACCATCGAATGGTCAGCGAGTCCACCCCGTCCTCCTTACACCGATGAAGTTTGCCTACCCCAAAGGGCCTGACAAATTCATAAGGACCACCTGCCAAAGAGGCTACCATCGAATGGTCAGCGAGTCCCCCCCGTCCTCCTTACTCCCTTGTGAATTTAAGACAAATAGGACGAAGATCAATTGTGAAAAAGTGAATCTTTTATTGATGATGAACAACTGTGTATAGACTTCTGATAAACTAACTCGATTTCTATTGGAAATATTTTCGAAGTCTGCCAGCATGCCAAGTGTTCTTGATCTCGGATCCGTCTAATGCCTTTAACCGATAAGTCCCGGGCTTGGGTACTTCAATTACTTCTTACGACCCTTCCCAGTTTGGCATTAGCTTTCCCATGTTCTGAGGTGTAGACGCTTCGACTTCTCTGAGGACGAAGTCCCCCACTTCAAATCTACGAATTAAGTTTAACCCCTTTGTTGTAATGTTTGGCAACTCTTCGCTGATAGGCTGCTAACTTGATCAAAGCCACCTCTCTGATTTCTTCTACTAAATCCAAGTTGGCCCTCAGTCTTTCCTTATTGTAGATCTCTCTGAATTGGCTATCTCGAAGACTTGGAGATCCAATCTCGACTGGGACTAAGGCATCAATACCATAAGCCAATCTGAAAGGTGAATCCCCTGTTGTAGTTATCGGTGTGGTCCGGTAAGCCCATAATACGCTGAGTAACTCCTCTGGCCATCTTCCTTTAGCTTCGTCCAGTCTGCGTTTGATCCCGTTCAGAAGCATTCTATTGGTCACCCCAACTTGTCCATTCAACTATGGATGAGCCACTGAAGTCTTCCTATGCTAAACCCCTAATTCTTTCAGAAATCCTTCAAATTTTGATCCCACGAACTGGCGTCCGTTGTTCGATATCACCACTTTAGGAATTCCGAAGCGAAACACTACGGACTCCTTCATGAACTTCAAACATTCTTGTTCCGTTATCAACCAAAGTGGCTTCGCTTCTACCCATTTGGTCATATAATCGATAGCAACTATGACAAAACTGACTTGACCTTTAGCTTTTGGCAACGGACCCAATATATCTACCCCCCTAGACAGCAAAGGGTATAGGAGATAATATCGAGTATAGCTCTTCTGGTGGCTAATGTGGGATCGAACTATTGAGCTGGCACTTTTCACACTTCTTCACGTACTCTGTAGCTTCCTTGAAGATCGTAAGCCGCAGTAGTATCCCTATCGAAGTACTTTATATAAGCCAAAGACTTAGTAACCATATGATCACCGCAAATACCCTCGTGAACCTCCTGAAGAGCATACTCAGCCTCGGATGGAACCAGACACTTTAACAATGGTGACGAAAATGCCCTTCGATAAAGGTCCCCATCAATAAGAACGAAATTGGCACTCTTGTACTTGATCTTCTTTGCCAGCATCTGATCCGAAGGAAGGACGCCATCTGTCAGATATACAATGTAGGGGGTCATCCAACAGTCGGATCGTTCGATACACATTACCGCTTCCGTCTTTGGATACTCTAATTTCAACTGCAAAACCTCCAAATAAACTGACCCATTAAAAATAATAGCATCCGTAGTGGCCAGCTTCGACAATGCATCGGCAATAGAATTGTCGTTACGTTCTATGCCCTGAAACTCATAAGATACAAAATACTGAAGTCGGTCCTTCAACTCTGCCAAATATTTGATCATCCTCGTTCCACGAGCCTCATAATCTCCCGATAGTTTCTTGACGACCAGTTGAGAGTCACTGTAGATGATCACGGACTTCTAGACTTTTTTGCTAAGGACTCCTACCAACCTTTGCTTCATATTCGGCCTCGTTGTTCGTTGCTCTGAATCCAAATCGGATGGCCTGTTGCACCTTGAATCCCTTTGGACTTGTCAAAATAATCCGCCTGCGTGACATTCGCGATGAAGACCCATCTGCATCTGGCGTCCATGAGCCGTCTTTGAAGAATTGCAACCTTTCGATCAGACGTCTCCCGCTGGCATTTCGGTATATGCTTCGGAGAACGAACACTCCACCATGAAATCGGCCAAGGCTTGACCTTTGAAAGCAGTTCAAGGATGATATTCAATAAAAAATTGGGATAATTCCATAGTCCATGCTGCTAATCTCCCCGAAACTTATGGCTTGCTCGTCACCTTCTTCAGTGGTTGATCCGTGTAGACAACTAGGAGCCGACCTTTAAAATATTGTTGAAGCTTTCGACTAGCAATTATTAAAGAGAAGGCAAATTTTTCAATATTTGGGTACCTGGTTTCAGCATCTCTTAGGACGTGACTGACATAATAGACCGGATGCTGCTTCCTACTGACCTCCCGAACCAGTATTGCTCCAACTGCCAACGAACTAGCTGCTAGATATAAATATAAAGTCCCAGCTGGAGCAGGTTTCATAAATAAGGGAGCCGAAGACAGATATGTCTTTATGCCTTGGAAGGCGTCTTCACACTTCGAAGTCCATTAGAATTTCTTCGCATTCTTCGGTCCCTTCAGTGTGTCGAAGAATGGTAAGCATCTCTCTGCAAATTTGGACATGAATCTCTTCAAAGCTACAATCCTACCGATCAGACGTTGAACGTCTTTGAATTACTGAGGAGTCTTAATGTCTAGAATGGCCTGGATCTTTTTCAGATTGGCCTCAACGCCCCTTTGACTGACCAGATAACCTAGGAACTTCCATGCCCCGAGTCCGAAGGTACACTTTGTAGGATTGAGCCTCAATTTGTGATGGCGGACCGTCTGAAAGCATTCCTCCATATCATCCAAATGTTTCTGAACCATCGTGTTCTTCACGATCATATCATCCACGTACACCTCCATGTTTTTTCCCAGCTGCTTCTGGAAGACAAAGTTCATCATTCTCTGGTAAGTGGCTCCAGCATTTATCAGACCTAAGGTCATCTTCTTATAAGCGTACACCGAATGGTGTGTGATGAATGCTGTCTTTGGAATGTCCTCCTTGCACATAGAAATTTGATGATAACCTGAAAAAGCATCCATAAAGCTTAGTAGTGCATACCCCAAAGTCGCATCAATAAGTTGATCAATATGGGGTAGAGGATAGAAGTCCTTTGGGCATGCTTTGTTTAGATCTGTGTAGTCGATACAGACTCTCCATTTCCCATTCTGCTTCTGCACCAGCACTACATTTGCCATCTACTCCGGATAGTCGATCTCGAAGATGAAGTCGGCAGCTATCAACTTCGCGATCCCCTCATCAATGATCCTTTGGCATTCAGGTGCAAAGATCCGCCTTTTCTGTCGAACTGGCTTCTTTGATGGATCCACATCCAGCCGATGCTCAACAATATTTCGGCTAATCCCAGGCATGTCTTGTGGTTCCCATGCAAAGATGTCCGCGTAGCAGCAAAGAAGTTCCATAAGATTTGTCCGGAGAGGTTCCGGCAAACCCGAACCAATCTTCACTGTCTTGTCTTTCTTTCCCAGGACCAGCTCGATATCCTCTGTCTCTTCTGTAGGAATAACCAATGGCTCCGAACTTCTTTCAGTGAAGGGCTCGATCTCAATTGCCATGGTTTGCTTCTGCTTGCTGACCCCTACTCCCGAGGAAATGACGGCGTTCCGATAGCAGCGCCGGGCCAGGTCTAAGTCCCCTGTTACCTCTCCAACTCCCTGTGCCGTAGGGAACTTGATCTTAAAATGAGGGATGGAAGTCATTGCATGGAGAGCAGTCAAGGTAGGTCTTCCCAGTATGGCGTTGTAGGCCGAATCTACATACACAACATAAAATTAACATGTTATTTCTACCTGTTGGGGAGCAGTACCGAAGATAACCAGTAGCTCAATAGTCCCTGCCACTTTGACCGGATCGTTGCTGAAGCCATATAGGGGAGCCTCCAGCACAACCTCCATCTTTCGCCCATCCAGATGCATGCCTCTGATAAGCATGGGCATACAGGATATCCACAGAGGACCCGTTGTCTATCATCATACGCTTTATATCTACTGAGCCCACTTGCGCAGTGATTACCAGTGCTCCTTCATGGGGCTCAATGGATTTCGAAGGATAATCTGAATCGGAGAAAGATATAACAGTCCTTAGAAACGGTCTTTTGACCTTCGGGGGAATACTTGCCATAGACATGACTGAATCCAGATATCCCCTCCTCTTCTTTCCTACCAACTTCCCCGATGTCCCACCGGTTATTACATCAACGACGTGCCTTAATGGCTGATTTGGAGTAGGCTGTACAGGGGGAGCCGTTTGAACCGTTTGAATGGTACGGTCAACATTTTACTGCTCTTGTTGGTCTCTCCCGGCCACATATTGAACCAGCAAACCACTTTGAACCTTCCTCTCCACAAAATCTTTCAAATTATAACACTCATTAGTGTCGTGACCTGCAGCTTGATGATAGCCACAATATTTCCGAGCGTTGCCCTGTCCTGGCTTAAAGCTATCACGAGGTGGTTCAAAGAACGGTTGGCCCCTGATCTGATCTAGAATCAAACCTATCGTATTCGATTTGGTGTAGACCTTATTCACCTTTAAGTGTAAGCGGTGGGTGATTATTTCCTTGTCGCCATGGGTTATTGTATTTTTTCGAAAGCGCCTCCGCCTATCATTATACCCCCCGCCTTCTTTTGATCGCCTTCAGCTTTAGGAGTATCTGTCTCCTTTATTAGGTCCGAAAAAGGACGTTTCAGGCTATTTATGGTCTCTTCCACCACAATATAGCTTCTGCCAAGTTCTTCGGATGATGAAACATCAGCTTCTTCACCAACTTTTTGGATTTTACCAGATCCAGCCCATTCTGAAACAAACCTACGACTGCAGATCATTGAGGAATTACCACCGCCAACACTTCCCCGAACCTCTTCACGATCTTGATTGATGACTCATCGGTGAATTGTCTGACTTGTGCTAAAGAACCTGTGGGCTTCCCTCTTCTTCGGTTTCTCCCGAATCGGGCATAGAATTTGTCACATAGCTCGGACCATGAAGATACTGAATCTGCCGGCAAAGTTCCCATCCACTGCCTCGCATCCTTCCTTAGCGTTGTGACGAACGTATGGCATTTGGCAGCATCGGTAAAATCATAATAATCCATCAGCCGGTCAAATGCTTAGCTATGGTCATAAGGGTCTCCAGACCCATCGTAACTATCCATGTGAGGCAACTTCTTGGTGGTGTCTGCCTTCTCATTAAGAATATTCGAGGAAAATGGGGACGCCTTCTTTCCCGGAGTATCCTTCACATATTGAACCTCAGCTAATTGTTTCCGGAGCTCTTTTAATTCCTTCACCACATACTCCACTCCTTCCGGTTGAGATGACGCTTCTTTCTCCGGTGACTCCTTCCTCTTCTGAGTGGACCGGTCCTTTACCATAAATCCCCCAACTTTCGTGGGACTTTTCCGACGATGATGGTCCACAGAGCGGAGTGCCCTCGGTGGACTCTCTGGTGTACGACCCCTAGATCTGCTTCGTCTTTTAGCTTGGCTACTGTGGTGAGAGTGCGCAACAACGAGCGCCTTCTTTGCATTTTCGGGAGTGTACTCTCTGGATCGACCTCTTCGTCCACTTCGACCCTGCTCCTTAGAACTGACAGGGTGATGTGCCCTCTTCGATCTTTGAGGAGTAGGGCTTCTTGATCTTCTTCTATCTCGAGGTTGGCTATAAGACCCCAACTTTTTAATGAATAAAATCAAATTTCCTTTATTTTTTATTGTGAATAATAAGGTATTAATTTGATATAATAATTTGGTTATGGGTGAAATGTGCAAATTTTGCAAAATAAGCAAGTGGTTATAAAATATTCAATTGTCGGGGAATATTCGTTTGGTCGTGGAATATTCTTTACCGCTTAGGAAATATTAAATGACGACAGTAAGCGACCATTTATGGGCCCCATAACGGATAACGGTTGGATGAAGAAAACGATAAAATTGAATAACGGCGTAGTTGTTACCGTTAAGACTGTTGGAATACCAGGTGGTTAAAATACAGTAATATGTGTTGTTGCACAGTAGCACACGGTATTACACAGTATTGTTGAATTATTGATCCTTACGTAAGAAGGCACTACTAAATAATTGTCACGATGATTTATTATTCAATATTTTATTTTATTGATTCAATAATTCTTTACCGATATTTTATATTATTGTTGTTCAATAATTATCACCGCATGAAGATCTCCATTATCGGATCAATAATTCATATTATTTGAATAATATTATTAGATAAGATTATTGACAATGTCTAGAAAGTTCTATCAAGGAGAGGTTTGGTCATTATCTTCGATTATTTGAGTTACTATTCACGTGATACTTCAAGACTATTCACGTATCTGGATTATTCATTTCGAATCGCAGAGATTATTCATAGAAAAATAAATTTTTCTTCTTTTGTCCAAGTTGTCTATTATGGTTACTATCTTTGATTGTATCCATGTTTTGATCTTTATTTTGAATTCTATTTCACAATTGGTTATTATGAAGTATTTTGAACTTGGATAAACCGTAATACTGAATCCCTAATATTTGATTTTTAATCTCAATGGATTCGTTTTTCTTTAAGATATTTTTTATCATCCTCACCCTAAATGATGATATTCTTTGAATATCTTTGGCCTGTAGTGCAAAGATGAATGATTAATCGATGAATATCTTTGGCACCGTAGTGCAAAGATGAATGATTAATCGATGAATATCTTTGGCACGTAGTGAAAAGATGAATGATTACCTAATGAATATCTTTGGCCCGTAGAAAGTGTAAAGATGAGCAGGTGTTGAGATGAACATGACCATTTGGTGATACAAATGAATATCTTTGGCTCAGAAGTGCAAAGATGAATATTTGATTCAAGATATATATTGATTGATGTTCTGAGGATAAAATATTGATGATGAACTTTTAAATCTTAGAAGATAGTAGAATTCTTTCTCTACTGACTCTTCTAATGGATTGTTTATTCCCCTGCAGGTTGTTGATCTAAAACTTGTTGTCTATTATATTTTATCAGATTTTTCCCTGTTGAAGACTAATGATAATTTGTTGTATATTATCTTAGTCATAATATTTTCTAGTTGAGCTCACCCTTTCTTTCACTGTTTTCTTTAGGAAATGAGAATATAGCTGAGACTAGTCAGGGAATGGATTGACGGTCCAGATGGTTGCATTAGTAGTCCTCACTATTCTGTGAAATAGCGTATCAATAATTGTAATGAGGACCCCTTTTGAGTTTTTATACTGTCTATTAGATAATAGTTGTATTCAAACTCACAGTATATGTGTTGTCGTATTTTGCACGACAATTATATTACTGAAGTTGTAATTATTTTTGTACCATGTATTTGGCGACTCAGAATGGGTTGGATGGAATGGACCTATTTTGGGGATGTCACAGTTGGTATCAAAGCTTATGGATATGATCCCTGGCTAAGATGTGAGACTAGAACTAGGAGGGGAGAGATGGGAAATTCCTTCGCTAGTATGACCTACCTAAGTTTGTTTTGTATTTTTTTGGTCGGTCAGAGTATAGGGATAATATGTGACATGTTAATTAACCCTTGTTTTGTTGCAGTGTTTGAAAATGGCATCTAAAAATGTTGTGATAAGCAATGAAGCATATGAGACCGTTGAGTCACCAACGATCAATACCCAGGATAATGTGCATCAGGATGGCAATAATCCTCAGATGAACAACGGCACCGACCAAATGACAAACGACGGTATGTTTAGGAGTTTTTTAGAATTCATGCAACACCAAACGAAAGAGACCCCTGTTCATATGTAGGTGGAAACAATGGCAACCCACGGTTGGTCACCGCTAAGCAGTTCAAGGAGCTGGGACCACCAGAGTTTTTGGGAAAGCCAGAACCACTTACAGCAGAGACGTGGATAAAGCAGATCACCAAGATATTTGATGTCTTGGGATGTTCCGATGAGCAAAAGGTTCCCTTTGCCACCTTTATGTTGCCAGGAGAGGCAGATTACTGGTGGGAATCGGTAAAGCGTATTCAATCTGCCGCACTGAAGATGTCTTGGGAGAAGTTCCAAGAATTGTTCAATGACAAGTACTTTCCCGAAAGTATTCGTCACATGAAGGAGGTTGAGTTCATCAAGCTGGAGCAAAATAATATGAATGTGTCGCAGTACGAAGCTAAGTTTGTGGAGTTATCCCGATTTGCATCCCATTTGGTTGATAATGAGGAACGAATGACATGAATGTTTCTGCGAGATTTGAAACCAGAAATACGTCAATACCTCATTTCTCACAAACTTTGTTTATATTCAGATGTTGTGAATAGGGCTCAGTTAGTGGAGCGCGATAATGAGCCAGCCCAACCAAAGGATAACGAGCAACAACACGATAATAATCGTATCGGTGACAATGGTCATCAGAACGATGATAACCATCATGGAAGAAATTATCATGCCAGAAATGGTAACCACTTCGGTGGTAATCATGGCCAAGATAATATAAGAAATGATTCAAGTGGAAATTTCAAGAAGAGAAGATTTAACGATGACGGAAGACGTCAAAGAATAAAGACCAAAGAATAAAGAACAAATTCTAGGGAGAAGAATGATGACCCGGTTAGATGCTACAGATGCGGAGAGAGGGACATATAAGTCCAAACTGTTTCACGATTTTCCAAGATATGTTTTATTTGTGGAAAAGACGGTCACATAGCTCGATTTTGTCTCAGAATAAATCAAGTCCGATTGGGGACGGTGGCACCAAAGGTGGATACTGAGATAAAACAAAGTCTCGTGGTTTCAGGAAGAGCTTTTTTGTGACTTTCAAAGAGAGAGTAACCTTAACGAAGTTAGACGGGTTAGTTAATTATAAATTCTTGTGAAGTCTATACCTTATTAGATAATGGGTTCTACCCATTCTTTTATCTCTCTTGCTTGCGCTCAATGTTTAAATTTAACTCTAGAGAAGTTAAACTTTGACTTATCGATTGGAACTTCGTTAGTAGAAACCTTCATTTCATGTTCTATCCAAGTCTTGGATGAGAGTCACAGTTTTGAATGATATTTCTATTGTTAATAAATTTCCTGACATATTCTTAAAGACTTCTTAGCCTACCCGTAGAGCGTGAAATCGAATTTTGTATTGACCCCAGTACAAAACTCATTTCTAAAACCCTTAAATATTTCTTCAACCAAAACGAACGTATAATGCGCCAAAGACGTTGGCTCGAGCTGTTGAAGATTACGATCGTACCATTCAATACCATCGTGGGAAAATAAAAGTGGTAGCTGACGCGTTGAGTAGAAGATCGTATGCAAGTACGAGTGCGATATTGTCGAACACAAAGATCCATTTTATATGACTTACAAATGATGAAGATAGAGTTAAAGACTCTAGGAACCCACGTGAAGATAACGAATATACGTGTAAGACCCCAGCTATTATAAATAAAGATGAATTTTCTATAAATATTATTTTTGAATATTATGGAATAAATTTGATATAATGTTATAGTTGTGGGTAATATTTATAAATTTTGCAAAGTATGCAAGTTGTTATAAAATATTCGTTTGGTGGGAATATTCTTTTGTTAGGGAATATTCGATATAACTACTCAATCATTGGTGGACCCCACAATGTAATTATTGTCGGATTGAAAACGACAAAAATATTTTATAAAAATAACTATGGAGGTGTTACCGTTAAAACTGTTGAACTACCCCGGTGGTAAAAAAGTACAATGAATACGCATGGTTGCATAAGTAGCATCTGATATTAATTATGGATGCTTACGTGAGAAGTCACTCACCTATGCTCAATTATCACTACTGAGAATTCACGCGATCATATCTCTTATATTATCGATTCAATTATTGTCACAAGATCATCTCATATAATATGTTATATTATTAATTGAGACGATAAGTTATAAATGATTAATAATTGTTGAAAGATTAAAATGTGTTGATTAAAAATAAAATGATTTGTGGTAAGATTTATTCAATCCTTAATGTATATAAAGAGTCATTATAGAGGCGTTTGTGGTAAGTTTGATTATTTTATGGGGGGCCATATGTCATCATCTAAGAGTCTCTTCGTCAATAGTAATTACCTTTGTGAATAGTAATTACCTTCGTCAATAGTATTTACCTTCGTCAATAGTAATTACCTTCGTCAATAGTAATTACCCTTGTGAATAGTAATTACATTCGTCAATAGTAATTACCTTTACTAGACGTCAAACCACTTGCCGTTTCACATTACAGGCGTCAAACCACTTGTCGTTTCACATTACAAAAGGCCGAACCACTTGTCGTTTCACATTAAAGGCCGAACCACTTTTCTTTTCACATCACCATCGTCAAGCCACTTGCTTTTCACATGGTAAAGTGCTTAAGCTAGAAATCTTTTATAAATAGAGGCCTAGTGCTTCATTATTTTTCACTTAATTCATTCAAGCTTTAGAGAGAGAAAGTATAGAGAATAAGAGAGAGAAAGAAGAAGAGTATTTTGTTACTACACTACCGCAGATTCAATCTCCTACCAAAAGTAAGGGTGTTATTTTTCTTATTCATGAAGAGAACTGTTGTTATTCCATTGCTTATTATTCATTGGAATAACTCAGATACGCTGCTTGATTTACCTATACTTGGTTCCATTCTTTATTATTATTCATTTGAACATTCTCATGCGTGTGTTTTACAGGACTGGTTTAAATCTTTATTATTATTACATTTGGAACATCCACATTCGTGTGTTTTACACGGACCGGGTTCCGTCTTTATTATTATTCTCATTGGAACATCCTCGTTCATGCGTTTTACACCGGACCTGGTTCCGTTATTTATTATTCTGTTGAATAACTCGCTCGTGCGGTCTATCGCATTTACAAGTGATTTCTTTTGTTATTCCATTCTTTATTATACCCAGTTGGTTAAAACTTTGACTTCTATACTCCATGAAATTAGTGGAATATCCTTGATATTTGCGTTTCATCCAAAGATCTTTTCATGGAAATATTCTTCCGATCATTCTTGAATTTTACTCTACAAAACAAAGATCATGTTGATAATTTGGACGTTAATAATTCCTGGATAAAATAATTCTTGAACTTGTTTTATTGAATTCTTGTATCATTGTCATCATCCTCATGTTTATATTATGTTGAAAGTCATCGTGGCTTCAGTAGCATAGATGGACTTGGTATGATTATGACTGAGAGACTATTCGGTGTAATCACGACCGTAATGTTACAAATGATGTGATAAAATCCTCGATGGTAGTAGTGCATTGATGGATGATTGTTGACATGATCATGACCATTAATGAATACACAACTATTCTTGGCAGTAGTACATGAATAATTGTGGTCGTGATACTAAAGAATATCCTCGACCGTAGTAGCAGGGGTGATTCGATGATGTGGAATATTTATAAAAAGTGAGTCTCAAATATATAACAAATGATGAAAAACCTTTTAAATCATAAAAGATAGTAGATTTTATTTTCTACTTGACTCTTTTAATGGATTGCTTGTTCATTGCAGCTTAAACTTGATGTTTATTATATTTTATCGGTTTAACATCGTTAAAGGCTATTGATAATTTATTCGCATTATCTTAGTCATAATATTTCTTCTTTGGGCTAGTTGAGCTCACCATTTTTTTTCTTTGTTCTCTTCGTGAAATGAGAACATAGCCGGGACTAGCCTCGGGAAGCGGAGTAATGGTCCAGAGGATAGCATTAGTAGTCCTCACTATTCTGCGTGAAATAGTGTGATAATAATTGTAATGAGGACTCCTTTTGAGTTTGTATAATATCTAGTAGACAATATTTGTATTCAAACTCACGTTTTATGTCGTATTGTATACCTACGCTTATATTAGTAAGTTGTATTTAAATTCTGTACCATGTATCTGACTACCCAAGATGGGTGATGTATACCTAATTTTGGGGGCGTCACAATACGAGTAGAATCGACTTTAATAGATACAGTTAAAATTGCTCAAGCTACACACTGGAGCTGATGAATATAAAGAAGAAGGTGCAAGAATGCGTTATTCTAGAAGTAAGAGTCGATGAACAGAAGAAAGCTCAAGCCTTCGATTTATTTGAAATCCTCGATCAAGTAGGAACTGTGGCCTATAGACTCGCCTTAACGCTAAGTATGTCGCGTGTTCATAATGTTTTTCACGTATCGATGTTACGTAAATATGTGGACGACCCGAATCATATTATTGCGTTAGAACCAGACGAGATAGCCGAAGATTTAACGTCACGATGATGTACTGTTAAGATCTTGGATAGGAAAAAGAGCATGTCCTACTTATCGAAGATTATACCACAAGTTAAGGTTTTTGGTGGAGAAACCATGCTATGAAGAAAAGACACGGGAGTTAGAATCGTAAATGAAAGCGAGGTATCTTCACCTTTCAAACACCAGTACGTGACGCCAATTTCGAGGACGAAATTTCATAAGGATCGGAGGTTGTAAGACCTCAACTTTTAATGAATAAAATCAAATTTCTGTATTTTCTTATTGTGAATAATAAGGTATTAATTTGATATAATACTTCAAGTTATGGGTGAAATGTGCAAATTTTTCAAAATAAGCAAGTGGCTATAAAATATTCAATTGTTTGGGAATATTCTTTTGGTCGTGGAATATTCTTTCGTCGGGGAATATTAAATGCATTATAGCTGACCATTTCAGGCCCCATAACGAATAAAATTCACGGATGAAGAAAATGACAAAATTGAATAACTACAGAAGTTGTTACCGTTAAGACCGATGGAATACTTTGTGGTTAAAATACAAGAATACGCGTTGTCATACAAGAAGCACACAGACGCATGCAGATTGTTGAATTATTGATCCTTACGTAAGAAGGCACTACTCAATAATTGTCACAGTAGTACTGTTCAATATTTTATTTTATTGATTCAATAATTTTTGCGTTGATATTTTATATTATTATTGTTCAATAATTGTCACTACACAGTATCTCCATTATCAGATCAATAATTCATATTATTTGAATAATATTATTAGATAGTATTATTGGCAATGTCTAGAAAGTTCTATCAAGGAGAGGTTTAGTCACCTAATTGCGCGTGAATAAGGAGAAATCCTTATCGGAAAGCCCCCTCTTTCCTGTGAACAGCCTGGTTGTCATAAATGTGATTCTGTAATATTATTTATGAATAATTAATTATTGATTCATATGATAAGGAAATATTTATGTGGATATAAATGATGGATTTATTTATGTGGTTATTAATGAAGGAATTAATACTGAGATGTTTTATCAGTATTTTGTCGGATTGGAAGTATTTAAAAATCATCCGTTTGTGGATTTGAATATTTTTACATTTGAAATTTGGAAAAACTCAAAGCTACAAAGTTGTAGAGAATTCGATTTCGTGTGGAATGGACATAAAATTCGTATTTTTCTGATAAACGGGCTATTTTCTATGAATTATTAAAGTTTATGATTATTGTTTAAATGATAAAATATTTTGGAAAATTCTAGAATTGGTTGGTGAGAAATGTGCTCAATTGAATTTGAAATGTGGTGCGTGGCAATAGTAACAGGTAAAGTCATCAGGTAGCAGGTTAGTCTTCTATGGCGTTCTAAGCATTTTCCTATAAATAGGGTGCTTAATTAGAATTGAAAATCACACCAGAATTCATAAGTTTTCTCTCTTTCTCTTTCTATATTATCGAGTGTATTCTTGTGAGTATTTTAAAACTTTGAGTGTTGCTATATGGTTGCAAGTTTCTTCAAAGACTATATCCAAAGATTCCGGCCGTAAGTATTATCTTTTTGAGGTAAGGGATGTTATTTTCTTCAGTAAGTGATATTATTTCTTCAATATAATTATCTTAGAAATATTGGTTGGAACTTTTATCAAATTTGGAACTTTTCATGTCGGGGTTACTTATTCATGAATTACTATTCATGAGTTACTATTCACGAGTTACTATTCATGAGTTACTATTCACGCAGTATTATTCACTAAGCATGATGATTTTTCTTGTGGAATTTCTATCTTTTGGTGTCGAAGTTACTATTCACGATATCTGACTACTATACACGAATACGATTAATTATTCAATAGAAAAATGAATTTTTCTTCTTTTTTGTCCAAGTTGTCTATTCTGGTTACTATCTTTGATTGTATCCATGTTTTGATCTTTATTTTGAATTCTATTTCATAATTGGTTATTATGAAGTATTTTTGAACTTGGATAAACTGTAATACGAATCCCTAATATTTGATCTTTTATCTCTTTGGATTCGCTTTTCTTTAAGATATTTTTCATCATCCTCAGTCCTAAATGATGATATTACTGAATATCTTTGGCCTGTAGTGCAAAGATGAATGATTAACTGATGAATATCTTTGGCCTGTAGTGCAAAGAAAAGATGAATGATTAACTGATGAATATCTTTGGCATGTAGTGCAAAGATGAATGATTACCTAATGAATATCTTTGGCCCGTAGTGCAAAGATTAACAGGTGTTGAGATGAACATGACCAACTGGTGATATAAATGAATATCTTTGGCCTGTAGTGCAAAGATGAATATTTGATTCAAGATATATATTGATTGATGTTACAGGGATAAAATATTGATGATGAAATTTTAAATCTTAGAAGATAGTAGAATTCTTTCTCTACTTAACTCTTCTAATGGATTGCTTATTCCGCTGCAGTTGTTGATCAAAAACTTGTTGTCTATTATATTTTATCAGATTTTTCCCTGTTAAAGACTAATGATAATTTGTTGTATATTATCTTAGTCATAATATTTTCTTACTGGGCTAGTTGAGCTCACCCTTTCTTTCACTGTTTTCTTCAAGAAATGAGAATATAACTAGGACTAGTCGGGGAATGGATTGACGGTCCAGATGGTTGCATTAGTAGTCCTCACTATTCTGTGAAATAACGTATCAATAATTGTAATGAGGACCCCTTTTGAGTTTTTATACTGTCTATTAGACAATAGTTGTATTCAAACTCACAGTATATGTGTTGTCGTATTTTGCACAACAATTGCATTACTGAAGTTGTATTTGTTTTTGTACCATGTATTTGGCGACTCAGAATGGGTTGGATGGAATGGACCTATTTTGGGGACGTCACATTGGCCCCGAGACTCACGACTTGAATAAGCGGGTTCTTTCTCACTCCGATGTCCACGTTCTTCGGACTGAACATAACTGGACGCTTCATCTCTTATCTCCATTCGAGACATCTGCTCAGCTATATCCTGTCGCTGCTTCATAAGTACCTCCATGGCCCTATCTCGCCTGGCTCCCGCCATCTTAGCCAACCGGAGGCCTTTTTCGCTCTTGGTCATCTCAGATCGAGTTTAAAGCGAGGTGCCTTCTACTCGTTTTCGACCATGACCAGATTCTTTCTCGGTCGTGAAAACTAGTTTTCTCTTAGCTTTGCTCACGACCTTTTGTCGAGAATCTTCATGCGAACGTTTGGACGCTGTGCTGGCATGAATACTTACTGCAAGTCCCAAACGATCCTCGGACACACTCGTGGTGTCGATTCACCGATCAGCCATCGCCCTTCTGTGTGTAGGTGTTCTACTCTTCCCCATTGATTCTGACGTAAAACGAACACAGTTTGTGATTGAAAATATTCAGGACACTAGAACTCAGCCCTCCTTCTAGCACCAATGTTAACGCCAAGATCTTCTCCAACGTCCCAATCACGTAAGACACCTCGATCCCAAGACACTAAACACAATCAACACTAAAAGCTCGACGGCCGGACCGTCGGGGATAGCTCAGAGTGAGAGTCGACAAAGTGATTACAAGGGTTAACAATGGAGGATAAAAAATGTCTAGCGTCTTAAGAGATAAAATTATCAGTTGTATGAATGCGTACCTTTTCTTGGAGACTTCCTTGCTAAGTTATACTATATTCGCCTGGCCATCGTGCCACCTACTACCGTCCCGACACATTTCACTCCTCGTTGATCTCTCGACCGTGCATGCGAGTTGTCACCTTTTTCCTCATCGCAGGCATACTGCGTAGCATTATAATCCCATCCACATTAATGATCTTGGGACTTTTGGTCAATGTACCATCCTTTTTAATCATTATAAGTCAAAGATAAAGATATTAAAAAGATCTAATGGGTCAACCCATTGATCCCAATTCGATCTTATAAGGATTTAACAGAATAAGATGATGACTAGCCCAATCAACTTAAAGACTTAATGAAGAAGCATCTAAATTGGACTAATTAAGTAAATAAGGTCTAATCCATTCTACCGATAAATTATAATTATCATGACCCAACAAGTGAAATTTATGAAGATATATAATCTAAAATTTTAAAATAAAATTGTATATAAATGTTTTAAGATATACTTACTCACTTTATTTTATAAAAAGAGCCTTTAATTAATTTTGTGAAATTTAAATTATAATTTTGAATTTATTTTAAGTTATTACCATATATTAGCTAGTAATATTTATAGATAGTTTATATACAATAATTACATTAATTAAGATCAAACAAATTCATATTAATTTTGATTTTTATAATTTTGTAAATGAACTAATTAAAACATAAAAAGTATTTAGTGTTAACGAATATAGAGTAATACATAGGAGCTGACATGACAAGAATTCGCGTAAAATTCACTATTGTCACTAGTACTTTAGAGCCCTTTTGAGTTTTGGGAGTGTTGATGCCTTAAGTAAGATGTCATCAGATTGTGGACCTGCATACAAGAGACCACACCGTGACCGACTGCCAGAGCCGTCGAAAAATGAGCTACTTTTTATATATATATATATATATATATATATATATATATATATATAGGACGAAAAGTATTTTGAAATTAAAAACATAAAAATACAAAAAATATTTTGAAAAAATAAAAATACAAATTATCCTTAAATATATGATTGAAATAAAATAAATGCCACATCATGCAATTAACCAAAGTCAATCTTATTTTTTTTTATTAAATATACTTATTTAAAAATATATATATATTTTTTTAACAGTTGCGTCAAACGGACATTTAAAAGACGGACAGAAGTAGAGAAATCAGTGAGAAAATTAGTCCAAGAGTGAGTTAATATGAAAATCCTCGTCGCACGCTTCCAAACACGCTATACGATCAGAATCTTGCGTCACTCTTCGCCCTGAATGAATGAAGTCTATAAATAGTATTTGCAGTACTTTACTATCTATCAATAAACTTCTGACCCACTGACTCTTTTCTTCCAAATGCATGCAGCTCAGGTAATCCCAAAAACCAGTTTGCAAGCCGCATATATATATATATATGAGAAAGTACACGTTTCTCTAAAGAATAACATGGTGATGCCGCTAGCTATAGCCTATAGTGTTGGATCTAGAGAGTTAAAAGCATGCATACCTAAACTCATACTCGTAAGCGGGTTATGCCAAAGGTGGGGGACGGCTAGGGTACATTCCTGACCGCTTTATAATATATATATAAAATTAGACATTGTCTTAATCAAACTTAGCTAATACTAAATTGGATATGATGCTATTATATAATATATATATATATATATATATATATATATCATAATCATAATTTTTAACAGATAATTTTATCAAAACGATGTAGTTTTGATAAGATGCGATGGCGTTTTTCAAATACGGCGCCAAGATAAGATTTACAAAAATGCAACCGCGTCTTATCAAAACTACATCGTTTTGATAAAATTATGTAACTTAAGACGTTATGCAATTTAAGGATTTATGCACTTGATACTTTTTGATATATATATATATATATGATAAAGTACACGTTTCTCTAAAGGATAACATGGTGATGCCGCTATAGTGTTGGATCTAGCTAGAGAAGTCTAAGCATACATAAACTCATAAGCAGGTTATGCCAAAGGTGGGGGACGGCAAGGGTACATCTAGGTCTAGCAACGTGGCAGATATGGTCCGGAGACCTTTCTCCATATCAGCCATGCATGGACTCTTTAAGCGATTTCTTCTTCTTTCTTCAAATTAAATTTTTTTTATATTATTTTATACAATTTTTTTTAATTAAAAATCAAACAACATTCAATATTTTTATTACTAGCAATATATTATACTCCCTCCGTCCCATAGTTATAGGCTGATTTTCCATTTTGAGATGTCCCAATATATAGACTACTTACTATTTATAAAATTTAGTTGGTTCATTGTTTTACTTTTATGTCCTTATAATAAATATTCAACTATTACTCTTTTTTTGAAGAAACAACATTCAATGTCATTATTTTTATCACCACATTTAATGTTGTTGTATTCTCATCGGTTAAAGTTGTATGGTTATGGATTTTAATAGTTAGTACACGTCAATCAATGAAGTTGAGAGTTTCAATGTGATAAGTAAGGAGTAATTAACTTATTCATTAATTTTATATTAAGGGGTATATGTGAAAAATTTATGTTAAAAATTATCACTAAACTAATTTTCTTAAACTATGTGCCAAAAGAAATCAGCATATAACTATAGAACGGAGGGAGTATAATAAATATTATAAATTTATAATAAAATAATCTGTAATGTTAAAAAAATCATATATATATATATATATATATATATATATATATATATATAATATAAAATCAGGGCTGGGGCTGGGTGAGAGTAATATCTGATAGTCGATCCTAACCTTATATATGATATAATGCAATTATTATAATCCCAAAACCACTACTAATGTTATGAATAAATAATCTTACTTACATATTTATTTTGAATTAAATTATTCATAGAATAACTTAAAATAATATCATGTTATGTATTTTGTCTAATATTATTTAAAAGATATATTAGATAAAACTTAATATTTGGACTATTATTCTCTTATCACTAATAACACACAGATATCTCACATTAGTTTAAGTATAGATAGATAAAATAGTTGTAAAATCTCAACTTTTTATGAATAAAGATTTAATTTTTTTTAAATATTATTTTAAATAGTAAGGTGTTGATTTGATATAATGTTATAGTTATGGGTGATATGTGCAAATTTTATAAAGTAAGCAAATTGTCATAAAATATTCGTTTAGTCGGGAAATATTTTTTTTGTCGGCAAATATTCGTACGACAGCGCAATCATTGGTAGACCCCACAACGAAATAATTGTCGGATATAGAAAGCGACAAAAATAATATTTTCATAAAATAACGATAAGACTTTTACCATTAAACTGTTGAAATACCCGGTTATAAAAGTACAATAATAAGCGTTGTTCCACAATGGTACAAGGTATTGCACAGTAGCATACGGTATTGCACAGTATCTCTGATTATTGACGTTTACGTAAGAAGTCACTCAGTTTCATTCAATAATTGTCACAGTAGTTGCTACATATTATCTCATATTATTGATTCAATTATTATCACAGTATCATCGATCTGTATAATATTTTATATTATTAAATTAATAATTAAGACGACACTGTTATTCGTATTATTATTTGCATTATTGACAATGTCTAGAAAGTTCTGTCGAGAAAAGGGGTTAGGTTATTTAATTGTGCGCCAATAAGGAGAAATTTTTATCGGAAAACCATCTCTTTTCTGGAAATAATCTGGTTGTCAATATTGTAAGTTATAATATTAATGATGAATAATTGTTGAAAGATTAATGTTAATTGAAGATAAGTAATTTGTAGTAGATATTTATTCAATTTCTGATATAAATAAAGGGGTTTGTCATGAAACATTTGTTGTTAGTTGAGCTTATTACATGGACCCCCACTTACTAATTTTTTAAAATCGTTTGTAGAAAGTTGTCTCAATTTTATTTTATTATTATTATAATAGTAATAAAATAGAAAACTTTTTTATATAAAACAGAAACTTTTTATAATATATATAAAGTAATTTATTTTATTAGAATATAATAAGAATATATTATAATATATATATATATATAATTTTTATTTTATTAGAATATTTTATTGCACATTGATGAATAGTAAAAATCAGATTTTCGCCCGTGAATTCGTCCGAAATTCGATTGTTTATCCATGATTAAATAGTGCACTGTCATTCTCATATAAATAGGTTGCTTAGTTAAGAAATAAAAATCACACAAGAATTAGAGAATTATTCTTCTATAATATTGTGCATATTTCTATCTAGTATAAAAATACTTTAAGTGTAGCTAATATAGTGAAAGATTTTCTCAAGAATATCTCCGCTATACCAGTCAGATTTAGTCTTCTACTAAGGTAAATGATGTTATTTTCACTACAAGAAAAAGGCCTAATAACCGATAATTTTATCAATGATCGCATCTCCAAATACGATAATACTAATAATAACCCAAGATCTGCATAATCGTAATTTAATCTAGTTGTTATTTAATATCAGCAACCGCATGCGGTCTCTAGCACAAATTTGCCTCGTAAAATTTGGCACAAAATGTTGGCGCCAAGTGTGACAACTCCAAAATAGGTCAATTCCATCCAACCCATTCTGAGTCGCCAAATACATGGTACAGAAAATAACTACAACTTTATTACAACAATTATCGTGCAAAATACAACAACATAAATGCTGTGAGTTTTGATACAAATATATACCAACTGTGACTCATGTCCCAACCTTGGATAGCACGTCACAATGACACCTTACATAAAGGTACAGTCAAAAACTGTTTTAAAAATTAGAATCTTTGGAAAGTGCTCAAGGAAACCTTCGTACATGGGAGGCAATGTGTCTAGGTTATGATAGATATCATATGCCCACAGAATTTTCCTTGGTTGACCCAATAGACCCCAAAGAAAAATGAGAATATTACTATCATCTTCTTTCCAATAGTGAGTCTTCTCTTGACATATAATTATCTCCACTGTCTCTAATTGAGAATTATACTCCAAACAAACACCAAGATTATATAGGTAGTGCTCGTAGATATAGTACTCCGCAAGTGGATGTGCACAACCCTATCTTATGATAACACGAGTTTGTATGTCATTAGACATCTTGTATGATAGTGGCAAAACATTCTTCCAAAGTTGAGTTCACCTCACCCTATTCAGTTCACCAAAATTAAATATCAAATGACGTATATAATACGACACACTTATCTAAAGTCTCAATAAAATTATTTTCATACTATTTAGGGAGAACCTCAACAGCTATAGACCACCGTTGTAACGACCCCAAAATAGGTCCAATCCAACCAACCCATTCTGAGTCGTCAACAACATGGTACGAAAAACAACTACAACTTTATTACAACAATTGTCGTCGTGCAAAATACAACAACATATATCTTTGTGAGTTTGGATACAAATATATACCAATCAGAAGACGTCACAATGACACCTTACATAAAGGTATAGTCAAAAACTGTTTTAGAAATTAGAATCTTTGGAAAGTGCTCAAGGAAACCTTCGTACATGGGAGGCCATGCTTTTAAGTTATAGTAGATATCATATGGCCACAGAATTATCCTTGGTTGACCCAATAGACCCCAAAGAAAAACGAGAAGATTACTATCATATTCTTCCCAATGATGAGTCTTCTCTTGACATATCATTATCTCCACTGTCTCTAATTGGGAATTAAACTCCAAACAAACACCAAGATTATATAGGTAGTGCTTGTAAATATACTCAGCAAGTGGATGAGCACAACCCTGTCTTATGATGACACGAGGTTGTATGTCATTAGACATCTTGTATGATAGTGGTAAAACACCCTTCCAAGTTAAATTCACCTTACCCTCAACATCTATGATTCACCGTTCTATTCCTTGTTATCCCCCGCTCGACCCAGCTACACTTTTATTACCTGAAAGGAATTGTAAAGCAAAAGGGTGAGCACAACTAGCTCAGTAAAGAATATCATGACTAAAGATAAATAAATTATCAATAGCCTTCAACAAGAATAAATCGTAGATTTAGAACATATGGTAGATAATAAAACTTTTCAACCATAGTTACAAATGAATGAGCAATCCATTAGAAGAGTCGAATAGACTATAAAGTCTATTATCTTCTCCATGTTAAAAGTCCACCAACAATGTTTTATCCTCGTAACATCAATCAACAATTTCGCCCACAATCACATGTATAACTCATAATCGTAATTGTAGTTCTAAATTCCTTTTCTCATCCAGACAAAGATAATTTTCATCACCGAAACATCAAAGATTATGGTTATACCAAATCACGATTAATGTTCATAATCCTACTAATAAATTCATCTTTGCACTACGGCCAAAGATATTCATCAACAAGTCATCTTTGCACTACAGGCCAAAGATATTCATCAACAAGTCATCTTTGCACTACAGGCCAAAGATATTTATCAGTTGGTCATGTTCATCTAAACACATGTTCATCTTTGCACTACGGGCCAAAAATATTCATGAGAAATCATTCATCTTTGCACTACAGGCCAAAGATATTCAGTTATATCATCATTTAGGACTAAGGATGATGAAAAATATTTTAAAGAAAACGAATCCAGTGAAACAAAAGAACAAATATTAAGGATTCGTACTTTAAACAATTCAGATTCAAAATACTTCATAAATAACTGCAGTGGAGTAAAATTCAAGAATGAAGACCAAAACATAGATCCAATCAAAGATAGTATCCGTAATAGATATTTTGGACAAAAAGAAGAAATTTCATTTTTTAAATTGAATAGTATCGTGATTCGTGAATAGTCGTGATATCGTGAATAAGAATCAGAGACACCAAAAGATAGAAATTTCATAAAAAAACATCATCACGTTTCGTGAATAGTAACTCGTGAATAGTAACTCATGAATAGTAACTCATTAATAGTAACCCCGACATGAAAAAGTTCCAAATTTGATAAATATTTTCAACCAACATTCTGGCATAATGATATTGAAGAAATAATATAATTTTAGAAGAAATTAACCTCCCTTACCTTAGAAAGAATAGTACTTCTGACTGGAATACTGGATATAGTGCTAAAAGAACTTGCACCGTATAGCAATACTCGAAGTACTAAAATACTCACAAAAATACGCTCGATATTATAGAGAAAAAGAGAGAAATCAGTAGTTTCGGTGTGATTTTCAATTCTAACCTAAGCACTCTATTTATAGAAAAATGCTTAGAACACCAAAGCAGAAAATTTAATAAAATATAATATATATTTTTTTCTTAAACTTCCTACGCACCCAATTAGTCCAAACATCAGCCACACCTCAACCAAAACCATCAAAAAAATGTTTTTAATATTTAAAACAATTAAAACTTTCAAAAATCAATTATTTCGGAACTTCAATAATTCATAATAAATAGTCCTTTATCAGAAAATTTTAATCTCATGAGTTTTTATAGGAAATTTAATTCTCTACAACTTTGCAGAAGAAAGTTTTTCCACATTTCAAACAGAAATTGACCGAAATTCATAAACGGGCAATTTTACAAGCTATAATCAAATTTCAGTCAAGAAATTGGTCCACCAACATGTTTAACATGTTTTTAGTATTTATTGCAACAAAAATACTCTTCCTCCTCATATACTCATATATCCCACATTCATTATAAAAATATCACCATTATTATATTATTAAAATATAATAATATTAATTTTAACAATTGTCACATTAAAAATTTTCTCCATCTATATCCACAGAAAATCAATATTTTTCTCATCATATAAATCAATAATTAATTATTCACAAATAATATTACAGAATCACAATAATGACAACCAGTAGCCTCAGAAAGAGGGCTTTCAATAAGAATTTCTCCTTATTGGTAAGCAATTAGGTGACCAAACCTCTCCTGTATGTAATTTTCTAGACATTGCCAATAATGTTATCTAATAATATTATTCAGATAATATGAATTATTGCTTTGATAATGGAAAATACTGTGTAGTGATAATTATTAAAATAACAAAGAATATAAAATATCAACGCAACAATTATTGAATCAATAAAATATCAACAAGAATTACTATAACAATTATTCGAAAAGTGCCTTTCACGTAAGAATCAATAATTCAAAAATACTGCAATACCGTATAAGCATCGTGCAACAACGCGTATTACTTTACTTTAACCACCGTATTCCAACAAGTGTTAATTCAGTAGCGATTACGTAGTTATTTATAAAACTTTAATCGTCGTTTTCTTCATCCGACGGTTATTCTCATTATGCTGCCCACAAATGGCTACGTCGTCGTGCGAATATTCCTCGTGAAAGAATATTCCACGACCAAACGAATATTCCTCACAACAATGAATATTTTTATAACCACTTGTGTATTTTGAAAAAAATTCATATATCACCCTTAACTTTAACCTTTTATCAATTTAACCATTTCTTGAATAGTAATTATAAGAAAAATTGAATACTTTTATTTCATAAAATTTGGGGTCTTACAACCGTTCTATTCCCTCGTTATCCCCTCGTCAACCAAATTTACACTTTTATTACCCGAAAGGAATTGTGAAAAAAAAAAGGGTGAAAGACAACTAGCTCAAGAAAGAATATCATGACTAAAGATAATTAAATTATCAATAGCCTTCATCGATAATAAATCGTAGATTTATAACATATGGTAGATGATAAAACTTTTCAACCATAGTTTAAATTGAACGAAAGCAATCCATTAAAAGAGTCAAATAGACCATAAAATCTATTATCTTCTCCATGTTAAAAGTCCACCAACAATGTTTTATCCCTGTAACATCAATCAACAATTCATGTCCACAATCACATGTATAACTCATAATCGTAATTGTAGTTCTAAATTCCTTTTCTCATCCAGGACAAAGATAATTTTTGTGACACCCCCAAAATAGGTATACAACACCAATTCTGAGTCTCCAAATACATGGTACAGAAAGCAAACTACAACTTCAATAATACAATTGTCGTGCAAAATACGACAACACATACTGTGAGTTTAAATACAAATATTATCTTCTAGACAATATCCACACTCAAATAAGTCCTCGTTACAATTATTCAAACACTATTTTACGTAAATAGTGAGGACCTGCTAAAACATCTTTCTAGAACCATCACTCCGCACTCGACTAGTTCCTCGCTATGTTCTCGCCTCTTGAGAAAAATGGAACAAAAGGAAAAGGGTGAGCTCAACTAGCCCATAAAGAATATTATGACTAAGATAATATACAACAAATTATCGTTAGTCTTCAACAAGAAAAAATCGATAAAATATAATAGCCAACAAGTTTTAGATCAACAACCGCAAGCTTAAATAAAGAATCCATTAGAAGAGTCAAGTAGAGAATGAGTTCTACTATCTTCTAAGATTTAAAAGTCAATCATCAATATTTTATCCTCAGAATAACAATCAATATACATCTTTAATCAAATATTCATCTTTGCACTACGGTGCCAAAGATATTCATTTGTATCACCGATTAGTCATGTTCATCTCAACACTGCTCATCTTTGCACTACTACCAAAGATATTCATCGATTAATCATTTATCTTTGCACTACAGTCAAGATATTTAGTAATATCATCATTTAGGACCGAGGATGATGAAAAATATTTTAAAGAAAACAAATCCAAATTGAAACGGAAGGACAAATAGTAGGGATTCAGATAACAGTTTATCCAAGATCAATAATACTTCATAAATACCAATTTTGAGCGTAATTCAAAATAAAGATCAAAACATGGATACAATCAAAGATAGTAACCATAATAAACATCTTGGACAAAAGAAGAAAATTTCATTTTTGGTAAATAATGCCAGATTCGTGAATGAAGGTCAGAGTATACGAGAATAAGGTCAGATACGTGAATAAGTAACCCCGACATAAAAAGTTCCAAATTTGATAAAAATTCATATCAATACTTTTAAGATAATGATATTCAAGAAATAATATCATATATGAAGAAAAATAACAACCCTTACCTCAAAATATCAAGATTTTCGATCGGAATATCAGTATAAGGTGAAGGAAACTTACACTGATGAATAGAAACTCACAAAGTATCTAAATACTCACAAAATACACTCAATAATCTAGAGAGAGAAAAAGAGAAAACTTGTTTCTGGTGTGATTTTCAATTCTAACTTAGCCCTCTATTTATAGGAAAATGTTAGCAGACTTGACTGCAAGAACTGACTGATGGCTTTACCTGCTACTATTCCCACCCACCACATTTGAAATAAATTCAACACATTTCTTCACCAACCACAAGTGTGACCCACTCAATTCTAGAATTTTCCACCAAAATCATTTATAAACCTAATTTCTGAATCAGTCACCTCTTAAAATTCATAACAAATCATACGTTCATTTTTAACGGTTCAAAATTTATGGACATATACTCAACTTATATATGTATAACATATCCAAAAATCACAACGATCCAACGGTCGGATTAAAAATTATAACTCACACAATATATCTCAAAAACATTGGTTTAATTTTTAATACCTTCATTCCGACAAAAATACTGATAAAACACCTCAACATTAACTCCTTCATTTTTAACCACAATAAATATATCCAACATTTATATCCATATAAAATAAATATTTTCTTATCATATGAATCAATAATTAATTATTCACAAATAATATTACAGAATCACATTTATGACAATCAAAAAGCTATTCCCAGAAAGAGGGGCTTTCAATAAGAATTTCTCCTTATCGCGCGCAATTAGGTGACTAAACCTCTCCTTAATGTAACTTTCTAGACATTGCCAATAATGCTATCTAATAATATTATTCAAATAATATGAATTATTGATCCGATAATGGGAAATATTGTGCGTTGACAATTATTGAAACAACAATAATATAAAATATCAACGCAAAGAATTATTGAATCAATAAAATAAAATGTTGAATAAAGAATCATCTGTAACAATTATTGAGTAGTGCCTTCTTACGTAAGGATCAATAATTCATCAATACTGTGCATCCACGCGTAGACCGTATTTTAACCACCGGGTATTCCAACAGTGTTAACGGTAATAACTACGCCGTTATTTATAAAAACTCAAACTTGTCATTTTCTTCATCCGACAGTTATTCTGTTATGGGGCCCACAAATGACTGCGTTGTCGTACGAATATTCTCCAACAACAAGAATATTCCACGACTAAACGAATATTCCCCGATAACAATGATTATTTTATAACCACTTGCATATTTTACAAAATTTGCACATTTCATCCATAACCAAAGAATTATATCAAATTAATACCTTATTATTCACAAATATAATTAGAGGAAATTCAATTTTATTTATAATAAGTTGGGGTCTTACAATTTTCATCACCTGAAACATCAAAGATCATGGTTATACCAAATCACAGTTCTTGTTCATAATCATACTAATAAATTCATCTTTGCACTACGGGCCAAAGATATTCAACAACAGTTCATCTTTGCACTACAGGCCAAAGATATTCAACAACAGGTCATCTTTGCACTACGGACCAAAGATATTCAACAACAGGTCATCTTTGCACTACGGGCCAAAGATATTCAACAACAGTTCAGCTTTGAATTACAGGCCAAAGATATTCATCAACAGTTCATCTTTGCAATACATGCCAAAGATATTCATCAACAGTTCATATTTGCATTACAGACCAAATATATTAATATCTCAAAGAAATATATAATCATTTCAAAATCTATATAAACCATAATTATAACCATGTTGATCAATTCACCTTTGCTCTTAAGCTAAAAATATTCAATTGTAAATTCAATAGTCATGATCATACCAGTCAACGATTCAACTTTGCACTACTGGCCAAAGAGAACCCATAGTCATGATTATACCAATAATCTACCCATCTTTACACTCAAGTCAAAGAGAAATTTCATCACCATGATTATAAAAATGTTATATATGATAATAAAAACAATATGATCAACAACTGTATTTAATTTTAAGAGTAAGATTCATAAATCAACGATAATTTGGTCAGAAAAAGAAACCAATTTTTGTCGTGAATAGTAACTCGTGAATAGTAACTCGTGAATAGTAACTCATGAATAGTAACTCATGAATAGTACTCCGTATTCATACACAGTACCTTATACGTAAATAATATCATATACGTAAATAGTGTCATATATACATGAATAAGTGTAGATACGTGAATAAGTGTCGATACGTGAATAAGTAACCCGACTCAAAAATGTAGAAATTCCACAATAAGATCCATACCAATATGTCAAGATAATGATATTGAAATAATAACATCATTATGAAGAATATAACATCCCTTAATATCCCTTACTATCCTTACCTCAAAAAAAAAGACTTCGATTGGATATCTGGATACGATGACAAGGAAACTTCAGACCGATGAATAAGAACTCACCAAGTATCTAAATACTTCGACAAAATACACTCGATAATCTAGAAAGAAAAAAGAGAAAACTTATGAATTTCGGTGTGATTTTCAATTCTAACAGCCCTCTATTTATAGGAAAATATTAAGACGCCTAAAAGCGCACTTAACTCTATGAACCCGATGGCTTTACCTGCTACTATTCCCACCCACCACATTTGAAATAAATTCAACACATTTTTTCACCAACCACAAGTGGGGCCCACTCAATTCTAGAATTTTCCACCAAAATCATTTATAAACCTAATTTCTGAATTAGTCACCTCTTAAAATTCATAAAAAATCATACGTTCATTTTTAACGGTTCAAAATTTGTGGATATATACTCAACTTATATATGTATAACACATCAAAAAATCACAACGATCCAACGGTCAGATTAAAAATTATAACTCACACAATAAAGCTGTAAGAACACTGATTTGATCTTTTAATACCTCCAATCCGACAAAATACTGATAAAATACCTCAACATTAATTTCTTCTTTTATAACCACATAAATAAATCCATCATTTATATCCGCATCAAATAAATATTTTCTTATCATATAAATCAATAATTAATTATTCATAAATAATATTACAGACTCACAATTATGACAACCAGGCAGTTCCCAGGAAAGAGTGGGCTTTTCGATAAGGATTTTTCTCTTCTTGGGCGCCTTAATTAGGTGATCAAACCTCTCTCGATGTAACTTTCTAGACATTGCTAATAATGCTATCTAATAATATTATTCAAATAATATGAATTATTGATTTGATAATGGAGATACTGTGCAGTGACAATTATTGAAACAACAATAATATAAAATATCAACGCAAAGCAATTATTGAATCAATAAAATAAAATATTGAAGCAAGAATTCTCGTAACAATTATTGAGTAGTGCCTTCTTCTACGTAAGGATCAATAATTCAACAATCTTTTGTAATACCTGGTGTCATCGCTTGTGCAACAACGCGTCTTCATCGTATTTTAACCACCGTGTATTCCAACAAGTGTTAATTCAGAATAACTACTACTAGTTATTTATAAAAACTCAAACTTGTCGCTTTTCATCATCCGACTGGTTATTACGTTATGGGACCCACAAATAAGGCTACCTGCATTAATGCGAATATTCCCGACAAAAAAGAATATTCCACGGCCAAACGAATACCCCGATAAATGAATATTTTATAACCACTTGCGTATTTTGAAAATTTTCATATATTACCCTTAACTTTAACTTGTTATCAATTTAACCATTTACTGAATAGTAATTATAAGAAAAATTGAATACTTTTATTTCATAAAATTCGGGGTCTTACGCCAAGGTTTTGTGCGACCACTTAAAAATTGGCACGAAATGTTATCAATGCTTACAAAATTTATTTTTAACTATTAATTAATTGTTAATATGATGATAGGATACTTAAAAGCGTTTATTGAATGAGCGCTATCCTGAAGGCACTCCACGTCCGTCAATTGATCAAGAGTTGTGGGAGAGGGCGTCTGTTGTGAAGAAGAACTACATTAAAAGTCAAGGACAACGACGACGCCCATCCTTCAGTGACTCAGGCAGCTCTGCTACCCAATCTTCACAGTCATCGAGTCATCCAGCTGTTCATGATACTCCTGCTGATTGTGTGAGAGCTATATGTCGAGATCGCGATCTTCTCAAGATACTAGGCGGGCATCTGGCGGCTTTGAGTCCTGATGAGTTAGCTGATGCAGTGGCGGCAGCAGCAGCAGCACAACGTGGGGATGGCGACGAGGTAATCAATTTGTTGTATATTATCATAATATATACCAGTATCACATAGTTACTATATTTGTAACTTGTTTTATTATTTTGTTAATTGCAGGGTGATCAAGGAGAAGCTACTCAAGACAATGGTGCTTGACGACCGATTTAGTGTTGTTTTATAGTTATTTGATAAGCTTGTACTTGTATATTGATTCTTTAGATGTCTGTTTGTTACTTAAAAGAATACTTGTGCGGAGAATTATATATTTTCTAAAAATACTTTTGTCATGTCCTTTATAGCATACCAAAGTTTTGTTTAAACTAACGAGTGGATTGTGAGTTATAAATTAGTTAAACTAGCACATCGATCATGAGATATGCAGTTGAGCCACAGTAGAAGTCGTGTGTTGGTTGTGTTGCGCTGCTGTATATATATTCGGCTGACCAGTTTTAGTCTATAATTTAACCAGTTTAAATTCTCCAATTCAATATAATTAAGTTTTATTTCTGAAAAAAAAAATGATACGTCATGTAAAAATAAATTCTATTATTATATTATCTTTGTTTTAGTAAAAATACGATGAATTAATATATTAATATATTATGTTGTTAAAAAATTTATTGCCCCCCAATCAAATTCTGGCTTCATCCCTGACATGTGTTTCTGGTAGTAACTTGAGGGACCAGTACTTCTACATCAAAACAGAGTAACGCAACAATGTCAACAGACTGAATATTCTAGTTCAAATGGGTGGTTTAAGGTGGCGCGTGACTTCCAAAGCTCTGCTGGTTGTGGGGGATTGCACATAATCCAATTCTGCAGGACTGCTGGGATTCTATTTATGGAAGCATAGATTGGCATAACTTGGCATACAAGTGTAGTGATCAGAAACACTGATGGTGCATGCATGCACAAGTATATATACATGCAGAGGACAAAAAAGAATGATATATACTGGATCCAAATTTCAGGCAATATAAAATGGACAGTTCGTAAAAACGAGTTGTATTAGTGTAATAAAAAACTGTACATTAAATTTATACTACCTTTATTATAGAAGTATTATACAATCTTATATAAATTTTAAATTATAATTAAATTTAATTTATATTTATAAATTGCCTAAATGAACTGCCCATTGTGACCAGTCAGGGATCAGGATTCATATATATTGTGCTTGACAGTGTTAAAAATTTTGGAAGTTGATGAGCTTACAGTTGAAGAAGAAGGTCCACATGCAATGAGGGTAAGAAAAAATCTCTATTTTGATTACTGAGTATTACTGACTGGAGCAGTCAGGAAGATATATACGTACATTACATTCATATATATCATGATTCATGAAGAGAAACAACTTTAACTATGGCCACCGTTTGCCACAATAATATCAATATTCAAAGTTTTTTACATTCGATGATGATTCAATTCTAATGTATATTTATAAATAAATAATTTTTATAAAGTCTTTATAAAAAGAATATTATGTAAAATGACTTAGTTTAGGGATCAAACTTATTAGATACTTGATCTAAATCGTAGAGTTAAGCTCTTATATTAGCTTAAGTTGTCCCTGGCCAGAAGACGTTTATAGAGTCAAAGACAAAGTTATTCTAAGATTGCATAGTAAACTGAAGACAATTAGAGATAGTAGAGTACAAGTCAAATTGAGCCAGAATCGCAGAGCCAATCAAATTCGTAGAGCACATGTAGCAAACTCACTTTACCACTAGTAAAATCATTTTACGAATTCACTTTATGTTAGCCAAAATCGTTGAGTGTAGACTTCTGACAAGTTAATGACAGGTTATGACAAAAATCATGAACCTTAAACACTCGACCCTTCGAGGTTATCCTCAGATGTGTTTGCAATGAGGACAAGTCGACAAAGGCTCTATTTAACATCTATATTAGTAGGATCAAATGACATGTGATTGGTACTGCACTGTTCACAATACTGAAAAAAATGACCTGAGGTGATTCAAGTAGGCAACAATTTGAAGTCAAATCATTAAAGAATGATAAGTGTTCAAGTCAAAATGAAGCGACGGTAACTTTCTAATGTGAAGATGCCAAGAGAACTCTATATAAGGTTTAGCAATTTCAAGCAGTAAACATAATTGGAAAAGTCCAAGTGCTGAAAATTTGAGTTCATACAAGCTCCACTCTACGATTCCAAGATAAAACATATGTTGCTAAACCATTAGAAGAAAACTTAAAGCAACTTATAACAGCACCTCAAAACAAACATCTTTTCTTAGTGATAGCTAAGATCTTAGTGATTATTTGTAATCCAAGTTTGTGTGACTTGAATGATTTTTTGTGAATCATTTGTGTAATAGTTCTTAGTAATATCTTAAATCACATTTTCATATAAATTTATAGCATAATGTTTGTTTGTTTCTTTGGGTTAACACCCCTAGTTGAGTGGTCCTTTTGTCTCTTTTAGACCCCAGAATGCCAAGTTTTTTCCAAAATTATCCCTTTTTGTAGTGTTTTTCTTTGTTTTTTAACGCCAGTGTGAAATTCGGGTGTCGAACTAATCATGTACGTATACTTTACCATTTATACAAGAGGTACATAATTCAACTAAAACATAACTGGAGAAATGAAAAACTGCCCCTAAATCAAAGGACATCAATACATGTCAACTGACTATGGACCACGGCTTAAATTAAAAAAAGGGTGCCAAACAGTGCTTAGAACTAAACATATACTGAAGGTCAAATTGAATTTAAAAAAATGGGGTTCTTAAGCTCAAATACATGCTGAATACTATCATTAAGAAAAGTAACAATTAGGACCACATATTGGTACGTATTCCCATCCTGAGATTTAAAGATAACAATGCACATAAAAAGCTACTAGATATACTGATTGAGCAACTGACTATTTTTAGCTGAAGCTATTGCAAATACATTACTTTTTTTGTTTTTTTGAGTTGGCAAATACAAGGCTTACATGTTCATATTAGATAAGATAGCCTAGGGATCAAGTCAAACTCCAGACTCCATACCTTTATCCAACCAACATTAAAAACCACACATAGTACATTTTTTTACCAAATTAGTTGGCCAATTTCTTCAGGTGATTAAATGTACGCTGTTTAATCCATTGCCGGTCATATGGAAGGTATGCCTGAATTGAGTGGTCATATCTGCAAGCAAGATTTAAGCAATAGATTAATTATGTTGTCCAACTAGGCTTTCCTATTGCAGTCATCTGAGTGTGAAACCACCTTTTCACTCTACTCAATGGTTAAACTCGGGCATATACAGCAGATGAAGCCAGGAAAGAGGAAACAAGTATAGGCAGACAAAAATATGTTCCCTTCAAAGATTTTAACAAATTTGAGCAATGAAAGCTTAACAAAATGCATCAGACATGCATGAAACCTATTAGGGAAATGGTTTCTTCACTTGATCCCTTTCACCGATTACTCTATTGAGGTAACTTTAGGACTGCTGGTAATTAAGATATCTCAGATAAAGATTTAAAACCGCATTTCAATCGCATGGTCATGATCACTAGCTTTTGGGGGGTTGAGTGTGTGCGCACACGCATGTGCAGTGACGGACGCGGGAATTTTATTAAGGGTGGTCAAAATTTTGGCTATTAAAAAAATATTGATAAACTATATGATTAATTAACTACAGTATGTATAAAAAACAAAATGACTATATATGTGTGTGTATATATAAAATAAAAATTATAAAGTGAATCTTATAAAAATTACAGTCATTATAAAAAAAAATATTTTTAAGTAAATTAATTTAATAAAAAATGCTTCATTTTTAATTATTAAATACATTTTTTCTTAATATGTAAACCGTATAAGATTTTTACTTTTAAAAATGTGAGACAAAATTACTCGTAATGAGAAATAAAACTTGTTTGAAGACTCAAGAAGAAGACTAAGTTAAAACTTTGAAATAAAGATAGAGTGAAAAAAAAAAAATTGATGCTAGCTCTTCCATTTACTTTAGATTCAATTGTCAAAATTTCCCTTGCACTTTAAAAATAATACTACCTTTGATTCATAAAAAGAGATTCATTTACAAAATTTGTGAACATAATTATGTTACATGTTTGCACTACTAATGATAGCATTATAATAGAATAGTGATGGTACACTTTAGAATATGGTCTCATTTTATACCATCATAAAAAATAAAAATACATGAGAACCTTTTCTATAAAAAAAAATTTAATAAAATAATAATTTTGTAAAACGGATAGAATATTAAGATTTATCAAAATTCTTTTACAAATTACCTCTATTTTTAAATATATATATATATATATATATATATATATATATATATATATATATATATATACGGTCCGGATCTTAAGCTCACCCCTTATCTAACATACCTTGCATATCCACTTTAGCGACGGATCGGATGGCGATTCGGTCCGTCGCTATAAGTTCAGCTTAAGATCCGGACCATATATATATATATATATATATATATATATATATATATATATAGGAGTAGTTTATAAAAATTTAAGGGTGGTCAATTGGTGTGTGTGTGTGTGTGTGTGTGTGAGAGAGAGAGAGAGAGAGAGAGAGACATACACTAATGCACTCATATCTGCAAGGCCGTCGATAAAGTTGTACAGATCAGCAATGTCATAAGTGATGTTTCTAATTGCTGGATTTAAATCCTTGAGTTTCCTTTCATAAAGTCCACAAATACCTGCAAATATCAAACAATATAATCACCTCTATTCAGTGTTTTAAAAAAGCGGCCTAGGCGCTAGGCCCCCTCTTGGCGCCTCGCCTAAGCCCAAGGCGGCAAAAAAATCCCTTCAGAAAATTAGGCGGGCTAGACAAGGCCTAGGCGAACATAAGCCACTATTGCAACTTTGAACCATGTACTCGAGTCATTGAGGAAAACAAGAGCACCAAGCATGAGCAGAGTGCTAAAACTAATTTTGAGACAAGTTTCTGCTATGGAAAAGTTATACACTTGATACTCAACAAATTCCAAAGTTTTGTTTTTGATAATGAAACGTGTGAAGGACTACCAAGCCTTGAAGATTGAAGATCAGCCAATTCCATGAGGACAAGGATGCTATAACGGGGAAGGGAATTGTCAGGCTAAGGGCCTTACTGAAATTAAATCAAAGTTAGGGAATTGTTTAGTTAAAGGGATGCTTTTGATTATTTGTCAAAATATAATAATCAAGTTTGATCAAGTGTATTACTAATATATCCCTATGTATTTTAGTTATTTCACCCATTACCCCTCTTTACTTCTTAAAGCCACCATTTTGGTAATTTACACTTAAAATAAGCAATACGCAGTTTTTTGGTTTTAGTTATTTCACCCATTACCCCTCTTTACTTCTTAAAACCATCATTTTGGTAATTTACACTTGAAATAAGTAATACGCAGTTTTTAAATATCAAACACTTTTTACGTAAGTGCTTTTTCATTACCAAGCACAAAATGTTTCTTAAACCTGCTTATGAGCAAAAGCAGTAATCATAATCAATAATCACATTGTTCAAGCAATTTCGAACACTTGGTATAAATACAAGTCATGCTATGTTAATGATTATGAAGGAAACCCGAGATAGAGCAATTGCTCTCTCTTCTTCCTGTTCTTACTTCTTCTTCTACCCTAATTTCTGCCTATTTATCCCTCAAAATCTCTGATTACCCTAATTCTTTTCTATCTTTCTTAAATCCTCTCATCTCTACATCACCAAGTCAGGCCAAGGTGTGGACTGAGTCATCTGACACAAACAGATACTGAGGTTGCATGTATAGCTTCTTCTATAGACTCCAACTTTGCATCCATTGAACTCATCTCATGTTCCATTGAAATTGTCCTATTCAACTGGTTGAACACGTGCATTATTTCCACAAAAGGTTTATAACCAAAACTCTCTATTATTTTGTTCTACTAAAAATTAGCGACTGCAGCTAGACTTGTACTACTAGAATACTCCAACTATGACTAGAACAACAAATTCAAAAAAGGAAATAACTGAAATCCCGAACCAACCAACAAGGACAAGGAAATATAGATAGTAACAATAGAAATTTAATAAAAGAAACCCCGCCAATTGCCTCAGTGGTTTAAGGGAGAAGGGAGAACTTGAGCACCCGGAGGTCTTGAGTTCGACTCCCATTCTAAGAACAATAGGGGCCACGGACTGCAGGTTTAGGCCTGTTTCGTAAGCCTTGTCGGGTATGAAATACTAAGAAACGTTCCACAGTGTTGTTGTTTTTAAGCCAGTCCTAATAGGTGAGTTGTAAATACTTCCATGATCTATAAGATGTAGACATTAAAATAACAATCGTAGAAGAATATATAGCAACTACAGCGGATTCCAGAATGGAAATAGCTAAAATTCATTATACTACTTTTTCTCCCCGCTGACCAGAGCGCGTTTCTCGATATAGCAAAAATGTAAGAAGCGAGCTGGTTACAACCAGGCTCTTAGTACAGCAGGGGTACTATTTCCCTTATAATCCTAAAGACAATTCAAATCAGTAATATGAAATACTTGTTCATAAGGTTATATAGATATTGTAAAAAACTTACCATCCATAGCTTGACTTATTGAATCATAATCCATAAATGTTCGAGTTGCTCTGCTTTGAGAAGTCTGCATCAGAACAATTGTGTGCCGATTCGCCTTGGTACAAAGCAGGCATACAAATGATGCATGTGAATAAGCAACAATTATTTCAATAACCATATACTAACATGTGTTCCATTGTTACAGGAATCAGAGATCACTAGATCATTAAAAAATATTAAAATAAAATGACAGTGTGACTAAAAACTAATCAAATCAAATGCACACAAAAATTATTGATAGGAAACAATCTACACACAAACAAACAAAAAAGAAGAAGAAAAATGCACAAAGCTCTGCTTTCAAATCAAAAATATATTCAACTCTGTCAAATAAATGAGATTATACCTACTTAAATAGCAAACCTATACCTTGGAGGACAAAGAAAACCCCTAATTTTAAAAAGGAAAACAACTCCTAATAATACTCTACTAGTATAATTAAATTTGTAGATAATCTACCCTATAATAATTATAATTTTTTTATCTCTAAAAAAATAATATACAATATATACTTATAATAATTAGTATATTATCTTGATACGCATCAACATAGCCTTTATAACTACTACAGATACATAGGTTCTCATATTGTTGAACAAGTACATAATAGATAAACCATCACTCTAGAATTGTGTAGTTTGATACCCGTAAACCCTTTAGTTCCTTTTCTTTACCATTGGGTTCATTCAGTGATTCCAAAAGTATTATACATTAATTTCTTCTAATTTTCATGGTTACTACCAATACAACTCTTCTTTTAAATTCACCATAAGCAATATCAAACAATAGCCATGTACCTGTGCATATTGACATAAAAATTACACCGCCTAGAACGCCAGCCTACCCACCTAGAAACCGCCTAGGTGCCGCTTACAAGGCCTTAGCACCTAACACTTTTTAGAATATAGTTGACATTTTCTCACCTTTACATCTTGAACATTCTTTACTCTTTAGCATATGAAAGTAATTGATAATTAGTGAGCTAAAAGACTTTTTTGACAAGTAAAAAGGAACTTACTGAACTAAAAGATAGCATGCCTCTGGCAAAAAGCAGCAAAAGCAATTTAGAGAATGGACTGTTTTCAAATTACTGGACATCCAATAATCAAACTATATTATCAAAACAAAAACTAATTTACATTTAGAATTTATTGAAAAAGTCCCAAAACCTCTTCCAAAATTACAGTAACAAAACATTATTTGCTAAATTTTACTGTAATAAGTCACTACTAGAAGATAACTAATATTTTTGAAAATGATGAATATACTACATCATTCAACAAAATCTTGTATTTTAAGCATAGTTATTAAAATCGTACGAAACGTAGATAGGTGATACGTATCGTATGATACGATACAATACGAAGATAATTCGATACGTATTGCAAGGTGAATCGAAAATGACATCGTATTATATAATGATTCGATACAATTATTATGATACACTACAATGCACGATACCTTTTCAAGTTAACAACTGACTTGCAAAAGTTTTTATGCAGATCCAAATGAGTAAAAGTAAAACTTTTAAGCGTTCTACCATTTCAAATGAAGAGTTTTTTAGCATGAACATATTTTATATGGCTTGATCTTTAATCAGTTTTTAGAGTTTTATATCTTTTTCTTCATATTGTCATTTTATTTTTCTCATATCACTTTCCATAAGCGGATACATAAATCTCTACTTGTTAATTTGAATTATTCTTATTTTTTATAATTTAAAGATGAATCTGAATGTTCATCTTCTCTTGTTACTCTATAAAGATTACTAAAAATAATATCTAATAAATTAATTTAGAGTATGTTTTACTACTATTTAACTATAAAATTTATTTTTAGTCTATAATAATATTTACTTGACTACTTCTATATAGTCAAACTAATTTACTTGATTGTCCAATAAATTGTGTGTTTTATATGTTTAAATATAGATTACCACATTTTACATTTCGTTTAAACACGATATGGGAGTTTTCGATACACGATACAATTCACGATTTGACAACTATGATTTTAAGCGGAAACAGTCTTTGAAAATAATATGTTGAATAATACTATCCCAATCTGTTTCAATTTTCAGCAGTGTCCAGATTTTTAAATTGTTAATAGTAGATGATCGACAGAGCTAGACAATTTATTGAACTTTGCACGTCACGGGGTTAAATGCTTTCTAGGTCACCGCATTATATGGAATTCAAATGCTTACAAATGGGTCACATTGAATTTTTTTTCTTACACCAACTCAATTGAACTTTAGTTTACTAACAAAAAGTTGACTATTTCGTTAAGTATGTTGACTTTGGACGGAATTTGCCACGTAAGCTGCTGATGTGTAAAAAAAATTTGATGTGGCGCAGATCAATCCCATATGGCTTTCATTATGTGGAAATGGAGGAAAATTTACAAATATAATAATATAAATTAGAAAAGTTAGTAAAAAAATAAGGAAATAAATGAAAAATATATTCAATTATTTTGTAATTAATATCAATTGAATTTTTATTTAATTCTTTATAAATATAATAATATAAATTAGAAAAGTTTGCCAAAAAATAAGAAAAAAAATTAAGAGCTATTTAGTTATTTTTATAATTAATAGAAAATGTTTTTTTATATAATTAATAACAAATATAATTGAGGAAATTATAAAATTATAAAATTTAAAATATTTTAAAATTTAAAATCTTTTCAAATTAAGGCTAGGATAAATATAATAATTATAATTTTAAACTTAGGATAAACAAATATGTACTTTAAAAATATAATTAATAATTAATAATTAAAATATAATTAATTAATAATTAATAATTATAAATTTAAAATATAATTAATATTTTTTTTCTTTTCTAACTAGGATAAATAAATTTATACTTTTACATGCAAATAATTCTTATCAAATAATTTTTAATTTTATCAAATAATTTTTATTTTAATGTTATCAAATAATTTTTATTGTAATTTTAATTTTATCAAATAATTTTTATTTTAAAATTATACAATAGAATTATATAGTCCCAAAGGATGGAGAATATCTTATTGCGGAAGATCTTAAAGATGCAATCCCAACTTGAAACAAAATGATGATACTGAATATAAACATTTAATTGCAATTCACGCCCACAAACGGAAAGGTGGAATCAAAGACTGGCTGCAAGATGATCCTAATTCAGTCACGCGGATTAGCTGGAGGGAACACAATTTGGAAAACGCCGTCATAAATCATGGAGCAGATGTTATCCGGTAATTATCCTTATGAGTTCTTATAGGCTTCTTTGGAAGAATAAGAGGTTGACTAGAGGGGGTCTTGTATGTGAAAATTAGGGTTTCTAACAGCAAGATGAATAAGTGGAATCGATAGGTGTCTATAAAGGTTAGGGTTTTCAGCGAGGAAAAGGAGATGTGAAATCCGGTTGACCTTTTGAAAGAATATCCGCCGCCGCTGGTCGATCTATCTGAAAATGGGGTTATCGATTTATATGATTTTTGTTTGTGGTGGTCAGGTGGGTAGTGACCTTGACTATCTCTCCCATTGCCTTTGCCCGCTGCTCATTAACTCGACGAACTGATTGATTTGATTAATTGATTGATTTGTGGTGTTCCTAAAGGATTTAAAGGGTTTGGAGATTGGAAAGAGAAGAAACTCAGATTGTGGAGTAAATTATGGGTTTTGCTTTTGGTATGGAGAGGAGCGGAGTGAGGTTGGGAGGGAGATAGAATTTCAGATTTTGAGTTTTGAAATTTTTGAGGACCCACGTGGTGTTCTTTTACATTTTTTTTGTTGACAATTTTATTAGTTTTTTATAAAAAGTATTAAAATTAAGGAATTGATATTTCCACAAAAAAAAAGTTATTACCAAATTGACTCAATTATAATTTTAATGTCCGAATTTGAAAAAATTTTAAATTTTAAAATATTTTAAATTTTATAATTTTATAATTTCCTCAATTATATTTGTTATTAATTATATAAAAATATTTTCTATTAATTACAAAAATAACTAAATAACTCTTTTTATTATTTTTCTTATTTTTTGGCAAACTTTTCTAATTTATATTATTATATTTGTAAAGAATTAAATAAAAATTCAATTGATATTAATTACAAAATAATTGAATATATATTTCATTTATTTTCTTATTTTTGACAAACTTTTCTAATTTATATTATTATATTTGTAAAAATTAAATAAAAATTCAATTGATATTAATTACAAAATAATTGAATATATTTTTCATTTATTTTCTTATTTTTTTTACTAACTTTTCTAATTTATATTATTACATTTGTAAATTTTCCTCCATTTCCACATAATGAAAGCCACATGGGATATTTTTTACACATTAAAAATTTTTTACACATCAGCAGCTTACGTGGCAAATTCCGTCCAAAGTCAACATACTTAACGGAATAGTAAACTTTTTGTTAGTAAACTAAAGTTCAGTGAGTTGACTTTAAGAAAAAAAGTTCAGTGACCCATCTGTAAGTCGACCTATAGTACAGTGACCTAAAAATCATTTAACTCGCACGTCATGTGATTAAAATATATAAAATTATTTTAGAACTTCACACCCAAAACTGCTTCCACAGTTAGTAAACACTCTTAAAATTAATCTAAAAAGAACTAAAAGTGTTAAAACTGAAAACAAAGTTCCTTTAGATAAAAAGAAGTAAATAAATCACATCATTTAGGATCGCATTCCGCACTTGTGTGAAAACAAATTACTGTTCAGATCATATATTTTATGAAACAAACAAATAAGTTAACTGCAAACCCAATTCAATGTAATTTATAATAGTTATATTTTCAAAAGATACCAAAGATTTGTCTAGTCGGTATATTTCTACGAGTTCTGAAGTAACTTGCTGAAAATAAAATTGAGCAACAACCCTTTGCAATGGAAATCTTAAATAGTAGAGGCTACTGATCTTGGGGAAGCAGTTCTACTGATTAGCTACCGAGTTCAAGATCATTCATGATGCATGACAAGCCCACCCAAATTGGTAGGACCAATACAAAAGGCTTTGGAAGCCCACGCCAAAGTTCCAACAAGGAGATTATTCTAGAATCTTGGTTTATTGATTTAATTTAATGTAGTATTAATCATATTAAAATCATTTTTGGCTTAGGAATTTAGTAGTTTTACTATTTATGTGGATGAACGTAATCCTCACTTTGGACAAACTCTTACTGCTTAGGTTACAACACTTTATCAGAATATTTTGAATTCCGAAAGAGCAAGGGCAAAAGAAAGGAAATGAGATCCCAAAAAAATGTGGGCTTTATCAACATTCAATTATCACACTTCCAGTCTTCCATATTATGTTGAATAGTAAATTTTTCGTAAGTAGATAACTATATATTACTGGCCAGATGCTCATTAAGAGGATGTTTTTATTCTCTTTTTCTTTTACCTCAAATTTTCGGAGTTCCACACAAAGCCTATATGTATATAAGCAAGCTCTAATTTCTCATAGGGTGGAAATCAAAGGAATAGTTGGAGGGCGTTTGATAGAGGTCATCCGATCTGGTAATCTCATATTCCCAGTAATTCAGGTCGTTCATCCTTGTAAATCATGTTTGGTACACTAGCCAATCTTATATTACCAATAATCGTAAATATCCGGCAAATTGCCAAGATTGCCGCCTAACGTGGGTATTTGGATGACCAAAAATTAGGTGATAATATGAGATTCCACATACGGGTCACCTTCATAGTTGCTGCGTAAGGGACAAGTCGAGGGCACGACTTGGTTAATGTCTCTAAGTCGCTCAACTTGGAAGGAAAGTTGTCGCCTTGACCGACTTCCTCCATGTTGCCCGACTTAGCGATCCCATACCTCCTTTCAAGTTGTGCGCCAAAAGAGAGGAATTGAGATGAAGAAAGAAGATGTTAGGATTTATACAAAGCACATACCAGACACGACTTTTTCGAGCTCTCTTCTTCTCCTTGCAGCTATTTTCTCCTTTCTCGTCTCTTTTTTGCAGCGGAAGTTAATTTAAAACCATAATCCCATCTTGCTCTTCCTGTTATGACCATTATTGGGCTCCTATCTTTATTTTGTTATTTGAATAAACAACATTATAAGTTCAAGCCCAACTTATATTTTTCCCAATATGTTGCTGCTTAAATTTAGTTTATGTATGAGAAATTGTTTTTTTCAACAGATTCCAATTGTCTAAAAATATTCTCTAAAATATTATCTATGCTAATTATTGCACAAATTTCTACTTCTCACAAATTAAGTGATAGTAAATTTGTTTCCTTTAGTGCAGTAAATAACGTTGACTAAATTTAAATTTTTTTCTGATGGATTAAATATTTGTTGAGTTTCCATTTCTGTTTTGGAAGAAAAAAATTAAATATAATAAATAATATTGTAAAAAATATACAATGTGTTTTACTAATATTTTATTTTGTCATGATGAATGGAGTAACCTATATGTTGCCACTTGTTGCTACAAGTTGGGAAATTAAATTAATTAACTAATACTGTTAGTGTCAAATGTTTTAATACTTAGTTGAGAAATGATATCTAATAATGTTGATTATTTGTATAGTAATATAGAATAATTTTTTTAGTATTTAATATAATTTTAATTTGTAAAATATATAGTTATATATATATATCTCTCTCTCTCTCTCTCTCTCTCTCTCTATATATATATATATATATATATATATATATTAATGTATAAAATACACATTATAAATAATTTATCGCTTTATGGACAACAAATCGGGCGACTAGTCGCTTAAGCCGTTGGCTATCGGCTTGACTTAATGCCTCGACAACTATTGACCACCTTTGGGATATTTTACGCAAAAATATTTTAACCATTTGGACACTAATACCCTTGTTTAACATAAAAATACAAAAAAGTATAGCAAGCACATACCAATATATCGAAATTATTGGTTTACTTATTGTTTAATTTAATTAATTAGTTTATTACCCCATGTGAAACATGTGCTCTATATTAACTTAATTATAAGTATAATTTATTATTGGCTTTGTCAATTAAATAATTATTTCTTATTTTTGAGCATAATGATTGAATATGTTACAAGTTATTGTTTTATAAAGTATATACTAAAACATTTAAAAAATATAAATATTATTCAATTATTTAGTTGGGTGATATTTGATTTCTTCTTTTTGTCATAAGTTAATTTAATATTGAATTACACTTGGACATAATACTATGGATGAATCATTTGATATAATTAGTATAGGACATTAGGTAACAGATGAATATTCTGATTTCTGAAAATATATCGAGTAAAATTAATTTGTACCAACCCTTCGTTACATGACTCTTCACTTTGCCTAAAAGTACTCGTGCCCGACCGACACTCGATACAAGGAAAAGAGTATGGGAGCTGGATACTTCAAATTGGTATATAAAAAAAATGGCAAAATTGGTGAGTACTTGTGTCGAACCATTCAAAGTCCGACACAAGCACTGCACACTTGCAATTTGCAATATGTAACTTAGTACCACACACTTGCAATTTGCAATATGTCAGGAAAGGTTAAATTGGGAATAAGAGAATAATTAGTATATTCTAGAAGTAGTACTATTTGTGCAAGTATGTGTACACATGGAGTTAGTTATATGTTAGTGAAGGATAAAAAGTGAGGTGTAGGTTAGGAGTTTTTACTTTTCAATATTTATTTTTTATAAATAGTTGTAAAAGAGGAGTAACCTTCAAGCATTATGAATTAAGTAAATTAATGAAGTGAATAGAAGCTTGTTTAAGCTTTCTCCTTATTCTCTCTCTTCTCTCTCACGAACTCAGTAGGAATTATTGAGTTTTCTATCCTTCTTCCTCCCAAAATTATATCTAATTCTCTCTATCTATCTCTGTTTATGTCTCTATTTCTAGTCAGGATCCTAGTTGGGCCTAACACAATAACCATTACCAGTAGTCACATAACTTCAACCAAGCAAAAAATGTTAAAATAGGACCGATTCTTAATACAAGTAACCTTGATTTTACAGATAACCAGTAATCTGAATTTTGGTGGTAATTTTTCCCGAGTTTTCCAAACACACCTCCTTGAGTCATAGAGTGATTTTCTTCTTTGCTCTTAGACAGTCTAACAAACAAGAAGTTGGTCTTCTAGAGTGCCCTAACTAATTTGGAACAATTCCTAGCTCGTATATGCTTGATGAAAGGCAAAGGCTATACCTTATTACAAACATTGACCAATCTGCCAAAAGCCCTAATCACTGGATGGAAATTTTGGACCAAAATTTAAAAACTTTGAGTTCAATACCTCAAATAGGCTCTACCTAGATACCATACCTTAAGTTGGGATCAAAAAGCAAGATAAAACCTTCCCCAGATGGCTAATCCAGGATAAAACATCTTTCAAATCCTTCAATCAAACCCTATTTGTTGACCATAAACTTCATTTCAATGTACAACAAACTGTAGTTTGCTTATATATCTGTCAAAGATACACTTCAAATTAAGTTATTTACTAATTAATTGCACATATACATATCACTGATAACCCAAATTCAGATACTTAGACCCTCAAAAATAAATAAACATGTTACCAATCAATCAATCAATATCAATAACAAACAAAAAAGGCACTAACATGCAGAAAACATATTGACGTACTTAACACATACAGAAATTCACAAGGAAAACTTGAATTTGTAAAAGAATTTGGGATTAGGAACCCTACTCTTGAGTGTCAAAATTAATTAGGCACACTGAAGCATCGAGTATACAAATAGATAAATCAACTATATATATATATATATATATATAAATTCAGGGAGATAAATTTTTACCATTTTTCCTGGAACAACAAGGGCGCGAAGATCAGACCGGCATGAATTGTTTTGTTAGAGTTGAGTTCGAGAAATAGAAGGAAGCAGTGAACTTTCCCCAAGACAGCTTTTTAAAAAAAATTATAAAGTTTTTTTTGTGTCCCCTCAAATTTTCAGTTATTGTTAAAGTAGCCCTCAAAGTTAAGAAATTGACACATTTACTCATCCATTCAAGATACCAATTTGAGCTGATTAAAACTTTGTTTATGAGTTCCAAAATGGAGAAAAAAGAAAGTTAGGGGAACATTAAAATCTTAGTTGGACTCCTATTGTTCTTTCGAGTGAACATGTTGTCATTGGGTCATCATAATATGTTTGGTCCCTTGTCACGTGATCGGGCCCTGAATCCTCGACAATTATATTTTTTATTCACTGTATACTACTTTCTCCGTTCTTAAAAGATTGTCGTTTAAAGTTTTGGTACATGAATTAAGGAAGTGTCATTTACCAAGTAAAATTTGTTTGAAATTTCATCATTACCCCTTTATGGGAAATTAAAAACTATTAATACAAAAGAGAGAATTTCTTGGGACAATGAGAGAAGGTAGGGGTAATATAGGAAAGTAAATAATTTATTCTTCTCAAAAGTTGTAAACGACAAACTTTTTGAAACAAATTTTTTCTCTCAAAACGACAATCTTTTAGAAACGGAGGGAGTATTAAAGTTGTGAAGATATGTGTTAATGAAATTGAAAGATTTAGACTTTTGAGTTCTTCTATCCAAAAAGAAAGTGAGAAGGAAGAAAAATAATTTGATATCGAGAGATGGAGTGAATTGAATAGAAAATGAAATATCAATTCGTTTGAGCCAACTCGACTAACTAAATTTAACCCACTCAATTGGACGTGGTGCTTTTAGGGGATAATTGACTTGTTGGTCATTGTACTATGATCCGATTTTCATGATTACCGAAACTTTTTTTTTTACAATCGCATAACTATACTCGAAAATACTTACAAAATGGTCATTACTTATGATTATCGTCCGAAAAATAGACGAAATTCGTGAGCGTGCATATCATGTGAGGGTTTTTGTTGTTGTGTACATGGACTTTGTCATGTGTATCATCATGTGCAGAGCGCATGGCAATTGACCTTGCATATACCCAAAAACAACAACCAATTCAGAATTGAGGAAAAATTAAGGCGTGATTGTGCTTGGTGCGATTCTCTTTTGGTGTGATTCTGCTGCTCCTTTGTGCGATTGGTTCTGCTTGGCTGATTTGCTATTCCTCCACACTACTGTCAAATGTTAATTTATGATTTGTTTCGACTATGCTTTGCTGATTCTACTGCTTCCTTTCATTTTTGTTGTGTTCATATGAATTCTTATTTTGTTCCCATGAATTTTTCATCTGGAGTGTATGTTCATGAAAATGACACATATGAGATATCTTCATATTAGCAAATATAATGGGAAATGGATCATCTTCTAATGGAATGCTACTGTGGAATAACCACACGAATGTAGGAAGCTTGGAAGGCTAAAATATTACACCCGGGTTGGAGGTTTGTAGGATGTAGTAGATACAAGGTATAAATTGTTAATACATGTTTGTACAATTAGCTTAATATGAATTTAGTTTTTTTAATTACTTATATATATATATATATATATATTCTACACATGATAATAATGTTTATTGTGGATTTTTTAAATGGTATGATGCCCCTTTCACTCAAAGGTCAAATGAAGTTATTGATCGATTAAGAAATGAACTTCACAAAATTGATAGAAGGTTGATTCTAGTTGGGCATGAACTGGAAATCAAGGAATTGGACCGAGAAATTAAGACACTGAAGATTGCAATTAACAAAACTGTAGCTAGAGAGAAAAAGTTAATTGTGTTGCTTGTCATATCTCGGGTTCTATGCTTTCTCATCATGTATATGAAGTGAATTAGGATGATTTAGATGAATGTAATGGAATAATTTTGGTATGTAGTTTGTTTTATGTCTTCTATGTATTGGTTTTTGCTTATCATATCTGCTCTATTTTGGGAATGTAATGCTTGTAATAAAGGTTGAATTGAAATGAATTTTGAGTTTGTTATACTGTGTTCATAATACTTTGTTATGTTATAATGAATTGTATGTTACTCTGTTATGATGCTTTGTTATGTTCTAATGAATTGTAATAAGGTTTAAAAGTACAATGCTTCTATGAATTGTATGTTGCATTATTGTGCACTGTGAAACCTTATTTTAGTGGAGCCCTATGAGGCACTTATTTTCTTTTCCTAGTCCTTATGCCTCAATCATGAACACAGTATAACAAACTCAAATTCAATTGTGTTGAAATGAATTGTATGCTCTAATGGATTGAGATACTATGTTATGTTATATTATGTTCATGATGTTCTATTTCTAAAATACAAACACATACCACAAGACAAAACAGAGCAGCTGCAACATTGTCAAATACAAAAAATACATAGCTTTGTAGCATTAACAAAGACAGCAAATAAGACAAAACAAAGTAGATGCATCCTTGATGACAAATACAAAAGCCTAATAGAAAGCAAAACCCATAATAAGCAAAAGACAAAGTGGTCATTTAAGGCATTTGTATTAACTTGCAAATAATACATCCATAAATTTTAATTGCTTCAGCCCAATACAAAATGGGTGTTCTAATGCTTTAATCCCAAAACACAAAATGTACCATAATCATTCCCATACCCATATACCATATTCATTCCCATACATAAAATAAACCAACCCACATTTAACTAATGTTTAAAAGCATAATGTCAAACTTAAAATAATTAAAGTGAATCCCCTATTGTTTAGTCTTTTTCCTCCCTGGCCTTTTGAATGCATTGCTTGTAGTTGATTATTGACTGCTACCTATCTTAGCTCTCCTTTTTGCAGCAACTTCATCCAAAGCATTAACACTTACATTGTGTATGTTTCTACTCATAAAAGTTCGGATGACAGTCGATGTTGAGGAGGAAGGAGGTGTCTAGAGTGGTACACTTATTGTTGGAGATGTGTTATTTGTTGGCAGTGTGGTTGTTGCTGGAGCTCGAGAGTTAGGCATCTGAAAATGGTCTAATGAATTATACATGAATGAAACTATGTAAAACAAATGATACGAAAAATATTATTTACTTACAAAAACATAGCCTTGGTTGCCTAACTGGAACATTGTATTCCCATTTTTAAGCACGTAAGTCCCAAATCCAACAGAAGGTTGCCCTTTCTTTTTTCTTATTGGCAGCTTCACTCTTTGTATCCCACTCTCACTCTTTTTGTCCTGCCTTTTTCCCTTCCACTTATCACCTTTCTTAGCCTTTGTCTTTCTTTTATCATTGTTTACCTGACAAATTCATAAAAAATGATGACATACAACAATTAAACACTAGTATTGAAAATGCATTATGAGTTAAACTTCATTGTTTGCCCTTTGTGATCCACTTATTTCAATTCCTTCAGTTATTTGGACCATTTCAGTTTGAATTAGTTCGTTTGAAGCTTCAGTTGGTTGTGCATTAGAGTTGGGACATTTACTTTTATTGTGTCCAGCTTTTCTATATTTGGTACAATGCATTGTTCTCCCCTTTCTTGTAATTTTTCTTGGGTTCTTTTCACTTTCCCATTCTTCTCTCCTCCTTAGTCTTGAGGAATTCCTCTAAGCTTCCTTGTGATTGGTGGTGGCAACATTTTTCGTATGGTGTCTCCTCCCAGAAATTGTTATCCGGCTCTAAAAGATGACTGCAAGTCTGTAACACTTCAAATATGTTTTCCGCTTAAACCAACGACTCACATAATTTTCTACTGGCTCCCTCAGAAAACTGATAACACTTGTAACATGACAACAGGAGATCCCAGTTAGTTCAAACACCTTACATTTGCATGCTTTATCTGCAAGATCAACCACAAACTTATCCTCATGATACTTAACTTGCAATGTACACATATGTATTATGAGTCATAAATTATTCATTGTGACAAACTAAAACTATATACATAAAACATGTGATAGGTTATGTTTACTGAATTACCTAAAACTTTATATCCTTAGCCCATAATGGTTCACATGCAACTGCATTCTCAATTTGAATATCTAACTCTTTTCTAATCATAGGACATATAGCTACTTGACTTTTAAGCATTTCATCCCTTTTTATGTTGAGTCTAACCATCATTTGACTCCTTATTTCCTCTAGCATGTCTAATGAAGCCATCCATCTAGACTTTATAATCTATACGTTGAAGGTCTCACTCGTGTTGTTCTCTACATTGTCTGCCTTGGAATGTTTTTTGGAAATGTGTTTTGCTCCACAGAGAGGGGTCTTCCTCAAGTAACTTGTCATGGGCTTCCCTTGACAACCTTTTTGATCTCATTCATAACTTATTTGAATGACACAATACGGGTGGCCATAAATGTTTCCTAAAATGCAAACTGCAAGGCTTGAGTAGAAAATCTCTTCCTCTAGTTTGCATAAATATGTCTAGCACAATTTCTTTGCTTAACATAAGGAAGTATTTTCCTAACTGCTGGAACCAAACCGTACAACCATATAGAAGAAAATAAGGTAGTCAGTATGACATATATGATAATTATAATTAAATAAAATTCATATACAACAAAATAAAAATAAGACAATTATGTACCTTTTGTTGGTTACTGTGACGCCCCCAAAATTAGGTATACATCACCCATCTTGGGTCATCAGATACATGGTACAGAATTCAAATACAACTTACTAATACAACTGTCGTGTACAATACGACAAACATAAATTGTGAGTTTGAATACAAATATTATCTACTAGAGATTATACAAACTCAAAAGGAGTCTTCATTACAATTATTATCACACTATTTCACACGAATAGTGAGGACTACTAATGCTATCCCTCGGACCATCACTCCGCTCCCCGACTCGTCCCAAACTATATTCTCATTTCACAGAGAGAACGGTGAAAGAAAGGGTGAGCTCAACTAGCCCAAGAAGAAATATTATGACTAAGATAATGCGAGTAATAAATTATCATTCGTCTCCAACAATGTTAAAGCGATAAAATATAATAGACATCAAGTTTAAGCTGCAATGAACAAGCAATCCATTAAAAGAGTCAAGTAGAAAATAAAATCTACTATCTTTTATGATTTAAAAGGTTTTCATCATCATTATCACCGAGACTCAATTTTAATAAATATTCCACATCATCGAATCACCCCTGCACTACATCCAAGGATATTCTTTACTATCACGACCACAATTATCCATGCACTACGGGCCAAGAATATTTGTGTATTCATTAATGGTCATGATCATGACAACAACTCGCCCATCAATGCACTACGGCCAATGAGAACTTTTACCACATCATTTGTAACATTACGGTCATGATTACCTTTGAATAATCCTCGGTCATAATCATACCAAGTCCATCTATGCATACACAGCCACAGATGACTTTAAACAAAATATAAACATGAGGATGATGACAATGATATAAGAATTCAATAAAACAAGTTCAAGAATTATTTTATCCAGAATTATTAACGCCCAAATTGTCAACATGATTTCGTTTTGTAGAGTAAAATTCAAGAATGATCGGAAGAATATTTCCATAAAAAGATATTGGATGAAGCTTGAAATATCAATGATATTCTACTAATTTCATGGAGTATAGAAGTGAAACTTTAACCAACCGAGTATAATAAAGAATGGAGTAACAAAAGAAATCACCACGCATGCAGATTTCGCATGCAGAAAAGTTATTCCAACATAATAATAATAACGGAAACGAAGTCGCAAAATTTGCACCAAGCACAAGATGTTCCAACAGAATAATAAAGAGCGGAACCAGTCGGTGTAAAAACACATGCATGAGGATGTTCCAATAGAATAATAATAAGAGCGGAACCAGTTAGGTGTAAAAACATGCATGGATGTTCCAACGAAATAATAATAAAGACGGAACCAGTCCGATGTAAAACACATGATAGGATGTTCCAATGAGAATAATAGAAGAATGTCACCAAGTATAGGGTGAATCAGCATATACAAAAGTTATTCCAATGTAATAATAAAATTGGAATAACAACAGTTCTCTTCGTGAATAAGAAAGAATAACACTCCTTACGAGTACAACAAATAATATTCTCTACCTTAAGAAGAAAAATAATGGATATATAAGTAGTGAAGTAGCAGAATACTTTCTTCTTCTCTCTATAGTTTATCTCAGAGTTTGGTGAATTAAGTAAGAAAATAATGAATGAATGAGCTTCTATTTATAGAAAAATGGAATGATAAGAACTAAACTCATGAAGCAGTCGAGATTGATTTACTTTAATCTGACGGTCCATATTTAAAACAAAATAAAATATAATATATTCTATTTATAATCTAATAAAACGAATAACTTTATAAAAGATTTTACTACGCAAAACACTACGCAGCACTATACAAACACTACGCATAATAAAATATAATATATTCTAATTATTGTCTAATAAAAATGATAGTTTTATAAAAGTATTCATTTTTATATAAAAAGATTTTACTATGCAAAACAATATGCAGACACTATGCAACACTATGCATTAATAATACCAACAAAACCGAGTGACTTATCACTTAAGCATCAATAATTAATACCGTGTGCTACTACTACGCAAACCATGCCAGACATCGCATTTTTAACATGTGGTGTTTCAACAATTAACAGTAAAACTTCCGCCGTTATTTTCATAAAGTATTTTTGTCATTTTCTCAATCCGACAATAATTCCGTTATGGGTCCACCAATGATTGTGTTGCGTTGTCTTAATATTCCTGTTAAAACGAATATTCCCCACCAATTGAATATTATATAACAACTTGCGTACATTTTGAAAAATTTATAAATATTACCCATAACTATTATATCAATTTCACTCCATAATATTCAAAATAATACTTATAGAAAATTCATCTTTATTCAAAAGTTGGGGTTTTACAATCTCCCTTCTTATGAAATTTCGCCTAGAAATTAGGGAAGTACGACACTGGTATGTCGAAGAGGTAAGGATACCTTGATTTCATTTTGATTCTAACTCCCAAGTCATTTCCTCAACATCGTGGTTTCTCCACAAAACTTTGACTTGAGGTATAACCTGGTGCGTAGAATATGTTCCTTCTTATCCAAGATTTGAACAGAACCTCTTCATACGCCAAATCTTCCGCTATTTCGTCCGGGCCCAACTCAATAATGTGGTTCGGGTCTTCCACATATTTACGTAACATGGATATGTGAAAAACGTTATGAACACGAGACATACTTGGCAGAAAGCGAAGTCTATAGGCCACGATTCCTACTCGATCAAGGATAAAAAATGGGCCGATAAATCGAGGATTGAGCTTTCCTCTCTTTCCAAATCTCGTAACCCCTTTCCATTGAGCAACACGTAACAACACATGATCTCCTATATCGAATTCCACGTCCTTTCGATGAAGATTAGCATAACTCTTTTGTCGATCTTGTGAGGTTTTTATACGTTGCCGAATCGTTTGAATCTTTTCTATAGTCATACGTACCAACTCCGGTCCCAACAACGTTGCTTCACCCACCTCATCCCAGCATACTGGAAAACGACACTTTCTTCCATACAACGCTTCGAATGGAGCCATGCCAATACTTGTTTGATAATTGTTGTTGTAGGAAAACTCCACCAATGGTAAGAACTTGTCCCAACTTCCCTTGAAATCAAGGACACGGAGTCTTAATAGATCTTCAAGAGTTGGAATAGTCCTCTCCATCCGTCCGTCCGGTCTCGAGGATGATATCGCCGAAGCTAAATCGTAAATCTGTGCCCATAGCTTCTCGCAAACTAAGCCAAAATCGTGAAGTGAATCTTGGGTCTCGATCGAAACTATGGATCTCGGCATACCATGCGATCTTTACAATCTCGTTTATGTATATACTGAGCAAGACGTTCAAGTGTATAAGTCTCTCAGATATCGGTGAAGAAATGAGCAGACTTGGTCAATCTATCAACAATGACCCAAATCGCATCTATGTCTCGAGAAACCTTGGGAAGACCGAAGAACGAAATCCATGGTAATGTGCTCCCCACTTCCATTCGGAATTTCAAGTGGTTGAATGGACCTTTTGGTACTTGATGTCTCACCGACTCGTTGACACGTTAGACACCTTGAGATAAATAAGTATCTATCTCTTCATATCGCCCCACCAAAATGTATGTCAAGATCATGATCAGAAGACCCCAAAATTTTTTTAAATAAAAAGGAATTTCCTTTATTTATTATTTTGAAATAGTAAGGGTTGATTTGATTAATGTGGATAGTTAAGGGTTAAATACGCAAATATTTCAAAATAAGCAAGTGGTTATAAAATATTCATTATCGCTTGGGAATATTCGTTTGGTCGTGAAATATTCAGATCTTTTGGGAATATTAAATTTGACCAGTAGCGACCATGTATGTGGGCCCCATAACTGAAAGCGATTGGATGAAGAAAACGACAAATATAAGTTATTTTTAAATAACTGGCGTAGTTATTACCGATTAATCTTGTTGGAATACCCGGTGGTTAAAACACACTAATACGCGTTGTTGAATAAGAAGACACCAGTATTGCACCAATTATTGATTCTTACGTAGAAGGCACTACTCAATAATGGTTACGATAATTCTTTATTCAAAGATTTTATTGAGTTAATAATTGTTGCGTTGATATTTTATATTCTTTGTTGTTTCAATAATTGTCATTACACGTATTTTCATTATCGAAGCAATAATTCATATTATCTGAATAATATTATTAGATAACATTATTGGCAATGTCTAGAAAGTTTACATCAAGGAGAGGTTTGGTCACCTAATTGCGCGCCAAGAAGAAGAAATTCTTATTGGAAAGCCCTCTTCCTTTCAGGAACTGCTGGTTGTCAATATTGTGATTCTCGTAATATTATTTGTGAATAATTAATTATTGATTTATATGATGAGGAAAATATTGATTTTATGTGGATATAGATGGAGAAAATTTTAAAATGACAATTGTTGAAAATTAATATTTTATCTTTTTACGATAAAATAATTCATTTAAATATATTATTTTAATAATATATTAATTGGTGATATTTTTACAACGAATGTGGGATATATGAGTATACGAGGAGGAAGAGTATTTTTGTTGCAATAAATGTTTAAAACATGTTAAACATGTCTGTGGACCCCATTTATCGATCGAAATTTGATTATAGCAACTGTAAAATCGCCTGCTTGTGGATTTTTGGCCAATTTCATTTGGAATTTGGAAAAACTTTCTCTTGCAAAGTTGTAGAGAATTGAATTTCCTATAAAAACTAGCGAGATTCAAATTTTTACGATGAAAGGGCTATTTATTATGAATTATTGAAGTTCAAGCTCAAATAATTGATTTTGTAAGTTTTAATTATTTATTTTATGAAAAACGTTTTTTATTATTTCTTTCTAGAAGGTTGGCATGTGGAAATGTTGGGATCTGATTTCCAAAGAGGCGTAGGAAATTTATTAATAATAATATATTTTATTAAATTTTTTTGCTTTGGTGTTCTAAGCATTTTCCTATAAATAGGGTGCTTGGGTTAGAATTGAAAATCACACCGTAAACTGAAGTTTTCTCTCTATATTATCGAGCGTATTCTTGTGAGTATTTTGAGTATACTTTGAGTATTGCTAGACAGCGGTGCAAGTTCCTTCAAAGACTATACCCAGATTCTAGCTAAAGACCGATCTTCGAGGTAAGGGATATTATTTTTTTTCGTAATGATATTATTTCTTCAATATCATTATAATTGAAATGTTGATCCGGAGTTTTATCAAATTTGGAACTTTTTCATGTGGGGTTACTATTCATGAGTTACTTATTCACGAGTTACTATTCATGAAGTTATTATTCACGAAGTTCTTATTCACGAGTACTATTCATAAGTAAGCGTGAAGATATTTTTTGTGGAATTTCTATCTTTTGGTGTTGAGTTCTTATTCACGATATCTGGACTATTCACGATATCTCAAGACTATTCACGTATATGGTACTATTCAATGAAAAATAAAATTTCTTCTTTTCGTCTAAAACATCTATTCGGATACTAACTCGATTGTATCCATGTTTTTGATCATTCTTGAATTTTACACACACTATGATTATTTTTGAGGTATTTTTGACGTGGATAAAACCAAGTCTGAATCCTTAATCCTTAATCCTTGTCATTTTGTTTCACCTGATTCGTTTTTTAAAAAAAATATTTTCATCATCCTCTACCTTTAAATGATGATATTATTGAATATCTTTGGCCCGTAGTGCAAAGATGAATGATTTTCAAGAATATCTTTGGCAGTAGTGCAAAGATGAGCAGTGTTTAGATTAACATGACTAATCGATGAATATCTTTGGCCTTTAGTACAAAGATGAATATTTGATTCCGGATGTATATTGATTGATGTTAGGGGATAAAAGATAGACGATGAACTTTTAAATTCATACATAGAAGATAGTAGTTTGCATTCTCTACTTAACTCTTCTAATGAATTATTATTTCATTGCGAATATTGATTTAAAATTTGTTGTCTATCAGATTCTATTAGATTTTTCCCGTGAAGACTAATGGTAATTTGATGTATATTATCTTAGTCATAATATTCTTTCTTGAGCTAGTTGAGCTCACCCTTTTCCTTTTTGTTCCATTTTTTTCGGGAGGCGAGAGAATATAGCGAGTACAGTGCAGGTATGGAATGAAGGTTTTAGAAAGGATTGTTTAGTAGTCCTCACCATTTTTGTAAAATAATGTATCAATAAATTTGATGAGGATTTATTTGAGTATAGATATTGTCTAGAAGATAATATTTGTATTCAAACTCACAGCTTTTCTTGTTGTAATAATAAAGTTGTAGTTGTTTACGCATCATGTATTGACATTTCGAATAGAGTGATGTATACCTATTTTGGGGGCGCCGCGGTTTGGTATCGAGCTTAGGATATGATCTCTGGCAAGGAGATCGGGGAATAGAACTAGGAGGGGAGAGGCGAGTAAATCCTTCGCTAGTGTGTCCTACCTAAGCTTATTTGTTAGTTGGTCAAGATATATAGGGATATTATGTGATATATTGATTTCTTAATTAACCCTTGTTTTATGGCGGTGATTTGAGAATGTCGGTCGAGAATATTAACAATGGAAATGAGACCGTGGAGATGCCTGTACTCACCAACGAGGAGAACGTGCAACAGTGGCAATGTTCCTCCGTGAACAACACCATTGAAAGCGAGATGATGAACGAGGGGATGTTTAGAAGTTTTTGCGATTCATGCAAAATCGCACGAGGAGACTTCGTGTTCAAAATACAGGAGGAAATGATAACAATTCACGGGTTGTCACGGCCAAGCGATTCAAAGAGTTGGGACCACGAATTTAAGGGAAAGCCGATCCGATCATGGCGGAAAAACACGGGTTAAACAAATTACCAAGATATTCGATGTCTTGGGATGCACGGAGAACGAAGGTTCCATTCGCCACCTTTATGTTCCGTGGCGAAGCGATCTCTGGTGAGGAGTCTCGTGAAGCGTACCCATCCACCGCACTCAAAGATATCTTGGGAAACGTTTGAAACTATTTAATGACAAATACTTTCCTAAAAGTGTTACGTGCTATATGAAGGAAGTGGAGTTCATGATTAGAGCAAAACAACATGACGATGTCTCAAGACGAGGCAAAGTTTGCAGAGTTATCCGGTTTGCACCTCATTTGGTGGAGAATGAGGAGCGATGATGCGGATGTTTCTTAGAGGTTTGAAACCCAAGATACGTCGAGATCTCATTTCTCATAAATTTTCTCTTTATTCGAGATGTTGTAAATGTGGCTTAATTATTAGAGCGAGATAACGAGTACGGCCAACCGAGGACCACAACCAGGATCGTACCGTAGATAAGGTCAGCAGAATAATGATAACTGCGGAGAAAGAAACAGACGGACGAAATGGTAACCACTCCGGTGGTAATCATGGCCATGAAAATAGAAGAAGCGAGTCGGGAGGAGATTTTAAAAGAGGAGATTTAACAACGACTATGTGAAGATGACAAAGTCTTGCGTGAAGAATCGGTTCTAAGGGAGGAGAACGACCACCCATTATATGCTACAAATGCGGAAAAGAGGGACATATCGGTCAAAGCGCCCACAACGATTCAAGGTATGCTATAATTATGGAAAGGAAGGATATATCGCTTCGAGATTAGACAAGAATGAAACCTAGTTCAATGGGGACGGTGACTCAAAAAGATCATCCCGGAAAAGTCAAAGTCAACGATTCCGGAAGAAGCGTTTGTTGTGGATGGTCATAATGCGAGAACCCAAACGAGGTGATCACGGGTAAGCTATTTATAAATTCTTGCGAAGTTTATACCTTACTTGATACCGGCATACCCATTCATTTATCTCTCCTGCATGTGCTCAACGTTTAAACTTGACTCAGGAGAAATTAGACTTTGACCTATCTGTGGAAACTCCGTTAGAGAAACTTTCATCACATCCAATCGTTTATAAATCTTGTTTGATTCAAGTTGGCACCATCACCTTACCGTTGACCTTATCTCTTTAAAGATACTTGCTTTTGATGTGATTTTAGGATTGATTGGTTAACTACTCATCATGCCAAAATTGATTGTTTTCGTAAGGTTGTTAGTTTTCATATTCCTAACCAACCCGTTGTTATTAATTCAAGCAACTAAACCATTAAAATCAATCACTATCATATCTAATCATAAAGCTATTCGCTTATTGAAAAAACGGATGTCAAGCTTTCTTAGCCCATGTTATGGATTTGAATAAAGACACGTCAAATTTGAATAATATTCTGTTGTTATTGACTTTCCGATGTATTTCGAAGAACTTCCGATGGCCTATCCCCGTAACGTGAAGTTGAATTCTTTATTGATCTTGAACCCGGTACAAAGCCCATTTCTAAAACCCCATATCGAATGGCTCCTATTGAACTTTAGGAGTTAAAGGTCCAACTACAGAATTGTTGGACATCGGTTTCATTCTAAATCTAGTACATCTCCTCGGGGTGCTCCTGCTTTATTTGTAAAGAAGAAAGGCGGGAGTATGCGACTTTGTATTGACTATCGGGAATTGAACCATGTCACCATCAAGAATAGGTATCCTCTACCTCGTATTGATGACTTGTTTGACCGATTGTAAGGGCACAATTCTTTTCAAAAATCGATCTTCGATTCCGGATATCATCATTGAAGATTAGAATCGAGGATATTCCAAAGGCGCCTTGAGAACTTCGGTATGGGCATTATGAATTCTTAGTCATGTCTTTCGGACTAACTAATGCTCCGCGGCTTTCATGGATATGATGAACCGAGTATTCAAGGAATATTTGGATCAATTCGTTGTTGTCTTTATTGATGACATCCTAATATATTCCAAAAGTCATGAAGATCATGAGCACCATTTGAAGTTTGGTACTCAAAGGCTTTGTGAAAACCAACTATATGCCAAATTGAAGAAATGCGAGTTCGGCTCGAGGAAGTAGCATTCCTTGGGCACGTGGTGTCGAAACATGGAGTATCCGTTGATCCGCGAAGATTGAAGCAATATAAAGTTAGAGCAACCAAGTTTGGTGATCAAGTGCGTAGCTTTTGGGCTTATTTGGTTATTATCGGAGATTCGTGGAAGGGTTTTCTCGAATCGCTACTCCATTAACTCGCCTAACTCGGAAGGATACAAAATTCGTTTTGGAGCGAAGAATGCGAGAAAAGTTTCAAGAGCTTAAGAGGAGACTTATTTTAAGACTGTTTCTAACAATACCATCCGGTTCGGATGGATTTGTTATCTCACATGATGCTTGAGTGCAAAGGGTTAGGATGTGTTCTCATGCAACGTGGGAAAGTCATAGCTTTATGCCTCGCGACAACTTAAAGAGTATGAGAGGAATTATCCTACTCATGATCTAGAGTTAGCAAGCAATCGTTTGCTGCTTAAAAATATGGAGGCACTATCTATATGGGGAGAAAGTGGAGATATATTCGCACCATAAAAGCCTTAAATATTTCTTCACTCAAAAAGAACTCAACATGCGGCAATGACGTTGGCTCGAGCTATTGAAAGACTACGACCACACTATTCAATACCATCCCGGTAAAGCGAACGTGGTAGGCGACGCATTGAGTAGAAGATCATATGTGGGAACGAAAAGTGCGATGATGTCAAGTATACGATAGAGCCAACTTTAATAGAAAAAGTTAAGGTTGCTCAAGCCACCGAACGGAGGAATCGCGCGTATGAAGAAGAAAGTACAAGAAGAAGGAGCTATTCCAAGTTTAGAATTGATGAAGAAGGAATACTTCAAGTCCACTCTAGACTTTGTGTTCCTAACGACTCTGATTTGAAGTACAAGATTATGATGGAGGCACACAATACACCATTTGCAATCCATCCTGGAAGTACTAAAATGTATCGTGATCTTCGACATACATTTTGGTGGAACAATATGAAGAGAGAGATTGCAAAGTTTATCTCAATGTGTTTAACTTGTCAACGTGTAAAGGCGGAGCATCTTGTACCTAAGGGTCCGTTGCAACCACTTGAGATTCCGGAATGGAAGTGGGAACACAATACTATGGATTTCGTTACGGGTCTTCCTACGGTTTCTCAAGGCATCAATGCTATTTGGGTTATTGTTGATAGATTAACCAAGTCCGCTCATTTCTTGCCGACACGGAGACTTATTCCTTGAACGTCTTGCTAGTATATACGTGAATGAGATTGTGAGGTTGTATGGCATACTGTATCCATAGTTTCGGATCGTGACCCAAGATTCACTTCAAGATTTTGGGTTAGCTTGCAAAAAGCTATGGGCACAGATTTGCGATTTAGTTTGGCATACCATCCCCAAACGGATTTGGGACAATCGAGAGAGGACTATTCAAACTCTTGAAGATCTATTAAGACTCGTGTCCTAGACTTCAAGGGTAGTTGGGATAAGTATTTACCATTGGTGGAATTCTCCTACAACAACAGATTATCGAGCAAGTATAGGTGTGGCTCCATTCAAGCATTATATGGACGAAAATGTCGTTCTCCAATATGTTGGGATGAGGTGGGTGAAGCAACATTGTTGGGACCGAAGTTAAGACGATATGACTCACCGAAAAGATCCAAATGATTGACAACGATACAAAGCGGCACAAGATCGACAAAAGAGTTATGCGGATCTTCATCGAAAGGACGTGGAATTTAATGTAGGGGATCATGTATTGTTGCATGAAGTTGCTCCATGGAAGGAGTTACAAGATTTGGGAAGAGAGGAAAGCTCAATCCACGATTTATTGGTCCATTTCAAATTCTTGACCGAAAGTAGGAAATGTAGCCTATAGACTTCATGCGTTACCTCGAGTATGTCTCGTGTTCATAATGTGTTTCACATATCTCGTACTTCAGTAAATATGTGAAAGACCCGAACCACGTTATTGAGTTAGAACCAGGACGAGATAGCCAGAAGACTTAACGTATTAGGAGGTACTTGTCAAGATCTTGGATAGGAAGGAGCATGTCCCTACGCGCAAGAAAGGTCATACCACAAGTTAAAGTTTTGTGGAGGAATCATCTTATAGAGGAAATGACACGGGAATTGGAAACGGAAATGAAAGCGAGGTATTCTCACCTTTTCAAACACTGTGTATCGTGACGTCAATTTCGAGGACGAAATTTCATAAGGAGGGAGGTTGTAAGACCAGAAATTTTTTAAATAAAAAGGAATTTCCTTTATTTATTATTTTGAAATAGTAAGGGTTGATTTGATTAATGTGGATAGTTAAGGGTTAAATACGCAAATATTTCAAAATAAGCAAGTGGTTATAAAATATTCATTATCGTCGGGGAATATTCGTTTGGTCGTGGAATATTAAATGCTTGTCGGGGAATATTAAATTTACTGCGCAGTGACCATGTGTGGAGCCCATAACTGAAAGCGATTGGATGAAGAAACGACAAATATAAGTTGTTTTTAAATAACGGCGTAGTTATTACTGCAATTAATCTTGTTGGAATACCCGGTGGTTAAAACACACTAATACGGCGTTGTTGAACAAGAAGATACCAGTATTGCACCAATTATTGATTCTTACGTGAAGAAGGCACTACTCAATAATGGTTACGATGAATTATCGCATTCAAAGATTTTATTGAGTTAATAATTCTTTGCGTTGATATTTTATATTCTTTGTTGTTTCAATAATTGTCATTATACAAGATTTTTCATTATCGAAGCAATAATTCATATTATCCGAATAATATTATTAGATAACATTATTGGCAATGTCTAGAAAGTTACGTCTAAGGAGAGGTTTGGTCACCTAATTGCAAGGCCGTAGAAGAAGAAATTCTTATTGGAAAGCCCTCTTTCCTGAACCGGTTGTCACAATATTGTGATTTCGTAATATTATTTGTGAATAATTAATTATTGATTTATATGATGAGGAAAATATTGATTTTATGTGGATATAGATGGAGAAAATTTTTAAAATGACAATTGTTGAAAATTAATATTTTATCTTTTTCTCGATAAAATAATTCATTTAAATATATTATTTTAATAATATATTAACGGTGATATTTTTACAACGAATGTGGGATATATGAGTAGTATACGAGGAAGAGTATTTTTGTTGCAATAAATGTTTAAAACATGTTAAACATGTCGGTGGACCCCATTTATCGAATCGAAATTTGATTATAAACCGTAAAATTGTCCGTTTGTGGATTTGGTCCAATTTCATTTGGAATTTGGAAAACTTTCTTCGCAAAGTTGTAGAGAATTGAATTTCCTATAAAAACTAGCGAGATTTGAATTTTCTCGATGAAAGGGCTATTTATTATGAATTATTGAAGTTCTGAAGCTCCGAAATAATTGATTTTTGTAAGTTTTAATTATTTATTTTATGAAAAACGTTTTTTATTATTTCTTTCTAGAAGGTTGGCATGTGGGAAATGTTGGGATCTGATTTCCAAAGAGGCGTAGGAAATTTATTAATAATAATATATTTTATTAAATTTTTCGCTTTGGTGTTCTAAAGCATTTTCCTATAAATAGGTGCTTAGGTTAGAATTGAAAATCACACGTAAATCAAGTTTTTCTCTCTATATTATCGGCGTATTCTTGTGAGTATTTTGAGTATACTTTGAGTATTGCTGAGGCGGTGCAAGTTCCTTCAAAGACTATACCTTCTAGATTCTACTTGTAAGATCGATCATTCGAGGTAAGTGGATATTATTTTTTTCAGTAATGATATTATTTCTTCAATATCATTATATTGAAATGTTGATCCGAAGTTTTATCAAATTTGAAACTTTTTCACGTCGGGTTACTTATTCATGAGTTCTTATTCACGAGTTACTATTCATGAGTTCTTATTCACGAGTTCTTATTCACGAGTACTATTCATAAGCGTGAAGATGTTTTTGTGGAATTTCTATCTTTTGGTGTTTGAGTTACTATTCACGATACTAAGACTATTCACGATATCAAGACTATTCACGATATGGTACTATTCAATAGAAAAATAAAATTTCTTCTTTTCGTCCAAAACATCTATTCGGATACTAACTCGATTGTATCTATGTTTTGATCATTCTTGAATTTTACACCACTATGATTATTTTTGAGGTATTTTTGGACGTGGATAAAACCAAGTACGAATCCTTAATCCTTAATCCTTGTCATTTTGTTTCACTTTGGATTCGTTTCTTTAAAAAATATTTTCATATTCCTCGGTCTTAAATGATGATATTATTGAATATCTTTGGCCCTGTAGTGCAAAGATGAATGATTTTTGAAGAATATCTTTGGTCAGTAGTGCAAAGATGAACAGTGTTTAGATGAACATGTTTAATTAATCGATGAATATCTTTGGCCTGTAGTGCAAAGATGAATATTTGATTCCGGATGTATATTGATTGATGTTACGAGGATAAAAGATAGACGATGAACTTTTAAATTCATACATAGAAGATAGTAGTTTGCATTCTCTACTTAACTCTTCTAATGAATTATTATTTCACTGCTAATATTGATTTAAAATTTGTTGTCTATTGTATTCTATTAGATTTTTCCCTATTGAAGACTAACGGTAATTTGATGTATATTATCTTAGTCATAATATTCTTTATCGAGCTATTTGAGCTCACCCTTTTCCTTTTGTTCCATTTTTCTCGTGGAGGCGAGAATATAGCGAAAGTATGCAGTCTGGGTATGGAATGAAGGTTTTAGAAAGGATTGTTTAGTAGTCCTCACCATTTTGTAAAATAATGTATCAATAAATGTGATGAGGATTTATTTGAGTATAGATATTGTCTGAAGATAATATTTGTATTCAAACTCAAGCTTTTCTTGTTGTAATAATAAAGTTGTAGTTGTTTACGTACTCATGTATTGACAACTCGTAATAGGTGATGTATACCTATTTTGGGGGCGCCACAATGATACATTTGGTACTCCTGTGATGGATTGCAAAAATGGTGTGTTGTGCGCTCCATCATGATTTTATACTTTAAATCGTGGTCGTTAGAACACAAAGTCTGGAGTTGACTCAAGTATTCCTTCTTCATCGATTCGCTTCTTAAGATCGCACCTTCTTGTACTTTCTTCCTCATACGCACTACTCCGGATTCAGTAATTTGAAAACTTTAATTTTATCAATTAAAGTCGGCTTCTACTCAGATATTTGACATCATCACGTGGGTCCCGGAGTCTTTATCTCTATCTCCATCCTTTGCAAGTCATACAAAATGGGCCTCATGCGTTGACAATATTGCACTCGCATACCAGCGATATGATCTTCTACTCAACGCGTCACCTACCACGCGTTCGCTTTTCAGGATGGTATTGGATGGTATGATCATAATCTTTCAACAGTTCAAGCCAACGTCGTTGTCGCATGTTGAGTTCCTTTTGAGTGAAGAAATATTTGAGGCTTTTATGATCCGTAAAGATCTCCACTTTCTCCCCATACAAGTAATGCCTCTAAATTTTAAGTGCGAAGACAACAGCTACTAACTCTAGGTCATGAGTAGGATAATTCCTCTCATATTCTTTGAGTTGTCGTGAGGCATAGGCTATGACTTTCCCATGTTGCATGAGAACACATCCTAACCCTTTGCTCAAGCATCATCAGTAGATGACAAATCCTCCAAACCAGATGGTATTGTCGTAACAGGTCTTTGAAATGAGTCTCCTCTTGAGTTCTTGAAAACTCTTCTCACATTTCTCATTCAACCGAACTTTGTATCTTTCCGAGTCACCGAAGTTAGAGGAGTAGCGATTCGAGAAAACCTTCTACGAATCTCCGATAATAACCCACTAAGCCGAGAAAGCTACGTGACTTGATCATCGATTTAGGTTGCTCCCAAACTTTGAATAACTTCAATCTTTCTTTGGGTCAACAGATATTCCATGACTTGATACCACGTGCCCAAGGAATGCTACTTCCTCAAGCCGTAACTCGCATTTCTTCAACTTGGCATAAAGCTTGTATTCACGAAGCTTTTGGAGTATCGACCTCAAGTGTTCCTCATGATCTTCATGGCTTTTGAATATATGAGGATGTCATCAATAAAGACGACCACAAAATGATCCAAATATTCCTTGAATACTTGTTTCATCATATCCATGAAAGCAAAGGAGAGCATTAGTCAATCCAAAGGACATGACTAGGAATTCATAATGCCCCACTCGAAGTTCCCAAAGCCGTCTTTGGAATATCATCGGTTCTAATCTTCAATTGGTGATATCCTAACGAAGATCAATCTTTGAAAAGAATTTGGCTCTCGTTTCTGTTGGTCAAACAGGTCATCAATACGTGGCAATGGGTACCTATTTTTGATGGTGACATGATTCAACTCCAGATAATCAATAAAAGTCGATACTCCCATCTTTCTTCTTCACGAATGTAGCAGGAGCACCCCAAGGAGAAGTACTTAGGGACGAATAAAGCCAATGTCTAACAATTCCTGCGGTTGAGTATTTAACTCCACGAAGTTCAATAGAGCCATTCGATATGGGGCTTTGGAAATGGGTTTTGTCTGGGATTCAAGGTCAATACAAAATTCAATTTCATGCTCTGGGGGTAGGCCAGGAAGTTCTTCAGGGAATACGTCAGGAAATTCATTAACAATAGAAATATTATTCAAAACTGACTTATTTTTGTTTAGATCTGTGACATGAGCTAAGAAAGCTTGACATCCATTTTTCAATAAACGAATAGCTTTATGGCTTGAGATGACAGTGATTGATTTTAATGGTTTGGTTGCTTGAATTCGCATAATAGGTCGATTAGGAATATGAAAGCTAACAACCTTACGAAAACAATCAATTTTTGCATGATGAGTAGTTAACTAATCAATCCCTAGAATTACATCAAATGCAAGTATTTTTAATGCAATAAGATCGACAGGTAATGTGTGGGTACTAACTTGAACCAAACAAGACTTATAAACCGTGGATGTAATGAAGGTTTTCCCAACTGGAGTTTCCACAGATAAGTCAAAGTCTAATTTCTCCGAGTCAAATTTAATCGTTGAGCGCAAGTAGGAGAAATAAAAGAATGGGTAGAACCCAGATCAAATAAAGTGTAGACTTCGCTAGAGTTTATGATAAGCTTACCCGTGATGACCTCATTCGGGTTCCTTGCTCTCCGAGAGGTCACAACAAACGCCTCCTCAGACTAATGGCTTTGACTTTTCTCGGGATGACCTTTGGTGCCTCCATCCTATTGAATTTATCTTGGTGAACGACAAAATCGAGCTAAGTGACCTTCTCTTCCACAATTATAAAATGCTTTGGACGACGATCGCGCAAATTTGGTGACGTGTCCCTCCCTCCGCATTTGAAGCATATGATAGGTGGTCTTTCTCCTTCCTTAACGGTGGTCTTTATTCGACGTCTTTCCATCATTGTTGAATCTCTCTTCTTGAAATGTCCATTCTTATTGTTTTTGGCCTCGATTACCACCGAAGTGGTTACCATTTCGCCTGTTGATTCCCTCCACGCTTGTTGTCACCGCTCGATGATTGCTTCTCACCGGTATTATCATTTTACATTTACCGCTCTCTTTTGGTTCGTTAACTCGTTATCGCGCTTCCACCAACCGAGCCCTATTTACAACATTTGAATACAAACACAGTTTATGAGAAATAAGATGTTGACGTATTTCCGGCTTCAAACCTCTTAAAAACATTCGCGCCATTCTCTCTTCATTATCCACCAAGTGGGATGCAAACCGGGATAACTCCGCAAATTTTGTCTCGTATTGCGACACGATCATATTGTTTTGCTCCAATTTGATAAACTCCACCTCTTTCATGTGACGAATACTTTCGAGAAAGTATTTGTCGTTGAACAACTATTGGAACTTCTCCCAAGACATCTTTAGCACGGCAGGTTGAGTACGTTTTACCGATTCCCACCAAAGAATCGCTCTCCGCATGAATATAAAGGCGTAAAAGGAAACCTTTTGCTCCTCGGAACATCCCAAGACATCAAATATCTTGGTGATCTCGCTTTATCCATGCTTCGCCATAAGTGGTTTTGCACTCCTTAAACTCCGGTGGTCCCCGGCTCCTTGAATCTGTTTAATGGTGATCACCGAGAGTTTCAAGTGTTTCCAATTTATTTTGGACAGAGCCGCCTCTACTTTCTTTGTTGCATGAATTGCATAAAGCCTCGAACAATCCATCATTCAAAGATTTGGTCGGTGTTGTTGTTTGCATGACGATTGTCGCCTTCACGATGCACATTCTCCCGATTATTGATATATGGATACTCAACGGTCTCTTGTGCTCCATTGCTATTCTCAACATTTTCGGATGTCATTTTCAGATACTGCCACAAAACAAAGGTTAATTGACATGTAACATAATATCTCTAAACTCTGACCAACCAATTTAAATACAAAATAAATTTAAGTAGGTAATACTAGCGAAGGAATTCCCCGTCTCTCCCCTCCTAGTTCTAGTCTCACATCTTAGCCAGAGATCATATCCCTAAGCTCTGATACCAACTGTGACGCCCCCAAAATTAGGTATACATCACCCATCTTGAGTCATCAGATACATGGTACAGAATTCAAATACAACTTACTAATACAATTATCGTGTACAATACGACAAATATAAACTGTGAGTTTGAATACAAATATTATCTACTAGAGATTATACAAACTCAAAAGGAGTCCTCATTACAATTATTATCACACTATTTCACGTAGAATAGTGAGGACTACTAATGCTATCCTCCGGACCATCACTCCGCTCCCCGACTCGTCCCAACCTATATTCTCATTTCTCAAGAGAAACGGTGAAAGAAAGGGTGAGCTTAACTAGCCCAAAGAAGAAATATTATGACTAAGATAATGCAGAATAAATTATCATTAGTCTCCAACAATGTTAAACCGATAAAATATAATAGACATCAAGTTTAATGCTAGGTGAACAAGCAATCCATTAAAAGAGTCAAGTAGAAAATAAAATCTACTATCTTTTATGATTTAAAAGGTTTTTCATCATCATTATATATTTGAGACTCAAATTTTAATAAATATTCCACATCATCGAATCACCCCGCACTACATCCAAGGATATTCTTTATTATCACGACCACAATTATCCATGCACTACGGGCCGAGAATATTTGTGTATTCATTAATGGTCATGATCATGACAACAATTTGTCCATCAATGCACTACGGGCCAATGAGAACTTTTACCACATCATTTGTAACATTACGGTCATGATTACAATCGAATAATCCTCGGTCATAATCATACCAAGTCCATCTATGCACTACAGTGCCACATATGACTTTTAAACAAAATATAAACATGAGGATGATGACAATGATATAAGAATTCAATAAAACAAGTTCAAGAATTATTTTATCCAGAATTATTAACGTCCAAATTGTCAACATGATCATTGTTTTGTAGAGTAAAATTCAAGAATGATCGTAAGAATATTTCCATAAAAAGATATTGGATGAAGCTTAAATATCAATGATATTCTACTAATTTCATGGAGTATAGAAGTGAAACTTTAACCAACCGAGTATAATAAAGAATGGAGTAACAAAAGAAATCACCATGCATGCGACTTAAGACAGACAAAGTTATTCCAACATAATAATAATAATCGGAACAAAGTCGAGGCAAAATTTTGACCCACAAGATGTTCCAACAGAATAATAAAGATTTTAACTGTGTCGGTGTAAAACACATGCATGTGATGTTCCAATAGAATAATAATAAGACGGAACCGGTCGGTGTAAAACACACGCATGAGGATGTTCCAACGAAATAATAATAAAAGCGGAACCAGTCCGATGTAAAACACATGCATGGATGTTCCAATGGAATAATAGAAGAATGTCACCAAGTATAGGGTAGAATCGTGGTATACAAAGTTATTCCAATGAAATAATAAGAATTGGAATAACAACAGTTCTCTTCATGAATAAGAAAGAATAACACTCCTTACTTAGTACAACAAATAATATTCCCTACCCAAGAAGAAGAATATCGGATATATAAGAAGTGAAGTAGAGAATACTTTCTTCTTTCTCTCTATAGTTTATCTCTAGAGTTTTAAAGTGAATTCGTAAGAAAATAATGAATGAATGAGCTTCTATTTATAGAAAAATGGAATGATAGTAACTAACTCATGAGCTATTGAGATTGATTTACTTTAATCTGACCATTCCATATTTAAAACAAAATAAAATATAATATATTCTATTTATAATCTAATAAAACAAATAACTTTATAAAAGATTTTACTATACGCAAACACTATACTGATTACTTTATGCAAAACACTATGCATAATAAAATATAATATATTCTAATTATTGTCTAATAAAATGTATAGCTTTATAAAAGTATTACATTTTATATAAAAAGATTTTACTATGCAAAACACTATGCGAGACATTTATGCAACACTATGCATAATAGAATATAATAAATTCTATTTATAGAATAACTTTATAAAAGTATTACATTTTATATAAAAATATTTTACGTATTATTACATTAATAATACCAACAAAACCGAAAGTGACTTATCACTTAAACATCAATAATTAATACCTAGTGCTACTATGCAACCACGCCAGACATCGCATATTCTTTCTTTAACACCGGTGTTTCAACAGATTAACAGTAAAACTTCCGCCGTTATTTTCATAAAGTATTTTTGTCGTTTTCTCAATCCGACAATAATTCCGCTAGGGTCCACCAATGATTGTGCCGTTGTACTAATATTCCCTATTAAAACGAATATTCCCACCAATCAAATATTATATAACAACTTCATGCATTATTTTGCAAAATTTATAAATATTACCCACAACTATTATATCAATTTCACTCCATAATATTCAAAAATAATATTTATAGAAAATTCATCTTTATTAAAAAAGTTGGGGTTTTACAGTTACTTATAATGGTCCAACCAAATCCATCGTTTCCTTCCAAGCCTCCCATCAAAAGCTGCAGAAACTATCCCCAACTATCAATGTTTTCACTCTTTAATAAAGCCCATATTATAGAGTACATTTGATTATTACCATCTCTCCCAACAGCAGACAACAGTTGCCCCCCCAACCACAGTCTTCAAAAATAATCATCTAAGCCTATGATAGGCCTACACCCTTCAATCCATCCAATCTTCAGTTTTTCATAACATATATAAAACCTCTGAAATTGAGGCTTATTTTTTGGATTGTCTCTTCTAACTTTAATATCAACTGTGTTTTTTTATTGCTCTTTATCAAATGTGTGACGCCCCCAAAATAGGTATACACAACCCATTATGAGTCGCCAAATACATGGCACAAAATTCAAATACAAACTTAATTATATAACTATTGTGTAAAATACGAAAAAACATAGTTGAGAGTTTTAACACGAATATTGTCTCGTAAAGAATATCCAAACTCAAATGGAATTCTCATTACAATTATTATCACACTATTTTATAAAATAGTGAGGACTACTATAGCCACCATCTCGGACCATCACTCCGTTCCCTGGCTAGTCCCGTCTATATTCTCATTTTTTGAAGAGAACAATGAAAGTAAAGGGTGAGCTCAATTAGCCCAGTAAAGAATATTATGACTAAGATGATGCAGAATAAATTATCGTTAGCCTTCAACAGTGTTAAACTGATAGAACACAGTAGACAACAAGTTTAACTGTAGCAGAACAAACAATCCACTAGAAGAGTCAAGTAGAGCATAATATCTACTATCTTCTATGATTTAAAAGTTCATCATCAATATTTTATCGCTGTAACACAACTCAATAAATAATCCACATCATCGAATTACGAGCCAAGGATATTCGTTAGCATCACATCCATGAATAATCCATGTACTACGAGCCAAGGATATTCATTATTATCATATCCACGAATTATCCATGCACTACGGGCCAAGGATATTCGTTAATATCACCAGTGGTCATGATCATGCCAACAACTGTCCATCAATGCACTACGGGCTAATGAGGACTTTTACCACATCATTTGTAACATTACAGGTCATGATTATATACCGATACATAGTCATAATCATACCAATCAACGATTCATCTGCATACCACGGCCAAAGATGACTTTCATCACAATATAAGCATGAGGATGATGACAATTGTGACGCCCCCAAAATAGGTATACATCACCCATCTTGAGTCGCCAAATACATGGTACAGAATTTAAATACAAACTTTTTTTATACAGTACGACAAAACGTAGCTGAGAGTTTCAACACGGATAATGTCTCGTAGAGAGTATCCAAACTTAAATAAAGTCCTCATTACAATTATTATCACACTATTTCACAGAATAATGAGGACTACTAATGCAAACATCTGGACCGTCACTCCATTCCCCGACTAGTCCCAACTATATTCTCATTTCCTGAAGAGAACAATGAAAGAAAATGGTGAGCTCAACTAGCCCAGTAAGAAATATTATGTGACGCCCCCAAAACAGGTATACATCACCCATCTTGAGTCGCCAGATACATGGTACATAAATTCAAATACAACTTAATTATACAACGATTAAGTGTAAAATACTGACAAAACATAAATTTGAGTTTAAACAAGAATATTGTCATCTAGACAATATCCACACTCAATGGTGTCCTCATTACAATTATTATCACATTATTAAAAGTAGAATAGTGAGGATCGCTAAAGCCATTTATCCCGGACCATCACTCCATTCCCGACTACTCGTCCCAGCCTATATTCTCATTTCACAAGAGAACAATGAAAGAAAGGGTGAGCTCAACTAGCCCAATAAAAAATATTATAACTAAGATAATGCAGAATAAATTATCCTTAGCCTTCAACAGTATAACAACTGATAGAATACAATAGACAACAAGTTTTAGATCAACAACTACAGTGGAAATGAGCAATCCATTAGAAGAGTCAAGTAGAGCATAAAATCTACTATCTTCTATGATTTAAAAAGTTTTTCATCAACTTTATCGCTGAGACTCAACTTAATAAATAAACCACATCATCCCTGCACTACGCCCAAGGATATTCATTAGTATGACGACAACAAATTATCCATGCACTACGGGCTAAGGATATTCGTGTATTCATCAATGGTCATGATCATACCGAATAATCCCTGGTCATAATCATACCAACAACTGTCCATCAATGACCTACAGGCCAATGAGGACTTTTACCACATCATTCGTTACATTACAGTCATGATTATACCGAATAATCCTCGGTCATAATCATACCAAGTCCATCTATGCGACGTAAGCAAAGATGACTTTCATCACAATATAAGCATGAGGATGATGACAATGACATAATAATTCAATAAAACAAGTTCAAGGATAAATTTTAAAGATTTATAATTTAATTTATCCAAAAATCAATAACGTTCAAATTGTCAACATGATACTGCTTTGTGGGGTAAAATTCAAGAATAATATTCATGTACCAAAAATAATTTGGATGAGAAAAAGATTTTGGGTGAATAGTACTCGTGAATAGTATTTCGGGAATAGTACCAAGTGAATAGTACCCTATTAACGAAAAAGTGTCCCGAATACCCAAGTGAATGATACTAGAGTGAATAGTACTCAAACATCTAAAAAGTGCCCTAATACCCGAAAGTGAATAATACTAGAGTAAATAGTAATCGGGTGAATAGTAACCCGTAAATAGTAACTCGTAAAAAGAAAAATACCAAAGAAAATGATATTTCATGACGAGTACAAAAGAAATGATATCTCATACAAGTATAATAGAATATCTTAAAGCGCGAATGGATTTTCACCGCCACGCGGTAATCCACGTAGACAGATCATTTCCACAATTTAATAAAGAATGAATACGAAGGATCATTCACCATGCATGTGGTAATCCACATAGACAGGTTATTTAAAGCAGAATAACAAAGAATGGAACCGGTCATGCGTAATTAACGCGATATATGATATTCCAACAGAATAATAAAGAAGCGGAACGGATCACGCAGAATCCGCATGCATACTATGATATTCCAAATGAGAATAATAAATAATAGAATAACAACAGAATTCACTACCATGCGATAGATCGCATACACAAAGTTATTCCAATGAATAATAAAGAATAAAATAACATAAGAATTCACCGGGCACGCGATAGATCAGCATGTGATAAAAGTTATTCCAATGTAATAATAAAGAATGGAATAACAAAAGAATTTCACCATGTATGCGGTACTTAGATAAAAAGCAGATTATTCCAACATAATAATAAAGAATGTAATAACAACTCTTACGAGTATTGAAAAAAAATAACTCTCTTCATGAATACGAAAGAATAATACCCCTTACCTCAAAAGAAGACTGGATACTGGAATAGTGAGGTAGCAGACTTCTCTTTTTTTTTTCTCTATAATTTCTCTATAACTTTAGTGAATTGGTGAGAAATGAAGGAAGAATGAACTTCTATTTATAGAAAAATATAGTTTCGATAATTGTATGTTTTGGGGCTTGAAATATTACAGTATAATACCTTCCTCTTTTCCTTCATTTTTAATTTAGTCCTGCAAGTATTATCAAACTTGCACCACCTCCCCTAATAGTAAATCATGTGAATTAATAGTAAATCATGTGACTCAATAGTTCTAAACATGTGAAAAAAAATAATTATAGTATAGTACATTTATCTATACCTCCATTTTTAACTTAGTCATGTAAGTATTATCAATCTTGCACCAACTCCCCTAATAGTACATGCATGTGAATCAATAGCACACACATGTGAACAAATAGTTATAAGCATGTGAATTAATAGCAATTAATTACTCATTTATCCGGTTAATTACCCGATTGGTCAATATAACCTCCAGACATCCATTATTATCGAAATAGATGTCAATTTTCACTAACACTAATAATCCCAACATAATGAAAATATCAATTTCATCTTTAATCAACACGAACTTATTCATCATTAATATTATAACTCACGATATTTAACAACCGGATCGTTCAGGAAAGAGGGCTTTCAGATAAGGATTTCTCCCTATTGACACGCATGATTAGGTGACCAAACCTCTCATCGATGTAACTCTGACATTGTCGATATTGCGAATAATAATATGAATAACTTTGTCGTCTCAATTATTGATTTAATAATATAAAATATTATGCGGATGATGATTTGTGACAATAATTGAATCGATAATATGAAAGATATTCTGAAGCAATTATTGTAGCAATAATTGAGTATAAGCTGAGTGACTTTAACGTAAACATCAATAAACAATACTGGTGTCTTTCTTATGCAACGACGCCAGACGTATTCTTTTCTTTACCACCGGTGTAGTTCAACAATTTAACGGTAAAACTTTCGCCGTTATTTTTATAAAAAAGATAATTACAATCGTTTCTAACTACGACAATACTTTCATTTAATGGGGTCCACTAATGATTGTCTTAGTCGTCTGAATATTCCCTATTAAAACAAATATTCCCCGACCAATCGAATATTATATAACCATTTGCTTACTTTGCAAAATTTGTAAATAATACCCACAACTATAACATTATATCAAATCCACACCATAATATTCAAAAATATATTTCGAGAAAAATTAATCTTTATTCATAAAAGTTGGGGTCTTACAACAATGAAATAAAAATTCAATTAAGTAAAAGTAAGGATAAATTTTAAAGATTTATAAATCAATTTGTTCATAGTTCAAGAATGTTCAAATTGTCAACATGAGAACTGCTTTGTGGAGTAAGGTTCAATAATCATATTCATGTATCAAAATAATTTAGACAGAAAGAAAATCAATTTTTTGTCATGAATAGTACCCCGGGTGAATAGTACCCGAGTGAATAGTACCCCGACATGAAAAGATCAAAATTTAACAAGAATGTTCAGAAAAATATCCTTGGTGAAACGATACTAGATAAATCGCAAATTTAAAGGATATTTTACTAATTTCAAGGAGTATAAAAGCAATACTTATCAACATAAGTGTAGAATTAAGAATATGAAACAAAATAATATTACTTACATACTACAGAGTATGGAATAAAATATTATTTCTTACAAATACTGAACAAAAATAATATCCCTTACCTTAGTAGGAGAGTAATTCTGACTAGTATAGCGGAGATATTCTTGAAGAAAACTTGTATTATTTTCTACACTCAAAACTTCCTTAACTCAAAAGAAATACGCTCAATATTATAGAAGAAGAATTCTCTTATAGGAGAATGGCAAGACACTATTTAAGAAAATAATCACGGACTGCACATGAAAAATAATTTTGGGCGCAATTTATCAGCACACCATTTGATCAACCAATAAGAGAATACCCTCTTCTGAAGGTAATTAGAAATTGGGAGGGATAGACCAATGTGAGAGCGCCCTTATTAACAAGTTAGTGAATAGTACTGAGAGTTTGGTCAATAATAACAAAATCAGCCAATCACAGAATTACCTCCTTTTAGGGTAATTGGGGCTGCAGAAGGATTGAAAAAACTAAATGAACAAATACCAATTTAAAAAGATAATTGAACAAACATCTTCCACTCATCAATTATTATTCTTATCTTTAAACAACACGATCTTTATTCATCATTACTATTATAACTTATAATATTAACAACCATATCATTCCCAGGAAAGAGGGGGCTTTCCGAAAAGAACTTCTTCTTATTGGCGCGCAATTAGATGACCAAACTTTTTTCCTCGACATAACTTTCTAAACATTGTCTATAATGTAAATAATAATATGAATAACAAGGTCGTCTCAATTATTGATTTAATAATATAAAATATTATGTAGATGATATTGTGACAATAATTGAATCAATAATGTGAGATACTATGCAGCAATTAATGTAACAATAATTGAATAAAACTGAGTGACTTCTCACGTAAGCATCAATAATAAAAGATATTGTACAATATCGTGTGCTACTATGCAACCACGCCTTTTATGTAATGATAAAACTTTTGCCGTTATTTTTATAAAAAGTTATTTCTGTCGTTTTCTAACTCCGACAGTAATTCCGTTGTGGGGTCCACCAATGATTGTGTCGTCGTACGAATATTCTTTGATAAAACGAATATTCCCCGACCAAACGAATATATTTTTTCACAACTTGCTTACTTTACAAAATTTATAAACATTACCCACAACTATAACATTATATCAAATTCACACCTTATTATTCAAAATGATATATAGAGAAAATAATTTTTTATTCATAAAAGTTGGGGTCTTACAAAATGAGTCTCATAATCCCACACTAGTCTCTCATAGTGTTTCTTTAATAATTCACCAACATTTCTCAAAGTAATTTCCCTTACCTTGTGAAACTTTGTCAAATACACATTTACCTTTAATTTTCTAGCTATCTCATCTTAAATATCAACTAACTTATAATTTGGTTTTTTCAAATCCCGTTTCCCTAAAAATTTGCAAGCCATTGAGTTTTGACACACTTGTTTTGTAGTGCCCTTATGCAAGTATGATAATTATTAATTTTTTTAACTTGCAAAGTCTCAAAGCCTCCAACGATGCTAATCCACATGTTCCATGGACATCCAGGCTGACACACAACCTAAAACCTCTTCCGAGCGTTTACTTTAAATCTAATTGAATTACTCTTGCCAATCCCATAATTCCTAACAGCTTATTTCATTTGATCTTTAGAACTGAACTGCAAGCCAACATTAAACTTGTTTTCTTTTTGTGTTAGGTATAACTTGAAACTTAGGTTTTACATTCCTCTTCCTCCTCATATCCCTAACTATAACTTCTATATTCTCATGTTCCTCCTCACTTGGTGTATAATGCTCGTCACTATCCTCATCTTTACTTTCCCAATGCCCACCATTGTCTTCATTGTCACCATCCTCATTATAATCACCATCTTTACTTTTTTGCACAATTTCATCTTTTCGTTCATTTGGAGGTTGATGTTCATTTTCAGCTTCTTGTTCCAATTCTTCTTGTTCATTTAGAGGTTGTTGAACATTTTCAGCATTTTCATTGTCATGTCAACTCTCATGTTCAATCTCATTTAACTCATTTACATCTTATAATGAATTAGCCTCCCCATTCTTTTTCACTTCTCTTCTATATCCCCTTGATGTGACGCCCCCAAAATTAGGTATACATCACCCATCTTGAGTCGCCAGATACATGGTACAGAATTCAAATACAACTTAATAATACAACTGTCATGTACAATACGACAAAACATAAACTGTGAGTTTGAATACAAATATTGTCTACTAAAGAGTATACAAACTCAAAAAGAGTCCTCATTACAATTATTATCACACTATTTCACAGAATAGTGAGGACTACTAATGCACCATCTAGGACCATCACTCCGTTCCCAGACTCGTCGGCTATATTCTCATTTCCTGAAGAGAACAGTGAAAGAAAGGGTGAGCTCAACTAGCCCAGTAAGAAATATTATGACTAAGATAATGCAGAATAACTTATCATTAGCCTTAAACAATGTTAAACTGACACAATATAAAAAACATCAAGTTTAAGCTGCGGTATGGAACAATCAATCCATTAAAAGAGTCAAGTAGAGAATAAAATCTACTATCTTTTATGATTTAAAAGGTTTTTCATCACTTTTATCATTTGGGACTCGACAATAAACAATCCCAATCATCGAATCACTTACACACTACTGGCGAGGATATTCTTTAAGTATCGTGACCACAATTATTCATGCACTACGGCCAAGAATATTTGTGTATTCATTAATGGTAATGATCATGCCAACAATTTGTCCATCGATGCACTACGGGCTAATGAGGACTTTTACCACATTATTTGTAACATTACTTCAATGATTACCGAATAATCACAGTCATAATCATACCAAGTCCATCTATGTACTCACAGCCACATATGACTTTCAAAAAATATAAACATGAGGATGATGACAATGATATAAGAATGCAATAAAACAAGTTCAAGAATTAATTTATACAGGAACTAATAATGTCCAAATTGTCAACATGATACTGCTTTGTAGAGTAAAATTCAAGAAGGCTCAAAAGAATATTTCCATGAAAAGATACTGGATGAAGTGCAAATATCAAGGATATTCCACTAATTTCATGGAGTATAGAAGTCAAAACTTTAACCAACTGAGTATAATAAAGAATGGAATAACAAAAGAAATCACCATTGTGACGCCCCCAAAATAGGTATACATCACCCATTCTGAGTTGTCAATCGTGTATGCGAAGCAACTACAACTTTATTATTACAACAATAAAACTGTGAGTTTGTATACAAATATTATCTTCTAGACAATATCTATACTCAAATAAATCCTCATCACATTTATTGATACATTATTTTACAAAAATGGTGAGGACTACTAAACAACTCTCTCTAGAACCTTCATTCCATACCCCAGGCTGCGTACTGCTTATATATTCGCCTCACGAGAAGAAAAATGGAACAAAAAAGGAAAAGGGTGAGCTCAACTAGCCCGGTAAAGAATATTATGACTAAGATAATATACAACAAATTATCGTTAGTCTTCAACGAGGGAAAAATCTAATAGAATACTGATAGACGATAAATTTTAAATCAATATTCGCAATGGAAATAATAATTCATTAGAAGGGTTAAGTAGAGAATGCAAACTACTATCTTACATGTATGAATTTAAAAGTTCATCGCGTCTATCTTTTATCCTGTAACATCAATCGATATATATACGGAATCAAATATTCATCTTTGCACTACTGAGCCAAAGATATTCATCGATTAGTCGTGTTCATCTAAACACTGTTCATCTTTGCACTACGGGCAAAGATATTCTTGAAATCATTCATCTTTGCACTACTGGGCCAAAGATATTCAATAATATCATCATTTAAGGCGAGGATGATGAAAAATATTTTAAAAAAGCGAATCGATTGAAACAAAATGTGATGATTAAGGATTAAGGATTCGTACTTTGTTTTATCCATGTCAAAAATACCTCAAAAATAATCATAGTGGTGTAAAATTGAGAATGATCAAAACATGGATACAATCAAAGCTAGTATCCACAATAGATATTTTTAGGCGAAAAGGAAAATTTTTATTTTTCGATGAATAGTCTGCAGTATTCGTGAATAATCAAGTATCGTGAATAGTCTTGAGTATCGTGAATAGTAACTCAGACACCAAAAGTTCAAATTTGATAAAACTTGAGATCAATATTTGACAGTATAATGATATTGAAGAAATAATATCATTCTGAAAAAATAATAATATCCTTACCGAAAGATTAGTACTTAATTTGGAATAAAGATTATAGTCTTTGAAGGAACTTACACGCGTCTAACAATACTCAAAGTATACTCAAAATACTCACAAGAATACGCTCGATAATATAGAGAGAAAACTTGATTTACGGTGTAATTTTCAATTCTAACCTAAGCACCTATTTATAGGAAATTGCTTAGAACACCAAAGCAGAAAATTTAATTTAATATTATTATATATATCAAAATTCCCTCGCCACTCTTGAAATCTGATTTCAGCTCAATAAACACATGCCACCTTCTAGAAAAAATAAGAAAAAAACGTTTTTCTAATTTAAAATAATTTAAACTTCAAAAATTAATTATTTTGAACTTGAACTTTGATAATTCACAATAAATAGCCCTTTTGTCGGAAAATTGAATCTCGCTGAATTTTATAGGAAAATCAATTCTCTACAACTTTGAGAAGAAAGTTTTCCAAATTCCAAATAGGAATTGACCAAAATCCACAAACGAACGATTTTACAGGTATAATCAAATTTCGATCGATAAATGGGGTCCATGAGCATGTTTAACATGTTTTAAACATTTATTGCAACAAAAATACTCTTCCTCCTCGTATACTCATATATCCCATATTAGTTGTAAAAATATCACCATTATTATATTATTAAAATATAATAATATATTTAAATGAATTATTTTATCGGAAAAAGATAAAATTTCAATTTTCAACAATTGTAACATTAAAAATTTTCTCAATCTATATCCACATAAAATCAATATTTTTTTCATCATATGAATCAATAATTAATTATTCACAAATAATATTACTGAGAATCACAATATTGACAACCAGGCGAGTCCTAAAGAAAGAGGGCTTTCAATAAGAATTTCTCCTTCTTGGTAGCGCAATGATTAGGTGACCAAACCTCTCCTTAGACGAGTAACTTTCTAGACATTGCCAATAATGTTATCTAATAATTGTAAGACCCGAAATTTTTTTAAATAAAAGGAATTTCCTTTATTTATTATTTTGAAATAGTAAGGGTTGATTTGATTAATGTGGATAGTTAAGGGTAAAATACGCAAATATTTCAAAATAAGCAAGTGGTTATAAAATATTCATTATCGTCTGGGGAATATTCGTTTGGTCGTGGAATATTAAATCTTTGTCGAGGGAATATTCGCATTGAAAGTAGTGACCTATGTGTGGGCCCCATGTGAAAGCGATTGGATGAAGAAAGCGACAAATATAAGTTGTTTTTAAATAACTTGGCGTAGTTATTCTGAGATTATCTTTGTTGGAATACCCGGTGGTTAAAACACACTAATACTGGCGTTGTTGAGCAGTAGCTGCGGTATTGCACCATTTATTGATTCTTACGTAAGAAGGCACTACTCAATAATGGTTACGATAATTCTTATTCGATTATTTTATTGAGTTAATAATTCTTTGCATTGATATTTTATATTCTTTGTTGTTGATAATTGTCATTACGGTATTTTTCATTATCGAAGCAATAATTCATATTATCTGAATAATATTATTAGATAACATTATTGGCAATGTCTAGAAAGTTACATACAGGAGAGGTTTGGTCACCTAATTGCGCCAAGTAAGAAGAAATTCTTATTGAAAGCCCCCTCTTTCTGGAAGCGCACGGTTGTCAATATTGTGATTACGTAATATTATTTGTGAATAATTAATTATTGATTTATATGATGAGGAAAATATTGATTTTATGTGGATATAGATGGAGAAAATTTTTAAAATGACAATTGTTGAAAATTAATATTTTATCTTTTTACGATAAAATAATTCATTTAAATATATTATTTTAATAATATATTAGCGGTGATATTTTTACAACGAATGTGGGATATATGAGTATACGAGGAGGAAGAGTATTTTGTTGCAATAAATGTTTAAAACATGTTAAACATGTCGGTGGACCCCATTTATCGATTGAAATTTGATTATACCGTAAAATCGCTTGGTTTGTGGATTTTGGTCAATTTCTGTTTGGAATTTGGAAAACTTTCTTCTGCAAAGTTGTAGAGAATTGAATTTCCTATAAAAACTCGCGACATTGAATTTTCTGATGAAAGGGCTATTTATTATGAATTATTGAAGTTTCAAGTTCAAATAATTGATTTTTATAAGTTTTAATTATTTATTTTATGAAAAACGTTTTTATTATTTCTTTCTAGAAGGTTGGCATGTGGGAAATGTTGGGATCTGATTTCCAAAGAGGCGTAGGAAATTTATTAATAATAATATATTTTATTAAATTTTCTGCTTTGGTGTTCTAAACATTTTCCTATAAATAGGGTGCTTAGGTTAGAATTGAAAATCACACCAGAAACTGAAGTTTTCTCTCTCTATATTATCGAGCGTATTCTTGTGAGTATTTTGAGTATACTTTGAGTATTGCTAGGCGGTAAAGTTCCTTCAAAGACTATACCCTAGATTCTAAGTAAGAAACTTGATCTTCGAGGTAAGGATATTATTTTTTCGTAATGATATTATTTCTTCAATATCATTATCTTTGAAATGTTGATCTGAAGTTTTATCAAATTTGAAACTTTCCATGTCGGGGTTACTATTCATGGGTTACTATTCACGAGTTACTATTCATTAAAGTACTATTTCGTGAAGCGTGAAGATGTTTTTGTGGAATTTCTATCTTTTGGTGTCTGAGTTCTTATTCACGATACTGCAAGACTTTATTCACGATATCTGGTACTATTCATAGAAAAATAAAATTTCTTCTTTTCGTCCAAAACATCTATGCGGATACTAACTACGATTGTATCCATGTTTTGATCATTCTTGAATTTTACACCACTATGATTATTTTTGAGGTATTTTGGACGTGGATAAAACCAAGTACTGAATCCTTAATCCTTAATCCTTGTCATTTTGTTTCAATTGGATTCGTTTCTTTAAAAAATATTTTCATCATCCCTCGGTCTTAAATGATGATATTATGGAATATCTTTGGCTCAGAGTGCAGATGAATGATTTCTTAAGAATATCTTTGGCTGTAGTGCAAAGATGAATGATTTCGAAGAATATCTTTGGCCCGTAGTAGCAAAGAAGATGAGCAGTGTTGAGATGAACATGACCGATCGATTAATATCTTTGGCTTGTAGTGCAAAAGATGAGCAGTGTTTAAATGAACATGACGATTGATGAATATCTTTGGCTGTAGTGCAAAGATGAATATTTGATTCCGGATGTATATTGATTGATGTTTACAGGATAAAAGATGACGATGAACTTTTAAATTCATACATGTAGAAGATAGTAGTTTGCATTCTCTACTTAACTCTTCTAATGAATTATTATTTCATGCGAATATTGATTTAAAATTTGTTGTCTATTGTATTCTATTATATTTTTCCTCGTTGAAGACTAACGATAATTTGTTGTATATTATCTTAGTCATAATATTCTTTCTTGAAAGCTAGTTGAGCTCACCCTTTTCCTTTTGTTCCATTTTTCTCGGGAGGCGAGAATATAGCGAGTACAAGTCGGGTATGGAATGAAGGTTTTAGAAAGGATTGTTTAGTAGTCCTCACCATTTTGTAAAATAATGTATCAATAAATGTGATGAGGATTTATTTGAGTATAGATATTATGCAGAAGATAATATTTGTATTCAAACTCACAGCTTTTCTTGTTGTAATAATAAAGTTGTAGTTGTTTACGTACCATGTATTGACAACTCGGAATAGGTGATGTATACCTATTTTGGGGGTGTCGCGAGTTGGTATCGAGCTTAGGGATATGATCTCTGGCGGAGATCGGGGAATAGAACTAGGAGGGGAGAGGCGAGTAAATCCTTCGCTAGTGTGTCCTACTAAGCTTATTTGTTAGTTGGTCGAGTATATAGGGATATTATGTGATATATTGATTTCCTTAATTAACCCTTGTTTTATGGCGGTATTTGAGAATGTCGATTTCGAGAATATTAACAATGGAAATGAGACCGTGGAGATGCTGTACTCACCAACGAGGAGAACGTGCAACAGTGACAATTTTCCTCCTGTGAACAACACCATTGAAGCGAGATGATGAAGCGAGGGATGTTTAGAAGTTTTTGCAGTTCATGCAAAATCGAGCGAGGAAACTCGTGTTCAAAATCTGAGGAGAAATGATAACAATTCACGGGTTGTCTGACCAAGCGATTTCAAAGAGTTGGGACCACGAATTTAAAGGAAAGCGGATCCGATCATGGCGGAAACATGGGTCAAGCAAATTACCAAGATATTCGATGTCTTGGGATGCACGGAGGAACGAAGGTTCCATTCGCCACCTTTATGTTAATGGCGAAGGCGAATTCATTGGTGGGAGTCGGTGAAGCGTACCCATCCGGCCGCACTCAAAGATGTCTTGGGGAGGCGTTTGAAACTATTTAATGACAAATACTTTCCGAAAGTGTTCGTCGTATGAAGGAAGTGGAGTTTATTAGATCGAGCGAACAACATGGCGGTGTCTCGAAGACGAGGCAAAGTTTGCGAGTTATCCAGTTTGCACCTCATTTGGTGGAGAATGAGGAATTATGTGCGGATGTTTCTTAGAGGTTTGAAACCCTAAGATACGTCGATATCTCATTTCTCATAAATTTTCTCTTTATTGGATGTTGTAAGCAGGGCTCAATTATTAAGCGAGATACTTGATACGGTCAATTGAGGGACCACAACGAGGATCGTGCGGAGATAGCGGTCAGCAGAATAATGATAACTGCGGAGAAAGAAATGAGCCGGACGAAATGGTAACCACTACGGTGGTAATCATAGCCGTGAAAATAGAAGAAGCGAGTCGGGAGGAGATTTTAAAGAGGAGATTTAACAACGACCGTATGTAAAGATGATGAGTCTTGCAAAGAATCGGTTCTAAGGGAGGAGAAACGACCCACCGGTCATATCTTCTAAATGCGAAAAAGAGGACATATCGATCAAAGCGCCTACAGATTCAAGGTATGCTATAATTGTGGAAAGGAAGAACATATCGCTTCGAGATTATAAAGAGTGAAACCTAGTTGGTGAGGGGACGGTGACTAAAAATCATCCCGAAAAGTCAAAGTCAGCGATTCCGGAAGAAGCGTTTGTTGTGATCGGTCATAATGCGAGAACCCAAACGAGGTGATCACGGGTAAGCTATTTATAAATTCTTGCGAAGTTTATACCTTACTTGATCACCGGTGCTACCCATTCATTTATCTCTCCGCCTTGTGCTCAACGTTTAAACTTGACTCAGGAGAAATTAGACTTTGACCTATCTGTGGAAACTCCATTAGAGAAACTTTCATCACATCCATTGTTTATAAATCTTGTTTGATTCAAGTTGGCACCATTACCTTACATTGACCTTATCTCTTTAAAGATACTTGCTTTTGATGTGATTTTAGGGATTGATTGGTTAACTACTCATCATGCCAAAATTGATTGTTTTCGTAAGGTTGTTAGTTTTCATATTCTAACCAACTGTTGTTATGCAATTCAAGCAACTAAACCATTAAAATCAATCACTATCATATCTAATCATAAAGCTATTCGTTTATTGAAAAGCGGATGTCAAGCTTTCTTAGCCCATGTTATGGATTTGAATAAAGACACGTCAAATTTGAATAATATTCTGTTGTTATTGACTTTTCCCGACGTATTTCAGAAGAACTTCCGGTCTACCCCCGAGGCGTGAAGTTGAATTCTTTATTGATCTTGAACACAGTACAAAGCCTATTTCTAAAACCCCATATCGAATGGCTCCTATTGAACTTGAGGAGTTAAAGGTCCAACTACTGAGGAATTGTTGGACATCCGGTTTCATTCGATCTAGTACATCTCCTTGGGGTGCTCTGTTTTATTTGTAAAAGAAGAAAAGCGGGAGTATGCGACGACTTTGTATTGACTATCGGAATTGAACCATGTCACCATCAAGAATAGGTATCCCTCACCTCGTATTGATGACTTGTTTGACCGATTTGCAAAGGGCACAATTCTTTTCAAAAATCGATCTTCGATTACGGATATCATCATTTGAAGATTAGGCGAGGATATTCAAAAGCGCCCGCCGAACTTCGGTATGGGCATTATGAATTCTTAGTCGTGTCTTTCGGACTAACTAATGCTCCTGCGGCTTTCATGGATATGATGAACCAAGTATTCGAGGAATATTTGGATCAATTCGTTGTTGTCTTTATTGATGACATCCTCATATATTCCAAAAGTGAAGATCATGAGCACCATTCAAATTTGGTACTCAAAGGCTTCGTGAAAACCAACTATATGCCAAATTGAAGAAATGCGAGTTTCGGCGAGGAAGTAGCATTCCTTGGGCGCGTGGTGTCGAAACATGGAGTATCTGTTGATCCGCGAAGATTGAAGCAATACAAAGTTAGAGCAACCGGAAGTCGGTGGATCAATCACGTAGCTTTTGGGCCTATTTGGTTATTATCGGAGATTCGTGGAAGGGTTTTTCGAATCGCTACTCCATTAACTTCGCTAACTTCGGAAGGATACAAAATTCGTTTGGAGTGAAGAATGCGAGAAGAGTTTCCAAGAGCTTAAGAGGAGACTTATTTAAGACTGTTCTAACAATACCATCTGGTTCGGATGGATTTGTTATCTCTGACGATGCTTGAGTGCAAAGGGTTAGGATGTGTTCTCATGCAATGCAGCGTGGGAAAGTCATAGCTTTATGCCTCGCGACCACTCAAAGAGTATGAGAGGAATTATCCTACTCGTGATCTAGAGTTGGCGGTGATCGTTTTGCCGCTAAAAATATGGAGGCACTATCTATATGGGGAGAAAGTGGAGATATATTGGACCATAAAAGCCTTAAATATTTCTTCACTCAAAAGAACTCAACATGCGGCAATGACGTTGGCTCGAGCTATTGAAAGACTACGACCACACTATTGATACCATCCGGTAAAGCGAACGTGGTAGTGACGCATTGAGTAGAAGATCATATGCGAGGAGCGAGTGCGATGATGTCAAGTATAACAGCGTAGAGCCAACTTTAATAGAAAAAGTTAAGGTTCGCTCGAGCCACGCAGGCTTGAGGTGATGCGTATGAAGAAGAAAGTACAAGAAGGAGCTATTCGAGCGAGAATTGATGAAGAAGGAATACTTGAGTCCACTCTAGACTTTGTGTTCCTAACGACTACGATTTGAAGTACAAGATTATGATGGAGGCACACAATACACCATTTGCAATCCATCCTGGAAGTACTAAAATGTATCGTGATCTTGACATACATTTTGGTGGAACAAATAAGAGAGAGATTGCAAAGTTTATCTCGATGTGTTTAACTTGTCGGCGTGTAAAGGCGGAGCATCTTGTACCTAAGGGTCCGTTGCAACCACTTGAGATTCCGGAATGGAAGTGGGAACACATTACTATGGATTTCATTACGGGTCTTCCTACGGTTCTCAAGGCATCAATGCTATTTGGGTTATTGTTGATAGATTAACCAAGTCTCGCTCATTTCTTGCCGTCACGGAGACTTATTCCTTGAACGTCTCTTGCTAGTATGTACGTGAATGAGATTGTGAGGTTGCATGGCATGACAGTATCCATAGTTTCGGATCGTGACCCAAGATTCACTTCAAGATTTGGGTTAGGTTAGCAAAAAGCTATGGGCACGGATTTGCGCATACCATGAATGACAATCGAGAGGACTATTCAAACTCTTGAAGATCTATTAAGACTCGTGTCCTAGACTTCAAGGGTAGTTGGGATCGTATTTACCCGAAGAATTCTTCACAACAACAGCTTATCGTGCAAGTATAGGTGTGGCTCCATTCAAAAGCATTATATGGACGAAAATGTCGTTCTCCAATATGTTGGGATGAGGTGGGTGAAGCAACATTGTTGGGACCCGAATTTAGTACGTATGACTACCGAAAAGATCCAAATGATTCGACAACGATACAAAGCGGCACAAGATCGATGAAAAGAGTTATGCGAGATCTTCATCGAAAGGACGTGGAATTTAGTGTGGGGATCATGTATTGTTGCGAGTTGCTCCATGGAAGGGAGTTACATGATTTGGGAAGAGAGGAGCTCAATCCACGATTTATTGGTCCATTTCAAATTCTTGACCGAGTAGGAAATGTAGCCTATAGACTTGCGTTACCTCAAAGTATGTCTCGTGTTCATAATGTGTTTCACATCTCGTACTTTGTAAATATGTGAAAGACCGAACCACGTTATTGAAGTTAGAAGCCGGACGAGATAGCCAAGACTTAACGTATGAGGAGGTACTGTCAAGATCTTGGATAGGAAGGAGCATGTCCCACTGTATGAAAGGTCATACCACAAGTTAAAGTTTTGTGGAGGAATCATGCTATAGAGGAAATGACAGGAATTGAAAGCGGAAATGAAAGCGAGGTATCCTCACCTTTTGAAAACACTGTACGTACGACGCCGATTTCGAGGACGAAATTTCATAAGGAGGGAGGTTGTAAGACCAGAAATTTTTTAAATAAAAAGGAATTTCCTTTATTTATTATTTTGAAATAGTAAGGGTTGATTTGATTAATGTGGATAGTTAAGGGTAAAATACATAAATATTTCAAAATAAGCAAGTGGTTATAAAATATTCATTATCGTTAGGGAATATTCGTTTGGTCGTGGAATATTAAATGCTTGTCAGGGAATATTAAATGATGACTGCGAAGCAATAATGTGTGAGCCCCATGCGGAAAGCGATTGGATGAAGAAAGCGACAAATATAAGTTGTTTTTAAATAATGGCGTAGTTATTCACAGATTATCTTGTTGGAATACCCGTTGGTTAAAACCTTTATCTGCGTTGTTGAGCAGAAGACTGCAGTATTGCACCATTTATTGATTCTTACGTAGAAGAAGGCACTACTCAATAATGGTTACGATAATTCTTTATTCGAGTATTTTATTGAGTTAATAATTCTTTGCGTTGATATTTAATATTCTTTTGTTGTTGATAATTGTCATTACACAAGTATTTTTCATTATCGAAGCAATAATTCATATTATCCGAATAATATTATTAGATAACATTATTGGCAATGTCTAGAAAGTTACGTCTAAGGAGAGGTTTGGTCACCTAATGCGCGCCAAAGTGAAGAAGAAATTCTTATTGGAAAGCCCCCTCTTTCCCAGAAAGCGCACGGTTGTCAATATTGTGATTACGTAATATTATTTGTGAATAATTAATTATTGATTTATATGATGAGGAAAATATTGATTTTATGTGGATATAGATGGAGAAAATTTTAAAATGACAATTGTTGAAAATTAATATTTTATCTTTTACGATAAAATAATTCATTTAAATATATTATTTTAATAATATATTAACGGTGATATTTTTACAACGAATGTGGGATATATGAGTATACGAGGAGGAAAGAGTATTTTGTTGCAATAAATGTTTAAAACATGTTAAACATGTCGGTGGACCCCATTTATTGATTTGAAATTTGATTATACACGTAAAATCGCCTCGTTTGTGGATTTTGGTCAATTTCGCATTTGGAATTTGGAAAAACTTTCTACGCAAAGTTGTAGAGAATTGAATTTTCTATAAAAACTCGCGACATTGAATTTTCTGATGAAAGGGCTATTTATTATGAATTATTGAAGTTACGAAGCTCAAAATAATTGATTTTATAAGTTTTAATTATTTATTTTATGAAAAACGTTTTTATTATTTCTTTCTAGAAGGTTGGCATGTGGGAAATGTTGGGATCTGATTTCCAAAGAGGCGTAGGAAATTTATTAATAATAATATATTTTATTAAATTTTACGCTTTGGTGTTAAAGCATTTTCCTATAAATAGGGTCTTTAGGTTAGAATTGAAAATCACACCGTAAGCTGAAGTTTTCTCTCTATATTATCGGCGTATTCTTGTGAGTATTTTGAGTATACTTTGAGTATTGCTAGAGGCGGCTGAAGTTCCTTCAAAGACTATTATACAGATTCTACTAGTAGAAATCTTGATCTTTCGAGGTAAGGGATATTATTTTTCGTAATGATATTATTTCTTCAATATCATTATACTGAAATGTTGATCTGAAGTTTTTATCAAATTTGAAACTTTTCCATGTCGGGGTTACTATTCATGGGTTACTATTCACGAGTTACTATTCACGAGTACTATTCATGAAGCGTGAAGATGTTTTTGTGGAATTTCTATCTTTTGGTGTGAGATTCTTATTCACGTATCTGGCCTTTATTCACGATATCTGAAGACTATTCACGATACGGTACTACTATTCAATAGAAAAATAAAATTTCTTCTTTTCGTCCAAAACATCTATTCGGATACTAACTCGATTGTATCCGTGTTTTGATCATTCTTGAATTTTACACCACTATGATTATTTTTGAGGTATTTTTGGACGTGGATAAAACCAAGTACGAATCCTTAATCCTTAATCCTTGTCATTTTGTTTCTTTGGATTCGTTTCTTTAAAAAATATTTTCATCATCCTCGGTCTTAAATGATGATATTATGGAATATCTTTGGCACTGTAGTGCAAAGATGAATGATTTCTTAAGAATATCTTTGGCACCGTAGTGCAAAGATGAATGATTTCGAAGAATATCTTTGGGCCGTAGTCAAAAGATGAGCAGTGTTGAGATGAACATGACCGACCGATTAATATCTTTGGCTCAGTAGTGCAAAGATGAGCAGTGTTTAAATGAACATGACTAATTGATGAATATCTTTGGCACTGTAGTGCAAAAGATGAATATTTGATTTCGGATGTATATTGATTGATGTTACACGGGGATAAAAGATGAGCGATAAACTTTTAAATTCATACATAGAAGATAGTAGTTTGCATTCTCTACTTAACTCTTCTAATGAATTATTATTTCCGCTGAGAATATTGATTTAAAATTTGTTGTCTATTGTATTCTATTATATTTTTCCCTGTTGAAGACTAACGATAATTTGTTGTATATTATCTTAGTCATAATATTCTTTTCTGAGCTAGTTGAGCTCACCCTTTTCCTTTTTGTTCCATTTTTCTCAGGAGGCGAGAATATAGCGAGTACAAGTCGGGGTATGGAATGAAGGTTTTAGAAAGGATTGTTTAGTAGTTCTCACCATTTTTGTAAAATAATGTATCAATAAATGTGATGAGAATTTATTTGAGTATAGATATATGTCATAAGATAATATTTGTATTCAAACTCACGCTTTTCTTGTTGTAATAATAAAGTTGTAGTTGTTTACGTACCATGTATTGACAACTCGAGAATAGGTGATGTATACCTATTTTGGGGGTGTCATAATAATATTATTCGGATAATATGAATTATTGCTTCGATAATGAAAATACTTGTGTAATGACAATTATTGAAACAACAAGAATATAAAATATCAACGCTTGACAATTATTAAATCAATAAAATAAAATCTCGATCAAGAATTATCGTAACCATTATTGAGTAGTAAAGGCTTCTTACGTAAGAATCAATAATTGGTGCAATACTGTGTCTTCTTGTGTGTTAAACAATCGAGTATTTTAATAAAGATTAATCAGAATAACTACTTCTGTTATTTTTAAACAACTTATATTTGTCGTTTTCTTCATCCAATCGCTTTCAAGTTATGGGCCCACATATGGTATTTGTCGTGTCGAATATTTCGACAAGCATTTGAATATTCCACGACCAAACGAATATTCCCAAAACAACAATGAATATTTTATAACCACTTGCTTATTTTGAAATATTTGCGTATTTTACCCATAACTATCCACATTAATCAAATCAACCCTTACTATTTCAAAATAATAAATAGAAAATTAAATTTCATTAATAATAAGTTGGGGTCTTACAACCATGCAATGCGATGCCAGATGTGACAAGTTATTCCAACGAATACTAAATAACGGAACTGTGTCAAAGTAAATTCGCACAAGCGAGGATGTTCCAAACAGAATAATAAAGAATGGAATAACAATGAAATCACCATGCATGCAGTACTTCACATGACAAGGTTATTCCGGAGAATACTAATAAGGGCGGAATCGAGGTCAAATGAAATTATCGCATGACGAGGATATTCCAATGAGAATAATAATAAAGAGCGGAACCAGTCCAGCAGTGAAAGCATGCACGTGATATTCAATGAGAATAATAAAGAGCGAAATCAGTCAGGACGAAAAAGCGCATGCGACATGATATTCCAAATGTAATAATAAAAGATGAATAATAGAATAATGTCACCAAGTATAGGGTAGCTTGGCGATATACGTTATTCCAATGAATAATAAAGAATGGAATAACATAAGTTCTCTTCATGAATACAAAAGAATAACACCACTTACGAAAGTACAACAACTAATATTCCCTACCTTAAGAAGAAGAGTCTTTGGATATATAAGTAGTGAAGTAGCGAGAATACTTTCTTCTTTCTCTCTTTATAGTTTATCTCTAGAGTTTCAATTGAATTCGTAAGAAAATAATGAAGGAATGAGCTTTATTTATAGAAAAATGGGTACGTATAGTAACTAACTCATGAAGCGGTCCAGATTGATTTACTTTAATCTGACGGTTCATATTTAAAGCAAAATCTTTTAAATAAAATATAATATATTCTAATTATTGTCTAATAAAATGAGATAACTTTATAAAAATATTGTGTTTTATATAAAAGATTTTACTATGCAAAACACTATGTATACCTTTATGGAACACTATGCATAATAGAATATAATATATTCTATTTATAGAATAACTTTATAAAAGTATTACATTTTATATAAAAAGATTTTCTCTATTATTACATTAATAATACCAATAAAACTGAGTGACTTATCACGTAAGCATCAATAATTAATACCATGTGCTACTATGCAACCACACGTATTACTGTACTTTTAACACCGGGTGTTTCAATTAGTTAATGGTAAAACTTCCATAGTTATTTTCATAAAGTATTTTTGTCATTTTTTTCAAATCCAATAATAATTCCGTTGTGGGGTCCAACAATGATTGATGCAGTTATACGAATATTCCCGAACCAATCGAATATTATATAACAACTTGCGTACTTTGCAAAATTTATAAATATTACCCACAACTATAACATTATATCAATTTCAACCATAATATTCAAAAATAATATTTATAAAAAATTCATCTTTATTCAAAAAGTTGGAGTTTTACACCTGACTTCTTTCTAGCCTCAATATACTCCTCATCAGTACTTAACCCATCACTGTTATGAGAAGACAAATTAACCTAAACCCCCTTCAGCATCAACCTTCATTATTAGCCTCTTCACTATTACGCTTTGCATTATACTTTGGAATATTAACCCCATGACCAACATATAAATCAATATAATCATAACCTATGGAGGTTGCTTGCAATGCTTTAATACTTTCATCATCATTAATTTTCTAAGTCCATGTACCATTTGAAGCCCATTTTCTTTATAGTAAACTATAAAGTCTTTCTGATATTTAAAATGTTTAGACATAGAAGCTATTATTTGCGAACAAGGATAATCAAGATCCATTTTAAGTGTTTCTCTAAAACCACAATCATACTTAATACCGACACATCCTTAATTTTCCCACCATAATGTATATTTAATATTATAAGAGACATCATGGGATAGTCAAATTAATAGTTATATAAAAAAATTAAAAATTATAACTAGAAAGAGATTACATTGCCAACATATTCAAAATACATAAAATGGGAGACAAGACATAAAATACTTTATATAAAATACATAGAATGGGAGACAACACAGGGCTACGAGAGAGTACTTTGTACATAAACCTAGAAATTGAGGCCAGGGCCAGTTCATGAAAATGTTTACCACCTTCCATGAAACATGTGCCACAATATTTCAAATTGAGGAAAATGCAGGCAATTTTGGCCCTACTTAGTGAAGGCTGACGACAGACTAAGTGACTTATTTTTTTTAAAACAAAATATTGCTACTTGTGGGTTATGAGACTTGAACACAAGACTTATAAGTAAATAAATAAGAGTTCAAACCAACTGAGCTACAACAACTATTTGTTTTTAATGCAATCTTTAATATATTGTTTCTTTACTTTTGTTCAAATTTTACTATTCTTAAAAAGTAAAACCTAAATTGTGCCTAATTTATAATATTTACTAGCATTACCATTTTTTAAAATTTTTTAATTGGTTAAGATATGTAGTTAATAGAGGTAAGTGTATAGTAATCACCCTTGATGGACCTGTAATAATATGTTTTAAGTTAAACAAGTATATGTGATTCAATGTTTGCACTTTGTGCATGTGTGTCGATATTTAATATTAGATATAATTTTAAAACCTCCGGATTTGCTCAGTTGGTAATATCCTATGCTTTATTCTAAATGGTTGTGCAGTAAAAAAGCTTAGTGGTTACTTCGTAAATACTTTTTAAAGTTACCAACTACCAAGTACTTAAATATTTAATGATTGAGCTAGCTCTTTTAGTGGAGTTAAGTCTCAACTCTCAAGAGCCAAGCGATCTTCCAGACTTATTTTGAGTTACATTTTCTGTTTGTTAGTAGTGTTGCATTTTAATTTTAATTTTCAGATTTCACAAATTAATTAAAGATCAAACTCAAATATATAGGGGAATTTAGTGGACGGGTTGTAAAGTAATTATAAGATTTTGCAATAAAAAAGAAAAAAGAATAAGTCCATTGGGTAGGGTAAAGTACTGGCTTCTACCAACAGTCACATGTGCCTCACAATATCAAATTTATCAAAAATGCAAGAGTAATTTTGGCCCGGCCACCCTTTCTTGTGTCTATTTATACATAATCTAATATGCATGACAAACAAAGCAAAGGCCACCATCAGCAGACAAAGCATGGGTCGCCATAAAATAATTTAACCATCTAAATTATGTACAAGAAAACAATAACAGATGACCATCGGGACCATAAATTGAGTAACAAACATGGATTTGAGGGTATTTGACCCATAAATTATTAATTACATCCAATGAAAATTCAAAAATCCTATTTTCTGTAAACCCTAAAACTAAGATATGAAGAAATTGAGAGTAAATTTCACTTACATGCAGAGGAATTGAGTTTTTTCTTCAACCGACCTCGTTAATCTTTGAGAAATCTCACAATTCTCTCTGAACTTCGCCTTAATTAGAAGGAAATTTCCTTATAGATCCACGTAGGAGAGAAACCCATCTGCCACCCCATTAACACCTATCAACCGTTAGTTACTCTGCACTTTCCGTCTGTTTTTTTGGATAGAATCATAAGTAATGATCATTTTATTTTAATTAGACGATTGTAACAAATTTTTTTTTTTTCAATAATCACATTAAAAATCGGGTCATAGTACGGTGAACAAAAAAGTTACTATCCCGTGCTTTTAGGTATAGGGATTGATTATTTAAGGTTAATTTTAAATTTATTTATTTATTGTAGTAATTATTATTGTTATTTTTCTTGGAGTAAATTGGACTGCCTTGGTCCGACGGAGGGAGTATTTGCTTGTGAGAAAGCTTTTCACGATTGCCCTTCTATCCTAAAAAATAACTCACAAGTGAAAGCAAATGAAAGAAAACACAGCTCTATCCCCTCTATATCTCAGTTAACGGCGACTAAATAAGACTTCACCTTCTTCTCTGTCAACGGCGATCTCTTCATTTCTCTTAGGTAACCGGCGATTCAATTCAACGTCCGTCACTTTAAGCATAGAATACCAGGTATTCGTTAATTTCATGTTTCAAATATTATTCACTGAATTTTGGCAATTTTTGAAAGTTGAAGCTAGGATTCGGTGAATTTCTTTGTATGTAGCTGAAAGGGTATCGCTTTTGCTCTGTAAAATTTCTGTAGTTTCCAACGATTGTGATAATTCAATTGTATTAAATTTCAATTATACGAAATTGCAAATGTGCTTTCAATTTCGTTTGGAATTGAGTTGCCAACCTCAGTTTTATCCTGCTTCGTAAACTGGGTTTTTGGATTTAACATGCATGTGTTGAGGTAACGCTTGATATTAAAGTCTCAAATTGGAACATAAGGAGAAAGAATGAGGATATATATGATCTAAGAGCATCTCCAGCATATGGACTATCTGGACTATATTTAGTCCATATGACATCAGCTGATGTCCTCTACTCTTCAATCCTTCCGGATGCAGGGACAGAGCCAGGAAATTTTTTTAACATCATAAAATATATTCATCACTAAAAAGTAAAATTTCACTATTACAAAACATATTTTTTACTAAAACAAAAATAATATAGTAATAGAATTTGCTTTGACAAATATTCGTCAGAACTTGGGGCCGTAGCCTTACAAGTGAGTTTTATAAAATTTTCAAACTTTAGAGGTGAGTTTTACAAAAATTTCAAACCTGGGGGTAGGGGCGTGGCCCCCTCCAATATACATGTGGCTCCGTCCCTGTCCAGATAAAATAATCAATGAATAAATTAAATTACATTTTTAAAGAACAAATAACATCTATAAACATAAGGCACATCTAGTCTCTCGTATTCACTCATCTCAACTTCATACATCGGAGGACCATGATTTTTCATATAAAAAATAAATTAAAGAGATATACATCTAAAAAATTAAATTAAAGAAATAAATTAAATACATCAGAGGACCACTTCGTCTTCTTCATATCCTTCTTCGCAGACCTTCATCTCCTTCTTTTTCTTCATCCTCTCTCCCATTTAATTATATTAAAATTATAGTCCATGAGATTTTTCGTTCCTTGATTTGGTCTTTTTGGGTTGCCGGAAAAATGGATTCACTAAATATAGTCCATCTGCTGGTGCAAAATCTGCTTCCTAGACTAAATATAGTCTAGGATTTTTGCAACTCCGGCCTGCTGGAGTTACTCTAATAGACCATAGACCTAAAATGTTAACTTTTTGGGTCAAGATGTGGTTTTAGATGACTATATATGCGACATATATTCCCAAGTATCAGAGCCATGGCTATGGGTTGGTATGGATGGACTGCGCATGATGGATAAAAATAATTTATTGAGCAAGTGGTGGACTCTTCTCATAGAGGCTCTTGATTGACTCTTGATAAGAGATATTGAAGAGTGTGGGCTCGTCACGCTTGGTGGATTACATACTCTTTGAGCAAATAAGAGTAAGTGGTGGACTCTTCTCGAGGAGGCTCTTCAAGATATTGAGATATAAGCTCGTTAGATAGGAAGACTTGATGGGCTTGACAAAGGCTTTTGGTGGATCAAATAAGAGATGATGAAAGAGGGTGACTTGTTAATTAGAAAAGAAGTGATGGGTTAAAGCTCAAAAGAGTATGGTTAAAATTCAAGGGGGAGCTTCGTATTGATGTGGACGGAGAGATCACACGTTAAGGGGAAGATTGTTGTGATACCGCGTGATAGTAAAGTTTCACATTAGAACATAAGGAGAAAGATTAAGGACATATATAGTCTAATGGACCATAGACCGGTTAACCTTTTGGGTCAAGGTGTGGTTTTAGATGAGCATATATGGGCTGGATATTCACAACAACATGTTTCACTCATTATTGTTATTATTATTATTATTTCTTTGAACTAGGTTGCCAACATTAGTTTTGTCCGGCTCCATGAATTGAGTTGCCAACATCAGTTTTATCCTGCTTCATGAATTGGGTTTTGGTCAATGTATTGTAGAATTGAGTTGCCAAGCATAACATTATTTGTATCCTTCTTCATGAACTGGGTTTTGGTCTGTGTTATAGATTGAATTTAACATGTTGCACTTATTATTATTTCTATTATTTCCATAGTGTTATTTTGGGTTTTGGTCTATGTATTGTATATTGGATTTAACATGTTGCACTCATTATTTCCAGGGAAATAGTGTTATTCATGTGAGCATGAATTCTACATGTTAGAGAATAACAAAGTTGCCAAAAACAAATTCAGATATCAAAAGAAAAACAATGACACAAAATTTACGTGTTTCACTCAAACATTGGGCTAGTCCGTGGTCCGCGGAAGATCAGTTTCACTATCTTTAGAATTCTTTGTACATCAAATAATGCAGGATTCCCTCTTTATATAACACAATATAAGAAATGCTAATTCAACCCAAAAGTACAAAAACTATCCGGTCCGGAGCAGAAGGAATGAACCCAATTATCTTTTGGGTAGCTTTACAATCACCTCTAAATTAAAGTTCGGATTAGGCTTCACCAATAACACTACTCATGACCTCTGTGATGCTAGTCATTTAGGCTTTTAGATTGGCTTAACCTACTAGCCATTTCGCGTTAGGGGGCTGTCTTCCTTTTTGATGGATAATATTTTATTTTATTTTTTCATTTTTTCCTAATATTCAAGTTTCTTACTGCTTTTATTGGCTCACAGCATGTTTCTGGCTCCGTCTCTCTCTTTTTTCCCTTATAAAATTCTTCTTTTATCTATAAAAGAAAAAAAAATACTTGTGTAGCTATATGATTAAATCATATGCCTGATCAACAGATAAAAAATGGGTAGCCAAACTCCTGTAAGCAATGATCGTTCAAGAACGTACTGGACGCCTACAATGGAACGATATTTTATTGATCTTATGCTTGAGCATATGCATAGAGGGAATAGAATGGGCCATACATTCAACAAACAAGCATGGGCAGATATGCTGCTTGTATTTAATGCAAAATTTGGATCTCAATATGATAAAGATGTTCTCAAAAGCCGTTACACTAATTTGTGGAAGCAGTTCAATGATATTAAGAACCTTCTTGGGCAAAGTGGGTTTTCCTGGGATGAAACACAACAAATGGTGGTAGCTGATGATCATGTTTGGGATACTTACATCAAGGTACATTACTTTGCTACAGATCATTCCCTTATATCTATATGTATTTATGTTGTTCTGGTTTGTTAACATTTAAACATGCAGGCTCATCCAGATGCGCGACCATACAAGACTAAATCCGTGCTGAACTTCAATGATCTGTGCTTTATATATGGATACACAGCTGCTGATGGAAGATATAGTCGTTCAAGTCATGATATAGATAATGATGACGAGATCCAAGGAGTGAATTTGTGTATGTTTCTTGTTAGACCTGTGCTTTATTAGCAGCTTTAACTACTTGTTGCTCGTGGAACTTTTTCATAGTAATTATAATTTTGAATAATCTGGTTTGGACTTTGGAGCTGTTAATTGATGCCAATGTATTTTTTCTAATCATTAGTAGTAAACATGAGCTGATATCTAAATCGAACTGAGTTTTTGATTGAGCTCCTGATAAAGGAACGTTTTTACCATTATATCTGATTTAATTTTTATCAATTGTGAAACTAAGGTTTCATAAATTCCTAGTGTGGGTGTATGTATATATAATAATAATAATAATAATAATAATAATAATATTATTATTATTATTATTATTATTATTAAAGTGAAGGTGGCAGCTGGTGCTATGTGCCACTTGTTAGAACGGTAATTAAATTAGAACTTTTGACTGGCAAAGCCTATGAAACGAGTTGCTTTTAATTGTCCATGCTTTTGTGGTTGTAAGTTTTGGTTTACTAATGGACAAATATGCAATTGAAAATTGAATCCGTAATTGACCTGCTTTCTTTCTTGTTCTTACATGAGACTGTCCCTAATAGTTTTCATTTCTTTAGGTGATGGGATTGGAATTTTAGCACCTTCAAATAGTGAGAGATCAAGGACAGATTGGACAACTGACATGGACCAATATTTCCTTGAGCTAATGCTGAACCAACGGGAAAGAGGCAATAAGCTTGACAATACATTTAGTAAACAGGCATGGACAGATATGCTCAGTCTATTCAATGCAAAATTTGGTTCTCAACATACCAAAAGGGTCTTAAGACATCGATACAAAAAATTGTGGAAGTACTACAGCGATGTAGCTATTCTGCTCAAGCAAAATGGTTTTTCTTGGGATGAGAAGCAAAAAACTGTAGCAGCTGATGATGATGTTTGGGATGCTTATATCAAGGTATATTAATAATACACTCCAATCATGTATTTCATTTCATAGTTGATAATTAGCTCACATTGCGTAAATGCAGGGACACCCAAATGCACGATCATACAGAACGAAATGCTTGCCAAATTACAATGATTTGGGATTGATATTTGGAGATGCAGTCAGCAACAAAATTCAAAATGAACTGCATCTGGATAAGGACCTTGAAGATGAGAATGTAGTGGCAAAGGCTGGTATGCTTTGTTTGTCTATGTTCAAGTTGGTGTTTTCTTGCTTATTTATTTGTTTTTTGATTGGCAATTTTGTCCCCAAGTACGGGGAATGATAAAAGACATTGTTCCCACCAGTACCAGTGATACATTTAACTTGCTATTTGTTCAGTGCTTGCATTACTGTTATGAGATATAAGACTGTTTTTATTGCATGGGGTCTGATCTGACAGCCACATTGAAAGTTTATGTTAAAACAGTCTTATATCTCAATGTGGATAAGAATGGATATGAGAATCATCACTATGTTGATTTCTGCATGATATGAGAATCATCAATATGTTGATTTCTGCAATCAGGTTCGTTTTTCCATTGAATTGAGTATTAAATAATGCATTTATGAACTGCTGGAATGTTACCAATCTCCATTCTTATCTAATTATTTAGTTTAGATCCATCAGTAACGCAGCACTTATAATGGGCCTCCGCTGGGACATTTTTCAGGGCCATAGTCTTCACTTCGCTGCTACCTATTCTTCGTACATTTCCAACAATTTCTCCATGAATTTCCTTAGGACTCACTGAACTTATCCCTTAGGACTCCTTTATACAGATCCAAGTTTACTTTTCATTTATATTGTTCTCCACCATCAGTCCATTGCTTTTTAATTTATAAACTGAAGGATTTTCTTGTCTCTCTCCCTCATTCAAGTATCGTGAATAGAGTTTTAACTAATGAAAGTCCATGGAAACCAGCTGTGGGGAGTTTTTTCATGAATTCCTTTTGGGAATCGATGGGGACAAATAATATGTTGTGAAGATTTTTTCTATAAGCACAAAAAGGTTCCAAACATGAATGACTCTAAGAGCATTTTACAATACTTTTAACCTGAGAAACTAAAAACTGCTATGTCTTCTTGCTTGTGATCATTGCTATACTCATTATCATACTCTTCGAATCTCAAAATGCTATTGATGAATGAAAGTTTTGTTCTGTTAACATTGTGTTTGTAGGTAATGAACGCTCAAGAACGTACTGGACACCACCAATGGACCGCTACCTTATTGACCTATTGCTAAGCGAGGTGCATAGAGGCAATAGAATTGGGCAGACATTCATTGGCAAGTCGTGGACTGACATGGTTACGTCATTCAATGAAAACTTCAGCTCTCACCATGACAAAGATGTTCTAAAGAATCGGTATAAACATCTGAGGAAGCAGTATAATGATGTTAAAGTTCTTTTAGAGCTGATTGGCTTTTCTTGGGATGAAACGCGAGAAATGGTGACAGCTGAAGATCATGTTTGGGATGCTTATATTGAGGTGAGTGAACTGCTATTTACCTTTTTCTCATTGCTTTGTTTAGATCTTTGTTTTCTTAAGCATAAGTGATGCAGGCACATCCTGATGCTCGATCATACAGAGTTAAAACAGTGCCAAGCTATCACAAACTGTGTATTATATATGGAGAAGATTCTTTTGATGGAAGATACAGCCGTTTGGCTTGCAATGTAGATGGAGAGAGTGAAGTTCCTCTTTTAAGTACAGGTATCTATTATTTAGGTCTTGACATATTGAATATTATATACTGATAGGGCAGAAATCGTAATCTCTAGCCCCAAGTTATGTGCTGAACAAAAATTTCTGTTGGAACAAATGTAAAGTTCGTTCATGCCACTGCTAATTCGTGATTCCTTTTTTTGAGTCGCCTTTAGTAATTTCCTTCTTGTGTTTTAATTGCATTTTCTTTCTGGACATGCATAACTTTATTCAGTGTAATCTTGTTACTCTTTATTGACTATCACCCATAAATATAATTATTAAGGTGTTGCTACACTGTCCCCAAATGGTAGCTAAACTACACTCGCCTAATGTTTTCCTTTCGTTCTGCTACATATATTAAGGAGAGGCCATTTACCTGCATCTAGTCCCATTTGACATATTTTTTCCTCTCAGATAAAGACTAATAATCTGTGGTTACATATGATGCTATGATATTTATGATTTCTCAGATTCATTTGTTTCTCTCCAAATTGTCCAGTAGCTTCTTTAACATTTAAGAGTAGTGGTTTGGGATAAAATTCTGCTCATAACATGGTGGAATAAAGAAATGAACAGTGTGATGGATTTTACTTTAAACAACAGAGTAAATATTTGCTAGCATTTGTTGGAATCCATCATGGGCTAGGAGTAATCAACCAAGGAACAACAAAAAAATGAATTTCAAGCCCCAAGGCTGAAATCGTCAAAACATCAATAAAAGACAAAATGGACCACATGTAGACCCCATTTACCAAAAATAAAAAACCAAATTCAAGAACAAAAATATAGTCTTATAGATTACTCCTTCTCCATAAAGCATATACAATTTCTCTCCCTCCAAACTATCCACCTAAAACAATGATGCACCATATCTTACCTCACTCTCCTCCTCCTTGGCACTCTCGCCCTTGCAAGCTTCCAAGAAAGCCAAAACTGTTCTCGGCATCAAGTTTAGGTAACAGCATGTAGTATTGATGAAGGAATGAAAAGATGAAGATAACTTAATATTTGCTAGAAAAAAATAATAGAATGCTGACATGCTGTATACAACTGCAGTTTCCTTTTCTGTATGCAATGGAAAGATTTAAGTCAGTCTTAGGAAGATAAGAAATAATATCCTCAAGCTCATCATATAGGGTCTTAGCAGTGGAGCAACAAGGTCCGGCAAATCAATAGAAGGTTTTAAATGAAAATTATACATTTAAAAACTGGTAATATTGGTGCTTGTGGTAGAGAGGTTTGGTTAGTATATGGAATAGAACAGATAAAACAATATAGATACAAATATTTATCATACTATTATGAGACCACCAAGTCTCGGTATTGTAGGGTGTTGAACCCAAGAAATACTTTGTCAGCTTCTGATCTAATTATATGCACTGGGCTATGATCTGAATAAATTGACAAATCAAAAGCTATGGATGACTTAAGAAGTAGAGACTGAAGGCTATAGAATAGAATGAAGAAGGTATCCACCTAGAACAATGAAGGAATTCGATTAGTGAGGTAGCAAGCAGTCAAAATTCACCAACCCAAACATGGTTTATGCTGATATGTGGTATAGTTACTTCAATAAAATGTTTGTTCTTTCTTTTTGCAATTCCTTTTGTTGAGTATATGTACAAGGTGATAGGTGAATAATGCCATAAGCATGTCAATCATAGTTGTCATGGCTTTGCCATGGCGTCGACTAGGCGTCCTGGCGTTGGAGAAGGCCAACGCGAGACCTTGGATGCCGAGCTGCCAAGGCTTACGCCTTGGTAGTTGACCCAAGTTAAGTGATTAAGTCATTTTTTACATGTGACTCATCATAACTTATGGATTTGCTATGTGGTGTAATTTTATTATTTGTTAATGTATGATAGGTGATGACTTACGTGGTGTTTGTTGACTTGGTCTTCTAGTTTTTAATGTCAAGTGTTTTACTTTTGAATTTTGACGGTTAAGTATTCATATAATTGTATTTCATTGTGTTACTTATGTTTTGAGTTTTAATATATGTAAATTTTTATTGTTCAATATACTTTTGAAGTAAAATTAATAATATATAAATTGCACATTACTAACGATTTGTCATGTATGCCATGGTGGGTGCCTTGTGGCCTAAGTGTTTTTGGCGGTCAACTACCACTGCATCTGGTCATGGCGCCATGACAACTATGATATCAATGAATCTGAAAAGTACTCTTCAACCTTATCACTACCCATTATGTGATTAAACGGTGTAGAATTAACTTAGGTTTGAAAATCCAGTGCCCCGAAGATAGGAAAGAATTCAAAACAACTTTTCACTAAATAAGTACATCTACCACGAGAATAATCATCTATAAACGTAACATAATACTTGAAACTCAACTCTTAAGTAACAGAACAAGGACCATGTATTTCAGAATGAACTAGGTCAATGGGTATGTATACTGTTAATTGACTTTATGTTAGTCTAATTGACTTTAGGTGCGTAAGACGAATGAGGTTCTTTCCAAATAGATGCAAGTCACATTCTAAAACATATAAATATCCTCAGCATGGTAAATCCCTTTCGTCTTTCTAAGGAAGGATGGAATGAATCTAGAGAAGTGATTTCAACTGTAATATATGCAACAGAAGTCAAAAGGCATGTTGAAACATCATCAAGATTATGGACCCCATCTACTCAAGTCGTCTCATGTTCATCATCCTTGTTGAAAGATCATGAAAGACATAAATCAGGAAAGAATGATATGGAGAAATTAATATATTCCTTTTCAGTAAGTACATAAAATAATATCGAAGCACCAACAGAGAGCCAATTCGTGTAAACACGACGTATACAAAGCCGCAAGGGGAACATGAAAAATCATCGCAAGCTATAGAAAATAAAACCCCTATATATAAGGAGCTCTGTCAAATGATAACTACACTTATGCTTCCAAAGAAAATTTCCCCCAAAGACAACTGATCCTGGAAAGACCTTGTTATGCCTATGGAAAAGAGACTAAAAAATTGAAATTGAATATGAAGTAGAGTCCTCTCTTTTTCTTCAAAGCACCTTTTATTTCTCTCTCCAAAGTCTAAATAGTCCACATTAGGCTGTCAGGAATAAGAGCTCTCCATTTCCTCCCCACCTTAGCCACACAAGAAGACACTCTTTGACTGATCCATTTCACCCAAACAATACTCGACAAGGACAAGATCAAATTTCTTCCTTGACAGTTGACACCTCAGAATGAAAAAGCAAGCGAAGGATTCCTCAGCAGGTTTCCACACGAAACAGTGGTTAATATAATTCTGCTTCTCGTTCTAACTTCTAAAACTAGTGTTGGTAAGAATAGCCTCTAATGTTGCTGTTGAAGTAAATAATATCACCTTCCTTGAATCCCCAGCCTTCCAAATGCTCTGTCATGGATACAAAATATGAGCTAGTTGAAAATCAACCACATATACTCCCATCTCATCCTTCCCTCAATTCCTCAGCGGATCATAGCAGCAAGAACACCAAATAAATCATTCACCTCTTCTAACTCCCAATCCTGAAAGTTTCTTCTAATGTCCGGAACCACGACTTTCACCCCCTGAAAGTGAAGCAATATTTATTCTGTATATTTATGTCTGATGGAGATTGCTTGTTTCTCATTTACTCTTAACCAATCACTATAACAGCCCTGTAGTCATAGTTCTCTTCCTCACCCTGCTCTACAAGATCCAAATCATCCTCATGCATCTCAGAACACTGTAATCATTGTTTTTTCTTTATTGAAGTTTTAATTTTTCATGACGCCCTGCACTACTCTCAAGCAAGGGTATAGTCGACTGCCTCAATAGCAGCACCATTACAAATTACTTGATCTGATGCCCAAAACAAGTTCATGGAGAGCATTCTTCGTTGTTAAGAACAGATATGTAATGGAAGATGATGGAAATGAGGTTGATGATTTTACTATAATGGAATAATTGAAATTTCCATGATAAAATAGATGATTTTGATGTATTTCTAGATTTCTTCGCTTGCTACCAAAGCTAATGGGAATTTTATTATTTTATTCTGGTTTTCTACTTCTACATAATTGAAGCATTCCTTATACATGGTTTCTTAAATTTACAGATGAGAGCAAGGAGCTCGAATCCGAAACTAATACAAATCCAATGATAGACTGGACCCATCCCATGGACCGTTATTTTATTGACCTTATTTTAGAGCAAATGCACAGTGGGAATAAAGTTGATCATACATTTGAAGACCAAGTGTGGACTCAGATGATATCATCATTCAATGAAAAATTTGGACCAAGTTATGATAAATATGTCCTAGAAAATCGGTTTATATGTTTAATGAATCAGTACTTCGACATAAGGAACCTTCTCAATCAGCAAGGATTTACCTGGGATGACACGCAGCAGATAGTTGCAGCTGCTGATGATGCATGGGAAGCTTATATCAAGGTAAAATTCTTATCTATTTGAGTAGAGTTCACTTATTATTTAGAGTTGCACTTGATTTCCATTTTGTGCCATACCATTTAGCTTGAAACGTTTTCATAGCTTCCACTGAAAACAAATCAACCAAAAACCAAATACTAAATGATGATTGCACTTTATTCATTTGTACCCTATGTATTTTCAGTTGCTAACATTTTTTTTAAAGTAAACATAATAGCCTGGGGACCCTTTGAAATGGACTGATTTTTTCAATGAATGTTCAATTATTTTAGTTTTACATGTATTCTATATAAATTTTAACAAAGAGATAAAGCGTTCCTTTTGGAATTTCAAGTTGTCAAGTCGACTGGTTCCAACTCTTAATTTCACAATATTTTTCAAAATGTACTCATAGGAGTTCTTAATACATAAATTTGGTCATAGTTATATCTTTAGCTCGTTTCTAAAATATAAAATCAATTTTGACATTTTATAGTCAATTTGAGATATTTTTAAATTCAAAATTATTGTTATTCATTTAACTTTAGAAAAATGAAAATTATAATCAGAACTCCCTCCGTTCCATATTATTTGATCATGACTTTTTAAAGTTAATTTAAGAGATTTTTAAATAGATTCTTTCAATTTTAATTAATATAATGATTAATATTGTAAATTATATAACAAGTATTACTCATTGTAAGTTTTATTGTTTCATAATTTTTAATGAGTCATCTCAATTTTGAATTTGAAAATGTTTCAAATTGACTTTCAAAACTCAAGAATGATCATATAATTTGGAACGGAGGGGGTAGTACTTTTTTGATAGCTTACTGTTATGACAAACTATTGACAAAAACATAAATCAACGAAAAATAAAACATGACACAGATTTACATGAAAACTCTAAATTGAGAAAAACCACAAAGAGAGAAGAAATCCACTAAAACAACCTGAAGAGTACAAACATGTATAGATTTACAATATTCATAATTTCTACTGTATAAAACTAAATATATTATCTCAATTAACTTTAAAATAAAGTCTAAAAATTATCCTATACTTTGAAATGGACAAAATATATTCTGTAGAGTATGGTACAATTTTGCTTATCGGTGGCACATACTGATATTACTCAATACCGGAGTACGGTTTCGGATTAAATAATGCTAGGGGTCAAATGATTTCTTAAATTTTGGTTCCCAAATTGATGTGTCAGATTATTCTATTTGTCAACTACATTATAGTAATTGATTATATAATGAATAACAAATTTAATAATGGCGCGTTAATTTGGGAACAAATTTGGAGAATCATTTGGCCTTGACAGCTAAGACTACGACTCCATTTCCAACTTTGACATTGGACTATTCCCCGTGTATATATATATATATATATATATATATATATATATATATATATATAACCTATCTATCAGATTGCCTATTTGTCGTTGCCTCGCTGGCCGGCTAGGCCCTACTGAAAGATATGTATACACACAAATGTATATGTGTACACACACACACACACACACACACACATATATATATATATATACATATATAATTTTAACTCTATATATTTAATGTTAATTTGTTTTTTAGTATATTGACTCACGTAAATTGAAATGCCAGATCCGCCCTTGGGTAGGGGTCCATGAACTATTGACTCTCACTCTTGCAAACCTAATTCTCACCATAAGCATGTAATCTAAATTGTGTTAGTAAATAGGTATACCTGAAATTAGTGATATTTCCAAAATAAATATTGAAACTTTGAAGATTAAATTTAATCAAAAAGGAGGAAGAATAATATCGTAGAATGAAGACTATAGTATTGTTAGTTGTAGCAATAACTTTGACTAATGCCTTACATTCCAAGTTGTTCTCAACAATAGATGTAATGCAGCTCTTACATGCTTTTTACACTGGATGTTGCATGCATCTTACATATAATATTTTACAGGAAAATCCACACACAAATTCGTATAGAGGAAAAATCTTAGAATACTACAAGGATTTGTCTACAATTTTTGGAAGCAGCCTAATGATTGATGAACAAATCATCTGTCAGAGTATAGGGAGGGAGATTGACCATAGGTTCCTCGGCATGGAGTTTGTTGAAATTTGTGGAGATCTACAAATCTCTGTTACAGAGACCGAGACATCTGATGAAGGGAAAAAGCGGCCAACTATCACACCAGCATCCGGACGTTCTAGCAAGCTGCGAAAAACTGGTGAGGACATACAAATACAAGAAGCGTTTTCTGATGTCGTAAATGTGGTCTCAAAGTTGGTGAATAAAAAGGATGAAAAGAGCTATATTGCAATAGAAAGATCCATTGATGCACTTCAAGCTATACCAGACATTGATGATGAGCTCTTATTGGATGCTTGCGATCTTTTGGAGGACGAGAGAAAAGCAAAGACATTTTTAGCATTGGATGCTTCACTGCGAAAGAAGTGGTTGCTCAGAAAGCTTGGCTGCTAGTGAACTATACAAATTTTTATTTTTATTTTAAAACTTTTTGCGTAGAGTTGTTTTCCTTTTACATTTGGTTTGCAGAAGAATTAGTTGCTCTATGAATAGGCCTGCGAGTATTTAAGTGGGTTTTAATCAAAAAAAATTGTCACGCTACTTCAAGACTACGGCAATTGCCTTATGAGTAATTTCTTTTTACTAGTGATTGTAACCTTAATTCGGTTGCTGGAAATAGTGGTATTTAAATCCATTTGGTTGGTAGATTATTAAGACAACAGCAACCAAATGATTTTTAAGGTTAAGGCAGGAATTTCCCATTTTGCTATTTTTTTCATCATTTCTAAAGTCATTTGCCTCGAAAGGGAAATTATATAATACCATCATACCACCTTTATAATAACATACATAGCCCAAAAGAAAAAGTAAAATGTAATTTTATGTCTCAGTCTGTACATGCAATAAATAGCAAACAAACAACCGAACGCAATAGATTCTTGCAATCAAATGACATTAGAAAATAGTACCTTTGATAAATCAGATTATACGCAAGCATCAATATTTTGAAATATCTTTCAAACAAATTAAGTCTGACAAAAAGATAGTATGTTAAGCTGTCGATAACAATTTGATCTTACAGTCTGCTGATGCAAAAAAGTAGAATGTGATTTCCACATAATAATGCACAATCTTCTATAATAGACTACTATCTCTTAGGAAAGAATTGCAACCCAACACTAGAAACCACCTCTGCAATCAAGAGGTGTCGATATTACAATTCACCTAGTTACCAAGATCATGTCAACAAGCTCATTTCACCCTTCTCCTGTCCCGATCTTTTTCTCTGCCTTTGTCTTTACTGTCATCCCTCTCCCTGCTTCCACTCTTCTCACGGCCTCCTTCTCGGCTTATTCTTTCACTTTCTCGATCATGGATTCTATCTCGGTGTCTTTCTCTCTCTCTGTCCCATTCATTATCCTTCTCTCTGTCTCTGCTAGATGATTTGCGTTGGGGGCTTTCATTTTGACTCTGACTGCGGTGACGCTTTCTCGATGATTCACGGGACTCGTCCCTTCGCTCCATCCTATCTGAAGATGGTCTTTCTGCAGTTTCAGATGTATTAAAAAAATCAATTCCACAAGCATATTAAATATGCATAGGTAATAACACAAAAGCACCTACATTCTTTTTATCAATCATATATTCCTCCAAATCATAGAAGAAAGCAAGGAACAACACATTATTCAAGAGCACTGTCAAAGGTGAAAAAACGAGTTCGACAGTTTGATACAACAATGACCATCAAGCACAATAATTGCAGCCACATTAATCATAAATCATAGCATGTAGGTATGATTTGAAAAATTACTCTAGAGAAATCCAAAAATCACTTCTTCTGCTTCTCATTATGTACCACCTGCTTTACCTTATTTAAGTTCCAAAGAAAATTTTATTCAGGGAAGATTATTATCCTTTTATTTGGGACGCAAGTTACAAACTCCATATGAATGAGTAAAACAGTTCAATGTTTTCAACATTCATTGGTATTTGTTGGGCCAGGACCATCAGAAAAGAAAACTAGTTGGATAAAGTTTAAGTCCTCAATGATAGGGACCACAAGTCAAGAAAAATAAGAGATTCTTTATATATATTATTTAGAGATTTTATTATGTTTTATCTGAGGTTAATTGATGTAATTTATTTAATTTATTTATTATTGGGATTTAGGACATTAAATAGTGATTAGGAATTTTTAATATTTAGGAAGGGTGTTTTAGTCGTTTAGTACTTCTATTATTCCCCGAGTAATATTAGAACTTTGAGCCTCTTTAAAAAGTGATGTAATCCATCAAGATTATTAATTTTACCGACTATTAAATGTTATTATTGAGACATATTTTGATTGCAATCAAATCCACTCTTTTGCGGTTGAGGGTTGAGGAACCCTCAAGGGTCGTGGTCGTGATGTTCGAAGCATCACCCAAGTAAAAGATCCTTGGGGTAATGAGGTGTGGAATCTCACCCAAGTTAATTTTTCATTCTTTTCCAATTATTCTCAACTATTATTCATCTTCAAATCTTGTCCTACATCACTCAATAGAGGACGGCCCCACAACTACGATGAATATTAAGACCCAGAATAGAGACCCCACCGAAAGCACCCCTTGCCGTCAGCAATAGAGACTGCTGGAAAAAATTGTAGCACGATAGTTCATTGTCCATTGTACTATCACTTATAATCCACACTTTCCACTTCAACTACAAACATCTACAAATGAAAGAATAGCAAAACACTCACACCAGCAAAGGATCATAGTCTACTTAGACAGGTTCATGAGACAATAAGCATGGTACATGATGAATTACTGAATTAAATAGATTAGACTGGTTCATGACACTTCTCTTTATGAATTATATTATAGATCCTTTTTTGCACATGTATAAGACACTTGCTGCCAACCAGGTAAACTAAAGTTTTTTATGTTTAAGAAGGAAAGCCTACCAGATAGTTCTCCTTTTCTCTCTGCTATTTAAACGCAATTAGCAATTAAGAAAATGAAACTTGTAAAAACTATACCCTCCCAATGTACAAGTATTTTTCCAGAAAATAAATACTGAAATTAAATCAAACATTCATCCGACCTAAAAGCCATATTTCTAGCAGATTCATATTTAAAATATCAAATTGTATATGAAACACAAACTAGAAAAAAGCATGCAAACTAGTATCAGATTCAAGTAATATAAATGTGATAAAGTACATAAAAAACTCATCTTCTAAGAATAGCACACTCAACCGAGGAAAAAGTAAATAAGACACATACTGTTGTCTGCAGAATTTGCATTAGAATCTAATAAACCAAATTCAGAATGTAGCCGTTTGCGATGTATTGCAACTTTTTTCTCAATTTCGCCAAAACTTTTGATTCCCCTATCCTCAAGAGATTCATGATATTCAATCAAAGCAACCTCAATGCGCCTCAACTTTTGTCTGCGAACACATCAATCAAGCACCAAATGAACAACACAGTGTCAGGTCCATTGTGGCAGAGTTTCCTGAAACCTAAATATAGAAGACTCTGGCAGAGTTTGAGTTGCATTCATGCAAATGGTATCTGCTAATTTTATTTAAGATGATATTCAAAGTAAACTGAGTTTTAGAATTGATTATTCCGAACATCATAAACGTAAATCATATCGCGTATCAAAAACTCCCGAATCATGTATTATGAATCGTATCAAAAGATAAAGACTTGCGAAACACAATATTAAGTGTAATGTTAAAGTAGTCAAATAAACAAACTTTAAGTATTAAGAGCTTAAACTAGAGGCTTAATTAATAATCAATGTTATTCAAGTAAATTTTATTGAGGAACAGGAGAAGAAAAATAGCTTATCTTTGAGTTATAAGTTTAAAACCAACAAAATTGCAAAGTTTTCAGAAAAGGAAAATTCTAAATTATTTACTTTTGTCTCCATATGAAAACGAGGCATGAAAAAAATAAAGTCGAGATCAAGTCCTTTGAAAAATACAAAAAAAAAATCCTAGAAAGCATTTTAAGACTTGTTGAACCCCTCTTCTGCTAAAAAATGCTTTAATGTACCTAATAAGATTTATATAACTTAAAAATGACCGTGACCGTATTGTAAATTGTATCTTATCGTAAGAAACGTGCATCGTATGATAAGATATGAGTCACTTTCTGATACTCAAACGATATTGTATCGAATTGATCGGTATTGTATCATAGTACTATCTAGTGTCGTATGATACAGACAACTACGCCGAACATCAAACTCCCGAGAAAATAAAAGCTGGAATTGAAAAAAATGCCAGCAGCCACCAACAACAGTAGCAAGAACTAAGTTTCAGCGAAAGTGTGATAACAAGAAGTGGGACAATCCAACCTATTCAACTCAAATACGTCTTTTATCCTAAGACTAGTTGGGATAGACTGACAACGAATTCCATATTAAGTGGGATAACCCAAACCTACCAGTGATTATATGAGGAGAAATTTATGCATCAAAACTGACCCAGTTCAAATTAAAGGAATATAACTTGAACCTTATGATGGTATATAAAAAAGAAAAATCAGAAATGAACCAACATATCATGAACTGCGTGAAATCAACAGTTGGTAGAAACAATTAGTCTATGCCATCGGTTATTAGCATCCAACATGACAAACCTCTGTTCTTCATCAATTCCCGTATCAAGATGCACTGGAATGCTAGCATCAGTTGCCAGCTCCATCTCCAGAGTCTTAAGATCTTCGCCAGCAATCTCACTCCCAGAGGAGGAATAAGTTAGCCCCAGATCCTTAGTACTTGTCTTTTGTTCATCGTCACTTTCATCGTCATCTCTAGCCCACTTTGATGATGTCAATACTGGTTCATTTTTTCCTTTATTTGTGAAGGCTCTTAGTTCAGGTTGTGGGATAGGAATGGTTGGAGCCAACAGTCCAGAGCCTTTGCCTTCTGATGGCATCTCATCCTCCCCATTATGAGTCCATCCTGACAAAACTCCTGGCTCCATTTCAATATTTGTTTCTTTCTGGCCACTTGGGTATCTACCAGAACTTGAATGTCGATGAGCATATTTCAAATCATCATTGAGTTCATAGCCCCTCTGTTTTTCTGCCTCCTCCAGATAAAGCAATCGTGCAACCATCGTTTCCCTACCACCAACAAGTGATAATCCATTGTGCCTGCAGCGCCTTTCGAGCTCACCAAGTGGAAGATTTAACAGCTCCTTCATTGCTGCTCCTTTTCCCATTGCCAGTGCCACATCTTGGTTAGTCTTTATTACATGGCTTTTATCGTCGGAGCTAATTTTCTTCTCTAGCTCTGGTGCATCACCACAAAGGGAATGATAAAGGATCACTCCACTATTCCCAGCTCTAAGAAATGTAGCTCGTAATCCATTCACATAAGCATCCGAAAACAGAAACCAATCGGCCCATACTTGAAGAACTTTGAGAACTCGTTCCTGTAGGGTGCCGAGCAATATTATTATTAAATCAAACAACAAAACAAATAAGCAATCAAGATGTAAATATGGGACAGCCAATTGCTCGGACAATACTTACTTTAAGCGCCTCAGCAGTAATTCTTCCTGAGATACTACGATACAAGTCATTGAAGCTCTCCATTATGTCCGGTAAACTTACTTCAAATTTGGTGCGATAAGCAGATGCATTCTTTACAGGAGCACTACTATTGTGAAGAATGTCTGAGACAAGCATCAGCCTAGCAACTTTAGTCGGGATGGGAGTTACTTTAAGAGTCAAAGAATCGCTTAAAACTTCAACGATCTGCAATGCAATAGAGCTGTGTAAGGAACTTATAGAATAACTGAGAAATAAAAATAAAATTCAAATCCCTTCAATAATTTACCCTCGCTTTCTCTTTTTTCTTTTTATTTTGTTAATCTCTAGTTTTCTGCAAGTATAGCACACATTAAAGAGCACACATAGCATTCAATATATTTTCATCAGCATTCCATTGGCAAAATCAATTGAAAGTGAAAGGCGGGCTTTACGGCAAACAATGGTCTAGTAAAGTTGATAGGTGTGTCTGCGTATGTGTGTGTGTATTATACACACACACATGTACAATATAGAAAATATCATATAAGAATATGGAGTGTCATGGATCAATAGAAAAAAGACCAAAAATGATTACTTAAACCACAAGTCCACCCATATGAACCTGATCCTAGTTGGAAAATTTAAGTGCATTGGTATTACTATTACCTCGTCAGCAGCATCAGCATTATCCAATGCAAAACCCATAGCTTCCTTTATTTGACTTCTTTCTAATGTCAAGGCACGAAGCATATCCTCAAATTCATCTCTTTGTGCATGAGTTAGCGTTGGTTCGGTCTCTTGACGCTATAGAGGTTTATGAGAATTAGGGGATTGCAAGAGTTTACAGAAAATCTTCACTTGTTATAATACAATGCCAGTTGGAAATTTATTTATCCAAGATGAGTTTGACTGAACAGAGTACATAAGACCAAGATAGAAAGTACCCTGCTTCTACCAGCAGCATAAGTAGATCCATACTCCTTTTCATGCTCTGGGCTTTTTGCTATTGGCAGAGAGGGTGGTATCCATCTGAATAATGGAAAAAACAAACAAACAAACAAAACGAGTACTGAATCATATTAAGTATCAGTTGAACTAATTAGAAAATTAAGAGAGCATATAACATCTGCAATAATTCGACTCTGCAAACCATAGTTCAAAGTCGGTGTAGGTATCGGGCAATACGCACCGTTAGCTAGTTAGGAGCTTCAAAAACAGTAAAAAAGTAATGAAAAAATTCTAAATAATAAAAGCAACAAGAGGAATCAATTAAGTTTAAAAAAATACTATTTAGTGCACACAACATTGTCCAAATTATAAAACAGACTCTTGCAAATATGTTTAATCAATTTTATGTTTGAATAAAGTTAATATTGATATTGTATTAGCTCAAATGCTTGAGCACACATGATCTGCATAATTTAAGTACAATTTATCTTAACCAAGTACATTTTGAGTGCAATTTTTTTAAGTTGTTAATTAGGAACTATACAAGTACAATTTAATAATAATTTAAGTATAATTTAAATTAATTAATTATATGTTAAGTACATTTTTTAATATTTTTTAAGGAATACTTGGTTAAGTATTACATAGGTATAATTTATAGAGAAAGTTCGGTTTTTTGTCGTCTCCCTTTATAGCTTTTAGCATATTTAATTTATTATTTTGTGTGGCGTATCTCCCTTTTACGCCGTGATTTCTCCTTTATTTGGTCCAAAACCGCTCGCTATGCCGAGTTGCCGAAATTTCGCCGAAAATTACCCTCTACACGAATACTTCCTAGTTTTGCGACTCACGTCAAGGTTGCGGATTGCGGTTCGGTACCTACCGATACCGATACTTCAATATTTCGGTATAAAAGCCTATACTTTGAACCATGTTGCAAACAAAGGTACTCAGAAAGATCAATAAAATATATATTACCTCCCACTACCAGTTATCATGATGAAAGGCTCAGTTCGCCACCGCTGAAGCGTATCACCCTGCACTCATAGAAAAACCAAAATTCTTCATTTGCATTTAACTCTACATCAAAGAGAGACAAAGAGGAACGGTAGTCCCAACACAAAAGGGCCAATAGATATGATTATATTATTTCACCACTGTTAACTGATAATCAACTAAGCTATGCAGCCCCATAAGCCATGAACAATAAGTGAAATAGCAAACTTGAGATGTGTTGTATTTGAAGCATCCACACGAAATGACCTATTCATTTAATTTTTGTAGTGTTTTATTAGCAAAAATATACTTCACATTTGCTTCCTGTTTATAGAGAATACAATTATAAAATACAGTGGATCTTCAGGGTCTCGCAAACTTGAGCTTTGCATGTTAAGCAGCACTTGAACCATAAGTGGAAAATCCTCCAAGCATCATTGAGGGACTGCCCACCAATGCCCATGCAGATCTGACAAAAAAACTCCTTGAAAAGCTCCCATTGCATGAGCCCAAAGAGAAGAAAAAATAGACACTATGTCCAAATGTGAATCAACACTCTTAGCAAGTATGCCTATTTCTACATCATCCAGTTTGAATTTCTTTGTAAACTTTATTTATGAAGACAAGTCAGGTACCAATAGTGGTTTCGAGCTGTGTTACATGAACTATACAATATGCGTGGGCGTGGGCGTGGGCGTGGGATCCCTCACTTGTCAGCCAGACAAGTTGAGTCACCAACAATTGATTGTGTAGCCCATAAACTTTATAGCATTTAGAAATTGAACCCATAAACTTATTACTTCTTTCACTAAATCTTTCATATGTAATATTCACTTAAATATACCCCACTAATTACTTTTTGTATTCAAATTAACCCGAAATGTCAGATATTTTCACTAGATCTCACAAAACATCAAATTTAAATAGCATTATCGTATCCACGCACTCATATATAAGATTTAGATTCTCTTACCCTGTGTCCACACTTCCTAAAATTTTAGGAATATACAAGTCTGCCTAAGCACTACCAACACTGATTCCCATACATGAGTCCATGTAACATAGGTTTCGAGAATCAAAGGTCAAAGAAGTTCTCACATGGTGGAGTGTGTGGTGTGTGGTGTGTGGTGTGTGGTGCAACGGTCAGTTGAACCATGTTAGAAGTAATCGAGTGTCACAAGATGGGTTTGCACACCAGATTCCATGCACACCAGTTCTCACATGGTGGGAGTGTGTGGTGTGTGGTGCAACGGTCAGTTGAACCATGTTAGAAGTAATTGAGTGTCACAAGATGGGTTTGCACACCAGATTCCATGAACTACTGCATGAAAATTATGGATATTTTATTTAACGACAATGTTTGTCAAGATGGTTGATTAGGTTAGTATCTTGTTTAAATGGATGACAAATTTGCTTAAAAAAATTCAACCAGTCGAAACATAAAATGTCCACTTCTATATAACATTAATAACATAAGCTTTAACTGCTGAGTTATTTTTCAAGAGAGATGTAAGGACCCCTCTAACTATAAGAGATGGTAAGATTAAATGATGCTGTGATGATGTTGATAAATAGATAGACAAAATATCTGGACATAGTTGTCGGTACCTATTTCAAATGATGATGATGATGTGATATAAGAGAAGAAATAAGTTATAACTCCTATTAAATCGCAAAGATTGCACATCAGATTCCCTATACCAGAATGTACCTGAGCAAAGGAATACAACCTCCAAACATAGTAGGTATGCTCCTTTGATCCAAGTTCAAACAAGAAGGTGAAAAGAGGATTTCCACGGCCTCTCTCCATGATAGCTTGCTCAAAAGCACAACCTCCATCAAGAACATACAGAGCCATTGTATCAATTACATGGCGAAGATGATCATCTTCCGGCGGAGCAACAGTGATGTCAGGCACGTTAGGAGTAAGAACCTAGAAACAACACACCTCAAGTGATCAGTAATAAGTTCATAATGAAAACAGATAGACAACACAAAACAAACAAAAGATTTACTTGCAAATTACGTGATAAAAATTGTTACAACGGTATCTTTTTCACATTGCAAATATATAAAATCAGATCTATCCAGAAAATTCCTTCTGGATATTCTTTAGTTACTACATAAACAAGTCACGTCTTTATTGACATGTTCTCACCAATATGGTATTCTACTTTGTACGGGGATTTTCCATGCAAGTGTTTTCTAACATGTAAATAAGCACGTACCATATCCATGTCCATAGCAATTAGAAAATAAACATGGAAACATCTAGTGTTATTTTCCCAGTAAATGAAGGAATGATTGACACAATTTTATCTATTACTTGATGCATAAAGAGAATACTCTCTAACTCTCTTTTGTTTAATTTGAGATGAGAATAAAATCTCTCAACTCTTCCCCTCTGATTTAAATGCAATGAATCATCTTTATCCTTCATCCAACAAGTACAAGAGCTTGGGCAAAGAGATTAAAATTTCCAAGCTCAGCATTGATCCAGTAATGTATTGAAAGCCAATTTAGTGTTAGTCTTTAGAAGGCATACAGCGGCATGATTTTATGTCACCTATTAAAGAAAATAATAAAAATGAGCAGAATAACCTACCAGCTCAGAGTTCTGGCTTGGAACAGAAGTCACAGGAGGGCCAGATGGACCAGACAAGATAACAGTTGCACCCTGCCAAACACAAAAGTATATATCATTTTTATGTCATATAATAAGTGGTAAAGTACAATCTACTATATTCTCTGTTCAACTAAAACTATTAAGAAAGCTATGGATGAGAATAATCCATTAAATAGAAAACATTTAATCCAACATTAGACTTACTAGTGAAGGAGAAAGTAAATGCACATGGTACATATGTGAATTCATAATTTTAATTGATCAAAATATTGACGAACCTCTTTACTCCTGATAGCCATATGTCCTGGCGGTGGAGCAGGTAACGCTTGTGATGGAAGAGAGACAGATTTACCCCACCCAATCTTCAACTCATATTCATAAACAATTACCCCTGTATAAAAAATATTTTATATATATATGCATACACATCAAATTTTTTTTTAATAAAAGAAGAATATTTTATTGATTAGAAGAGAAAATTACAATGCATGACGAGAACAATAAGTCCTCCCAACGGAAATTAAAGAATACAAAAATGAGAAAAACTTAATATTAATGAAGCACCGACAACCAATCTCTTTGAAGATTGGCTAAACAAATTCCTCCAAGAACTCCCATTGCATGAGCCCAAAGAGAAACAAAGAAATATATTTTATCCCAAATTAACTCAATATTGGTACTCCGATTGCAATTTTTTTTTACCATTCCTCTCAATCCAAATCCCCCACAAAATAACAAAACAAGCACATTTCCAAAGGATCCTCCTATCACTTGTATGACCAGAACCCTTGAATTTGCATAGTAAAAGATCTTCCACTGAAGAGGAACATCCAACTTCCCCCATCACACTAAATAAAAAGCACCACAACTGCCAAGCCATCGAACAATGAAGAAACAAATGAGAATGAGACTCACTATCCTTCAAACGCATCACACACACATCTGGGGATAAAGATATGAAAGGCCTATGCCTTTGACGCATATCATTAGTATTAAACCGGCCAAGAGTTAAAAATCATATAAAAGCCTCAATTTTTGATGGAGAATTTGATTTCCAAATACAAGAGGCTAGAGTAAAATGATGAACTGAATGATAACCCAATCCAATAAGTAAGTGAAGAAAGAACGATACGACGAGAAGATTCTCGAAGAATTAAAACACCAAGCATGCTTATCCAAGGACCGAGAAAAGGAAGCTGAATTAAGAAGTAGAATAAATAAAGAGAATTCCTCCATCTCCTAGTCATTTAAATTACAGGAAAAATAAAAATTCCAAGAAATTGAATCTCCCTCCCAAGTATAGAAGATAGAAATAGGGGAGTTATACTTGGACGAGAGGTAAAAAAGACGAGGAAAAGCTATTGAATGAGGAACATCTCCTATCCAAATATCCTCCCAAAACCGAATTTTCATGTAATTACCAACTTGGAAACGAACAAAAAAATGAAAGGAAGTGTAACCTTGGGAGATAAATTTTCAAGGACTACAATAAATAACACAAGAAGGACAAAGATTTGCATCCCACCCATTCTGTTGAATTCCATATGCTTCTAATCACCCGATGCCAAAGAGAGTCAAGTTTCAAAGGAAAGCGCAATTTTTGCATTAGTGCATATTTGGATATGTCGAATTCATCTTTAAAAAAGAAAATAAATGTTAGAATTTGTAGATACTAATATATGATAAAAACCATAGAACCAGATAGACTACACTTATCCTAATTTGAGTGTTCAGAAGTTATGAAGTGGTCAGAAGTTATAAAGTGTCCACTGTCCAGACACTTTAGAAGTGAAGTCAAACTAGGTTCTAAGCAAAACCCAAATGAGTCCATATCATTCAGTTTGTTGGATACAATTCAATTGCTCAAATAAAGATGTACCACCATTTACATATTAATGAACTAAATTTAAACTGTTTAGACTCATTCCAGAGTTACGGTCAAGAGAAAACCCATAAAAAGTAAGGCTTTTACTTTTAGCATTAAAAAATGACAGGATGCTTCTACTCCAGTTTCAGTAACTCATTTGTTTCACATTTTTACATCAAAGAGATAACCTATATATAATAAGAGAAACAGTCAACTCGGTTGTCGGTTGTCTGTCGTCCAGTTCAACCAACTTTGTTCGTCCGACAGATAAGTATAATTTTTCGAACTCAAGTAGGATTCTATTATTCCTTAGATAATATAGTTTTAGAAGAAAACAATTTTCTTATACTGACCATCTTACCTAATCTCGACCTAATACTATTATTAAAATATAAATATAATTATTCTAGTTTAAGTAGGATTCAATTGTTTGAATGAAAAATAATAATAATAATAATAATAATAATAATAATAATAATAATAATAATAATAATAATAATAATAATAATAATAATAATAATCACCAATTATACGAGTTAAAAATCAAGTTCAAAAAATAATTTTTTACATAATTCAATAAAACATCTGTAAAACTATAATAAAAATATCAATAATATAATAATTCTACCACTAGACCCGTGCTTTGCACTGGGCAATGAGCTTGTTCATATAGGAGTAGGGAAGAAAGATTACAAAAATAAAAAATAAGAAGTCCGCCAATGTGTCAAAAAGGGAAAAATCAAAGAAGAAAATAAAACATGATTTACGATGTTCATCTTTTTAATCAATGCAAACCTAAAGCCCCAAGTCCTCTAAATGATTGCAGAAGTCCAAAACTATGCTAGGAAAGGAAGCAAAGTTTTCCCAAAGGATAAATGTCCAATTATGGATAAAATATATTGACACAGAAGGAAGTTTGTCTGAGTCAATTAATGTTAGTTAAAATTGACTAATGACATTTTTCATCATATTGTACAAAAAGAAATAATTTTTTTAAGTAGGGGTTGAGGATTGAAGAAACAAAGTAGTCTAGTTCTTATAATTAAAAACGTAAAGAGACAAGAAGCAGGAGGAGAAAAAAAAAGAGTCGAAACAACTTATAATAATATAGTCGCTGATTAGTATGTTAGCTTGTTAATGCTTTGACCACTTTGCTGGAGGATCTGGTGCTTATTATGTTCAAAGACTGGACAGAGAAAAGATGCTAAAATACCTTGGAAGTGTACCTGTTTTTTGAGGAATTGGGAAAGAAGTAATGCTCAACTTTTCAAAGACAGCTATCCATCAATTACTTTGCTTAGATGGGATCATTTTCTTGCTTCATTGAGCCTCTATCTTGGGTTCCTTTACGGTAATTTTTGTGTCTATCTTTACAGAGATTGGAGAGCAGCTTACTTGAGCGAGAGGGAGAGAGAGGGAGAAATAAAGAGAGATAGAGATTGGAGAGCTGCTCTTTCTTGAGAATTTTTGTTTTATTTCCACTTGTTATAGACTGGGTGGACTCCTTGTATCTATATTCTTCTTCTTTTTTTCTTTTTTCTATTTAAAAAAAAGTTATTTTTCTTGTAAAACATAGAAAAATACCCCACAATATATCAGTATGCAAGTCCTGTATACCATGTGAAAGTACGTTTTAGTTAACTTATCGTTCATTTTTTAAGGGATCAAGTAGTGTTCATTTTCTAAAAGGTCAGATGTTCACAGGGTTCCTATTCTTCTTTGATTATTTTCCAAATTTATTTTTCCCACTTGCCCTTAAGGTGGACTTCTTGAACTCCTTATTAATTTTTTTCTCTCTCTATTGCAATTAAAAAAGGTAATAATAAATTCCTAACAGATCACAACATTACTGAAAATGTTGAGAAGACTTATTTGTCATTGTGTTTACTCATATACCAGAGTCCTCTTCAGTTGAAGAGTCATTGTGTTTACTCATATACAAGAATCCTCTTCAGCTGAAGATTGATGCATAGGCTTGAGATATTCAAGTAATCAATCATTTGTATATTCACTAATTTAGGTTGCACGCCATGTTTCCACATGTTACAATTTTTTTTGGTCATCTTCATTATGAATTCTTCAGTCAATAAAAATGACACAAGCAAAATTTCATCAGGATGCATTAATGTACTTTTCCCTTCTGCAAGGGCAAATCATTTAACGCCCAAAGCCGTATTGCCTGCGCCTTTAACCAGAAACAATTGCATTGCAAATTGAAAAGGGTAAAATGTTTAACCTTGCATCTCATCTTTAGCAGCCTGTCCATCAGCTCTGTTCATGAAAGCTACAAAACCACAATTTCTTTGCCGTCTTCGTTCCTCTTCCGTCCTTGGCCACATAATTTTCACACTAGCAATAGGCCCAAATCTTCCAAAAGTACGCAAAAGAAAATTCTCATCCACCTAGAATATGGTTAATATTATTAAAAGGTTAGCTTTCTATCTTACAGTATCTTAAGCAACAAAGCATCAAAGAGCAAATGCATCAAAAACTCAAATTTTAGTGAGTACTCAACCTGGGGTGAGAGATTCCCAACATAAAGATTTGTTGTTTGTGGATCTCCATCATCAAATGAGCCAGGCTTTCCGCTCGGATCAAAATCATCAGGTAGCTCATCAAATCTGCTAGACGGCTGAAAAAAAGTGGGAATTAATATGTACTTATGAACAATGAATAGGCAAATAATATATTGAAGATACACATGACAAGAAACAATATACACACAAAATATCATGTCGAGAACTCCTTCCAAATGATTTGATAATCCATAGAGAAAAAACAAAAAACTTTTACTAAAAGGAAGCAAAAAAGCTAACCACATAGCTATACAAATTAAAGCAAATAGGAAATACTATGTAGAGATGGGATACTTTAGTATTAATCAACAATCAACATTGAAATGATCACATATATAACGTAATACTCTGACACAGACAAACAAAACCAAAGAAACTACATACAGCAGAGTTATCACTATGACGGCTGTCGCGCCAGTGTTCACGCTCTTGATTACGCCTTTCCCTCATTTCTTGCTCATGCTTCAACTCTTCCATGAAATTATCAATATTCCGCGACTTCCCTTTCTCTTTCTCCTTTGGTCTCTCCTCCTCCTCCTGCAAATATCACATATATGTGAAAAATAGTAAGTCTGGCTTAGCTAGTCCTCTATGGAACAAAAGGAGAAATTGAGTAACTTTCATCAAGAACAATTACCTTTTTCTCATGCTCTTTTCCCTTGGTTGCCATAGGAGGTGGTATGAAAGATGGAACATACCTGCAGAAATGGAACGAACTGCCAGCTAAAATCTGAACATACCTTTTAGTCCAAATGCTTCAAATTTTATTAGTCCGACAATTAACTACTTTATCATGTTCTCAAATGTCTATGCAGCAGCTAGAATACATGTTCCTGTTTTACCAAGCATCTGCTATTTTCTTAAGCATATCTTAACATTTCAACGCTTTACAAGAGCAAATTCTAATTAAATAAGAAATCAAATCAAAAGAATGGTGTCTTACCTAACCTAATAAAGTAAAACCAATCCTAGTCTCTTGTATAACAACTTAGTAAGATTGTAAGAATCTAAACACAGGAAACCAGACTGATAGGTCTAAAATCCTTGACCCTAATAGGTCCATCCTTCTTCAGCACAAGAGAGATAACGGGGAGCAAATGATCTTACAAACCACCCCATTTGAATGAAATTCATGAAGGAAAAAAAAAGGAAAAGAAATAAAAACTCATAAGAGCACACCATATATAATCCCAGCCAGTGTTCTAAAAGGCGGCCGCCTAGGCGCTAGGCCCCCCTTTGCCGCCTTGCCTAGGCCAAAAAACCCTCCAGGAAATTAGGCGGGGCCTAGATGGGCAGGCTAGGCAGAAAAGGCGGGCTTAGGCGGCGCCTAGGCTGAGATTTTTTTTTCAAATAACTACTCAAATCAGATCTTGATATATTTATTTTTCAAATGATTTATCATATTCATAATGCATGTTGTAACATATCAAATCACAACAAGAAGTGAACAAAATCAAGTCAAAATGGATAATTTTATTATAGTTGTACTTTTTTGAACTTGTACTAACTTCAAATTATATAAATGATGATACTTTTGAAATATTTAGTTTAAATCAATATAATTCTTAAATTTATGTTTAGTTTCTTAAGTTTTAATATTGAATTGAATTCTTGAAATTTTAAATTTTATTATTTAATAGCAATCTTGTTTATGAATAAAACTAATACGTTAAAGATATGTGTTTGAACTTTAAACAAAAACCTTTATTACTTTTATTATAAAATTGTTTTGCTTTATATTATTGTTTTGTTTAGATAAATGTAAGATAAAATATTAAAATTGACTTAAAAAACAAAATCCCGCCTAGGCCCCCTGGCTGCCCGCCTTTTAGAACATTGATCCCAACAATGCTAGAAGGTAACCATAGAGAAACAATCAGGGCCATGAGCCTTATGGCCCTTATCACCCTTCGTCTCAAAACTAGAACATAAGATATCTGTATCCATAAAAGATCTCTCTAAACAAGCATTCCAATACATCGAGATGAGACCCCAACCCCTTTATCCTCGGATAAGAATCAACCTCGTCGGTGACAATCTACAAAGACTAATACCGCATAGGATAGATTTCAGAGAAATTTATACAGATTAAAAAGGAGATTTTGTCAAAAGGGTTTAAATCCATCTCCTTAGAATATTTACCTGGGTATGGAAACTGAAAATTCCCATAGCTTAAAAGTGGAAGTCCACTGCATTGTTGCATTCTATGTTACCGCTCTAACAAACATTCAAATATAGTCATATAGACCTCGCAACATTCTGGTTATTTATCTGCATTATCTGCCTCCTACTACTAGTTGCATAGATGTTTCTCAACAGCATCTGTATGCGACACAGTTTTTTCAGATAAAGAAAAGGGAATTGTTATTTGCACAAGTAAAAAGTGATATTTCCTCAATATCTCTCTCACATAGGTGTGAGACCCATTTACTATTCGTGTGAGAGGAAGCTTGTGTAACTATCACTTTTACTGGTGGAAATATCAATTCCCTTGAGAAAATTATAGCAAAAAGTAGTTTTTAATACAAAAAATGGGAGGATACAAAGCCACCAAAATTGATGCCATATGTGCAATATATGAGGATATGCTGGATCACTAATTTTGTCAATGTACATTCACCCGGGATATGTGGAGAATAGTCTTTTTGGTGTTGCAAATGTACTGCCAGTGTGGTGATTTCTTTCCTTGCTGCTTGGTGGGGTGCAAGGGTGCTTAAGCAAGGCAGAAAGAAATGAGATTTAATCCCTCATTGTTTATGGTGGACTATGAGGCACGAGAGAAATGGTCCTTGCTTTGAGGACACAAAAAGACGTACTAGAAATTGAGCTTTATGATTTTAGACCTCGTGTAATTTTTTCTGGCAAATGAGGTTTTCCTGGGCTATAATGCTCCTTTTGTTGATTTTCTGACAGAGTGCATTAGGAAGCAGTGCAGTTATTTTTTGGTGCTCCTAGTTTTTCAAGTCCTGTATAGAACTGAGATTTGACGAGTCTAGGAGTTCTTGTTATGTGTTCTATTATTCGCTATGTACATGGGTTTGCCCCATCTGACAGTTTATCATAAAATTAGTTGCTTCCCAAAATAAAAGGTCCTCCAAAAAAAAACTATGGTAGTGAGAACAAGATACAAAGTCATCAATGAAGGAATCCTAATCCCAACAAAAGATCTGAAGTAGAAACCCCATAAAATGCACCCATTGCCAACGATCAAAGAAATGCAAAGAAACCAGTCTATCCCATAGAACAAGCTGACAAGGACAACTGAAAATCATCCATTGTTCGCCGTCCATAAAACACCATAAGATAGATAAACATGCACAACATAAAAGAATCACGTCATCATTACTATCCCAAAAATAATTGCAAGCCCAACTCTGCCTCAATACACCCAAGTTGAAGAATACATTGCTCTAAGAATGCACCGAGCATACTAAAGCAATTAAAATATTATACCAAATGACTTCCTAATACTTGCATTAACAGACTTTGTTTCGAGCTATGACGTTCATCATAATATGTTTAAGCATGCCTCGTGAAGCTTAGTTACCATAGACCCCAGTATCCCTAAAAGGGCAACCCTGTCAAAATTTCAGTTCTTTGAAGCTCCAATTTATATATATACACACACACACACACACACACACATATATATATATATATATATATATATATATATAACATATTTAAACATAAGTAGGACCTGTTTTAATTGTACAACATGACCAATGAACAACCAGTACGACACAGAATATTATACACGAACTTGAATTCCTTTTTTACGGATAATTTACAAGCAAGGGAACTATTTAACTTTGGAGATTGAAAATTGCTATGACAAAAAGTATTTATATTAAAAAATATATAAATAAAGTGTTATAGGAAATGATAAAGTAAAAAAAGAACTTGGAGATTACAATTCAAAATAATAAAAATAATTGAGGAAAGAAAAAGAGGAAATAAGATGCACAGAATTCTTGTTCCTCAAACTCTGTCTGGAAAAAAGAAGCCAATGTAATCAACAAGGCACACAGTTCCCACACTTCCTATAGCTTCTTAATTGGAGAAGGAAAATGAAAACACAAAAAGATAGTCTTCCAGCTCACAAAATCTTTTGACCAACAATCATTGCAAGTTTGAAACCAAATTTTTTATTAATCTATTTCAGTCATACGTGCAAATGTATACCACGAACAATTAAACATGTTGCCAGTCCTCCTGATTATTACTGCAATACTATTGTTAAGTAAAAACATAACGTGTAGAATCTTTAGACAGTTTTTTTAGATAAAGGATGAATAATTTATTACAGAAGAGAAGCTGGAACTACAATGGCAGATCACAGCCAGTTTATTAAAAGCTAGTGGTAAGAATGGATTTTGTGTCCACGCAGAAGAAAGAACAAGAGGAAACCAGAACAAAATGGAAAAATCATCACAAAAAAAATGGAGCATAGCTCACCAATCCCTATGTAATTAACTAAATATGACAAGAAGTTCCTCGAATAACATGTAAACATTATACTCTCGCTTATATGTAAATAACTTATCCCATGTGGAAACCATAACATCAATCATACGTCCTACATAAGATGTGAAAACAAAACATTTTGGAACAAATGTTATTGTTGTCCAATGCTAATAGATCCATACAAATGACAAGGACATGGTAAAGAACTGGCATGGGCGTGGATTGGGTATATATATATTGCAAAAGAAAATCATGGCAACCAAGAAATATAATTATTTATTCTTTTTTATAAAAGAAGCTTTTAATGATAGAAGAGGAGATTAATACACAAGCGGAAGACAATAAGTACTCCCAAAAGAAAACAACAGAAATTGATGTAGAACAAGTTATTGCAGAATTTTGGGATCGATTGGACCGTCAAAAGTCAAAGAAACATCTTTAATGTTGGATATCAAAATTTGCAATGATTGACTAATTTGCTGGTAATTCTAGAAGGTTAGACTAGCTGATTTGGTGATGATTTGTAAAGATTCTCTGGCAAATCTTTGCTGATTTCCAGCAGAGATTTGCTAGCAAGATATAGAGTTATTGCTGCCTTCATTTAGTCGTGATTTATGCCATAGTTCTAGTATTTTCTTATTTTGTTTTTCTAGTTGTAAAAGGCCTCCTACATAAAGGTCTTTAGGTCCATCTTCAGGACAGACTTTGCTTGAAATAAAAATATTACTTTCAGTTTATTTTGCTGGTGGATTCCAATTTGTTGTTCCTAGTGGATTCTAGGTTTAATCAAGCGAATTGACGTGTTCATCCCTTTTGCTTCTCTGCGTCAGAAATCAAAAGCAATCAAAGAAAACAAGAGGAGAAAAACAGAACATTAATGAAGTACCACCCGCCAATCTCTATGAAGATAAATTCCACCAAAAGTTGGGTCCAAAGAGAAGCAAAGAAAGACACTCTATCCCTTAGCAAAGAAATATAATTATTTAAACACGTCGCAAGAAAATGAGGACACAATCATATATAAATTTATTCATAAATTAGTCGTAATCCTAGATATCAGTAATATTATTGCATGTAGAAACAATAACAGCATCCAGTTTGTTGGTGTAAATGGTTTCAAGTGGAAATACTTATATGGTTGCCAAAATCAGAATTATTGAAGATCAATAAAATATCTGAAATAATTATTTATACATTATCACAACTACTAATTAAATTACTCCATCCAAGGTTAAGGCTGTTGTGGTATTTAGTTCTTGGTAGGTTAAATCCTAATAACATGGGGTAGATGCGGAGATCCAAGTATCTTCTAATGTGTGAATTATGTGTGACGGATACTGAGACACATTTTCACCTCTTTCTGCATTGTCTGGTAGCTAGACAGCTTTGGTGCTATTTATTTGGTTTGTTAAGGGAGAGTTGGGTTTGCCCTTCTAGTGTGGAGACTAGAGAGCCTCATTTGCTGATTTTAGGGTTTTGATGAGAATACAGATGACAAGATATTATTGAGATATGTGTGCTTTCCATTTCTATGGGGTATTTGGAAAGAGTTAAATGCTAGGATTTCACCCACCAATCTATTACTTTCACAATGCTTTGGGATATATCTTTGATTTATGACTTTTCTTAGGCCTTTGGAGTGGGGAAATGAATTTCTTTTTTTCCATATACTTAACAAGCAAAAAAAATCTCTTTCTTTTTATCTAATAAGTATTCTTCTTTTTTATCTAAAACGGACAAAAATAGAAGAAACAAAAGATTTAGTATGGCCATTATTTAGTTTCTACTTTCAAATTGAATAATTACTTTATAAAGTATATTCTTCTGCTATATTTTTAAAGTGTATATTTGCATTGTTTTCACAAATATTCTTGTACTGGTCAATATTTTTCAAACTACAGATTCCAACATGACCGCAAGGATGTGGTCCATGGAAGAAACCAAAAGCGAGATGAAAAGAAATAATACAGACAAATAGTCAATTTGCACATTTCAAGTGAGTCTCAAACATAGCTCCTCCCAAATCTTCACACTACATAGAATTAGGTTACCTGTTAGAGACTTTAAATAAGAATCTTCCTTTATCATAATCTGACCAAATTGCAATCATCAGATATATGCAATTACATTAATCAGTCAGCATTATACACAAGGGAAATCCAACCCGGTAGATAACACTACCTGCAGTACCTTAAACGCAGAAAATATCTTAAGGAAAAGAATAAGAATGAAACACATTCAAGTAACTATGTATACCTGATTACTTTTAAATAAATATAAAATAAGAAAACAAACTCACAATGACTAACAAGAACTAAAAAGACACTATCAAAGTAATGCATCATATTAAAGCAAAAGCTGCAACTATAGAAAATAAGTATCCTTGTTTCCTAACGATTACTTTATTAATCCGAATCAATAGAAGTTGCATCCGTGAATATGATCGCCATTATCTTTTTACACTTAGGATGCCTTGTCATAAGAGCATTGTAATATGGTTAATTAAAAGCATTAATTTACCTACTCCCCTTCTTGGAACCAGATACCCCATCTTTGGAATTTCCACCTGCCATCCGTGAATGAATACAAAGGTCCATGTTTTTATTAAGTGGCCATGTAAAAGAAAAGCATTTATTTACTCCGCAGAGTGTAGCAAAACAAGATAAAACATAATAAAAAGAAAAATCATTAACAAAAAGCATACAATCTCCCTTTAGTTCACTGACCTTCAGAATCAGTCTTCAGTTTCTCATTGGAATTGATTGTCCCTCCTCTAACAAATGCCTTTGACCCTGGTGTACTATCATCTTGGAATGACTCCACAAACTCTGTGTATAACCGAGCTGTTTCGTCCTCTGCCCTCTACAAAACAAAACCTAATGACTTCATTGGGGAAGACCTCAAAGTTAAATTAACCAAAACTCTAAACGATTTTTCTACCCACCTACCTTCTTTTTCACCTCTTCCTCTTCTCTGTGCTTCTGGAATGGTGTTTTCTTTCTTTTAATCGAGAAAGAACTCATCTTTCATCAAAAGCTTTGACCTGCAAACCACCAAAATCATCCAGAATCCCACACTGAAAACCCTTATGGCAAATTTCTCATACTATGCATCAGATTTCAGAACACACATCATATCATCTAAAATAAACTATAGCAACTATATGCACAATCCAACTTCAAATTAACGCAATAAGTCACCAAATTGGACACAATTATAAATGCTACAAATTCAAAAAAATAAAAAATAAATAAACAATTTACAACTATGTAAAACTATTTAATTTCATGTTCAAGTTAGTAAAATAAGAAAACTTTTAATTCCAGTATGAGATCTGCGGAACAACGAATGAGGAGATGATAAAAAATAATGGGGCTTATATTTTACCTGAAGAGGGAAGATTTCGTTCGGAAAGTTGGGAATTATTCACTTCCGATCACCGGCTAATCCTCTGTACAGACAGTATGTAGTTTCGTTTAGTAGAGGTTCTGTCTGACGGTGAAGAAAATCCCCAAAGGCCAACACAATCAGCCCCAGAGCGAAAGTAGTTTTAAAAACAAAATAAAATCGTAAAACGGGGCTAGTCTTTTATCCTCCTTTCCTTTGCACTATTTTTGCGAATTTGGGACGGAAAAATTTTACTTTAGGATGAAAAAATAAATAAATAATTATAAAATTAATGTTACTAAATTTATTGAAAAATATATTTAAATTATTATTTTGCCCATTCAAATATGTTTATAGTCAATGGGTATACTTTGACAAAAAAATGACTACTTTTTTTTGTTTTCTTTTTATTTTCTCAAGAGTGGATTGATATTTCTTTATTTACTTTTACACCAATCTAGCATGTTAATGATAAGAATTTACTTACCATTAAATTAACTTTATGATAAGTTAACATGGAGAAATCACTTCCTCGCCTGATAGTCGAAAGTGTTAACTTTATGTTAACTACTCCCTAATGATAAATGCTTCAATATTTTGTAAAGACATGTTAATGATAAATGTCTAAATATTTTGTAGAGACAACTTCTTTAGCAAGGTCACACAAACATTTACTCTATTTTAAAACTTCAAAATACATTTTTAAAGCAATAATTTAAAAAAAATAAAGTTATTTTTTAAACATAATAGTATTCGATAAACATATAATATAAGTAATGACATATTATTAATAAAGCAACTCAGGTAAAAATGAATTAAATTCATCTCTCCACAAGTTGTGGGATAATACAACTAGCCTAGCTTCGTGTGCTCGTCTCCAGCAACCCGAGCAAATACCTTATATATACATAAATTTTTCTCGTATCTTTCTACGTGGGACTGGGGCTGTTACAATTAATTTCATATGTAACACTCCACTGGAACATATTAATATATTTGTGTTTTACTTTTATAATTTAACATTTTTGTACTTTTATAGTCCAGTAATTGTTTTCTATAGAACTTTTTGGTTTAAGAGAGTTTTTGCCATAACTTACTTGCTTAATCAGTGTGGATGTTGTTTGATGTACTGTAGATGCTCGTTCATTGCTCCCAAACAGAAGGTACCTATTATGGCATTCAAGGCTTAATTGTAGTTATTACCTATTTTCCTGGGATGCTACTGAGCTGATGAATTTAAGTGCTTATCATCAAGTCAAAACCGGTATAAGCTGGTTTATCAAAATTGTGACATAAATATTGTAGGCCACAAGCCATTGCCATTGCCATTGCCATTGCATTGTTGCACAACTCCAAATTTACATATTTTCATAATACAATCTATAATCGGAATGCGATAATAAATTCATCAAATGGTTGTTAGAATAACACGATGGAAACTACTCCCATGCAGTAGTTTTGTAGGCCAAGAATGAGTCAACCGGAAGCCAGTGCCTTTCCAACTGAGGTAGGTTGAGAGAATGCCAACTGGGAATTTCCTACCCTGCAGAAGCTTTCCCTGGATTAAGACCATACAGTTAGAGCTGGCAAACACAAAACAAGTTCAGTTTATAAAATTAACATCCATCCCATCCCATGGCTTGGGCGAACTTCATCCAACTTTCAGTTTAACATTTTCTCTAAATCTTTTTTTAGTTGCATAAAAATTCAATAGGAATTTTGCAAAACAATTAAATCAGAACTTAAAAGGCAACAGTATTGGATTACCTTAAAGTTATATTAACAAAAATGACTTGGAATCCAATATTTAGAAATTAAAATTAATATAATTAAGAAAATGTAGATTCTTCCAAGTAAATAGAAGCTAAACTATGATCAACTTACATAGCTTATGGCATATCCATCTCCAAGCTCCATCTACCCTCCTGAACCCGCAATGCATTACTGTCTCAATAAGCTCCAAGAAGACTGACCACTCAAACCAACCTCTTATATTAGCCATATGGAAATGATGCATGCAAATGACTTTTACAATCCAACTGTGTATTTGAACCACCATCACTTCCACTGTCATACAAAAATTAAGAATAAACATGAGATAATCACTCAAAACCTTAGTAAGATTCAGATTGCACTATCTCACATAATGGATATATGGCATTTCATCATCTTTACTTTAGAAAACACAAAACAAAATAATACTAAGTAAATAATAAATAAATAAATCAGAGGAATAAATGTGTCATCATATTTTCAGTAATGGCTTTAATTAATCAAAGACACCAATAAAACTGACAACTAGGTTAAAGTTTTAACCCTTCAAAAAATTGATGAAAGATATACATATTTAATGGAACAAAATTTAGATGCTATATGCAAACATATAATTAATAACTCAACTACATATAAAATACCAACTCATCTAAAATAGTTGAATAGAGGAAATCCAACTCATCTGCTTCTCTTTAATCTCTCCTTGTCTTTCTCCAAGTACATTCTTTTTCTCACTATGAAAGAAGAAATTTTACAATTTAAGTTTCAAAGATCATCCACCCCTAAATTTTCAGCAAAACAGAGGAATATAATTACTCCAAAAAAATCTAATGAATCATATCTAACGGCCAAAATCTCAGTCAATCCCTATACACATTAAAAAAAAAAGGGAATAGATGTCGGAGGAAGAAGATAACAACAAACTACCTATAGCGGGATTGACCGCACCAAGTCGACCAACAGTAAGAACCTTCAACATGACAGTCAAGGACGCAGCGGCGTAAAGGGATGTGGTGTTAAGTATAATACCGATTAATTCTACAGATTCATACATACTTTTTGATTAAGGTGCTACTTGCTCATTTATATCGCATGATTTTGCGCATCGTTTGAATTTAATCCCCTAAGACTTAGAAATTCTCTAAATATAAAAATTACTAATAAGAAGATCATTCATGTTAATCTAGTGCATAAAAATTGTTGCGTAGAAATTAGGGGTCACAAAACTTTAGCTGACCTCATTCTACTTCAGTTATAGGAGTTTGATGTTATATTGAGGATGGACCAGTTGAATGAAAAAGAAGTGATGATTGACAGTCATCGAAAGACCGTGAATCTTATGATTTTTGACAAGTCGAATGTAATATATTACCGTAACCTTAGGCAGTCTAATTGCGTAATAATGATGTACAAAATTATTACTTAAGAAAGGATGCGTTGGATATTTGACTTATATAGTGGATACCCAACAAAATGTATTGAAGTTAGATCAGATACCAACAGTGAGAGAATTTGCGGACTGTTTCCAGAGGAATTACCTAGCCTTCTATGTGATCGGGAGATAGAGTTTGTGATTGATCTTTTACCTGAAGCTGCTCCTATTTTGAAATTTCCCTATCGAATGGCTTCAGTAGAGATGAAAAATTGATGATATAACTGCATGAACTTCTGGATAAGAGATTTATTAGGCAGAGTGTGTCTCATTGGGGAGAATCGGTGCTATTTGTTAGGAAAAAGGATGGGTCATTACGATTATGTATCAATTATCATGAGTTGAATAAAGTGACAATTAAGAATAAGTATTTGTTGTCTATGATTGATGATCTGTTCGATCAATTGAAGGGTGTCAAGTATTTTTCTAAGATTGACTTACGATCGGGATATCATCAGTTAAAGGTAAGAGAAGAAGACGTGTCAAAAACAGCGTTTCGGACTAGTTACGAGCATTATAAATTTTTGGTGATGCCTTTTGGACTTACGAATGCCCCAACAACATTTATGGATTTGATGAATAAAGTTTTCAAGAATTATTTGGACAAGTTTGTCGTGGTATTTATTAATGACATTTTAGTTATACACAATTTTAAAAATGTGAAATCGGAGAATGTGCAATTTTTGGGTCATGTAATTGACTGAGATGGAATTTTTGTAAACCTAGCAAAAGTAGAAACAGTAATAAATTGGGAACAACCAAAGACACCAACGGAAGTTAGGAGTTTCTTAGGGCTAGCAAAATATTATCGGCATTTTATTCAAGATTTTTTAAAGATAACTGGACCACTAACAAATTTAACTAGGAAGGGTGTAAAGTTCGTGTCGACAGAGAAATGTGAATAATGTTTTTCAGAAGTTGAAGAAGAGGTTGTGTACAAAACCAATGTTATCTCTACCGGATTATATTGGGGGTTTTACGGTTTATAGTGATGCCTCACATAAATGTTTAGATTGTGTTCTGATGCAACATGGGAAGTGATCGTGTATGTATCACGACAGTTGAAATATTACGAGATGAGATACCCTACGCATGATCTGGAGTTAGCAGCGGTGGTTTTTACTTTAAAAATCTGGAAACATTATTTGTACGGAGAAACGTGTGAAATCTACATCGACCACAAGAGCTTAAAATACATATTTACACATAAGGAGTTAAACATGAGACAGAGAAGGTTGTTAGAACTGTTAAAGGATTATGAATGTACAATCCTTTATCATCTTGGAAATGCGAACGGTGTAGCAGATGCATTAAGCTGAAAGAACGAAGACATGTTGGGTATGTTGACTGCTCAAGAAGTTACAGAGAGAATTTTAAAAATTAGAGATTGAGGTGAAGGGTTCAGGATAGACAATAGAAAAATTATATGGGATGGAAGCACGATTGTCGTTATTTGAAAGAATTAAAGAGTTTTAGAGCAAGGATGAAAAATGTGAACGATGAAGAATGTGAACGGATAAAAAGATTGATAGTAAAGAAAAGTGTCAGGTTGACAAAAACGGAATGATCCGATTTGAAGAAAGACTTTGGATACCTCCCGTGTTGGAGTTAAAAGAAGAAATTGTGATACCCCAAATTTTATGAAATGAAAGTATTCATTTTTTTTATAATTATTTTATTTAGTAAATGGTTAAATTGATAAAAGGTTAAAGTTACGGGTGATATGTGAAAATTTTTCAAAGTAAACAAGTTGTCATAAAATAATCGGTGATAAAAGTATAGTAATACACGTGGTTGCATAATAGCATACAGTATTGTACAATATCTTTGATTATTGATGCTTACGTGAGAAGTCACTCGGTTTTATTCAATTATTGTCATAATATTTTATATTATTAAATTAATAATTGAGACGACAAAGTTATTCATATTATTATTTACAATATTAACGATGTCTAGAAGTTCTGTCAAGGAGAGGTTAGGTAATCTAATTACGCGCCAATAGGGAGAAATCCTTATCGGAAAGCCCCCTCTTTCCTGAGAACGATCTGGTTGTTAATATTGTAAGCTATAATATTAATGATGAATGTTATTAAAAATTGAATTTGAGTTCGAAGTTAAATTTGGAGACGCGGACGTGATATTTGAGTCCGGAACGATGAAATTAGTAAAAATAGACTATAAACACAAAATTTAACGGGGTTGATTTTTGGGTCAAAAAGTCAACAGTTGACTTTTTCAGAAAAAGCCAAACTTCAAAATTTCAAAAATGAAATTGTTGATAAAAATATTTCCATTGTGTTGGGAATTATTAGTGTTAGTGAAAATCGACATTTATTTCAATAATAATTGATGTCTGGAGGTTATATTGACCAATCGGATAATTAACCGGATAAATGAGCAATTAATTGCTATTAATTTACATGCTTATAACTATGTGTTCACATGTGTGTACTATTGATTCACATGATTTACTATTAGGGGAGTTGGTGCAAGATTGATAATACTTGCATGACTAAATTAAAAATGGAGGTATAAATGAAGGTACTATACTATAATTAATTTTTTCACATGTTTAGAACTATTGAGTCACATGATTTACTATTAGGGGAGGTGGTGCAAGTTTGATAATACTTGCAGGACTAAATTAAAAATGAAGAAAAAGAGGAAGGTATTATACTGTAATATTTCGATACCCAAAATGTGCAATTTTCGAAACTATATTTTCCTATAAATAGAAGCTCATTCTTCCTTCATTCTCACCAATTCACTAAGTCTCACAAGAGCAATTATTATAGAGAAATTATAGAGAGAAAGAAGAAGAGAAGTTTGTTACCTCACTATTCTAGTATTCAGTTTTCTTCTAAAGTAAGGGGTATTATTCTTTCGTATTCATGAAGAGAGTTATTTTCTTTCAATACTCGTAAGGGTTGTTATTCCATTCTTTATTATTATGTTGGAATAACTGCATCTATGGCACCAATACTGCATACACGGTAAAATTCTTACATTATTCCATTCTTTATTATTACATTGGAATAACACGTCTCATGCTTGATCTATCGCATGCATGATGAATTTCGTTGTTATTCCATTCTTTATTATTCTAGTAGAACATCCTATCTCGTGAGAATTACGCATGACCTAGTTCCATTCTTTATTATTACATTGGAACATCACATGCATGCGGATTACTGTGACCCAGCCCATTCTTTATTATTACTCGTTGGAATATCCCGTCTCATGCGTAATTACGCACGTGGCCCGGTTCCATTCTTTGTTACTCTGTTGGAATAACATATCTATGTGGATTACCGCATGCATGGTGAATGATCCTTTGTATTCATTCCTTATTAACTTGTGGAAATGATCTATCTACGTGGATTACCGCATGGCGGGACGAAAATCCATTTGCAGTTTCATTGATTCTATTATACTCTCGGTTGGTTAAAGTTTTGGCTTCTATACTCCATGAAATTAGTAAAATATCACGGATATTTCGTTTCATCCAAAGATATCTTTCATGGAAATATTCTTACGAGCATTCTTGAATTTTTACTCCACAAAGCAGTATCATGTTTGACAATTTGGACGTTATTAGTTCCTGGATAAATTAATTTATAAATCTTTAAAATTTATTCTTGAACTTGTTTTATTGAATTATTATGTCATTGTCATCATCCTCATGTTTATATTATGTTGAAAGTCATCTGTGGATTGTAGTGCATAGATGGACTTGGTATAATTATGACCAGGGATTATTCGGTATAATCATGACCGTAATGTTATAAATGATGTGGTAAAAGTCCTCATTGGCCATAGTGCATTGATGGACAGTTGTTGGCATGATCATGACCATTGATGAAAACACGAATATCCTTAACCCGTAGTGCATGGATAATTTGTGGTTCTGATACTAATGAATATCCTTGGCCGTAGTGCAGGGATGATGTGGATTATTTATTGAGCTGAGTCTCAGTGATAAAAGTGATGAAAAACCTTTTAAATCATAGAAGATAGTAGATTTTATTCTCTACTTGACTCTTCTAATGGATTGCTTGTTCCGCTGCAGTTAAACTTGATGTTTGTTGTATTGTATCAGTTTAACATTGTTCACTACAAGAAAAAGGTCTATCGGTGATCGACTATCGTCGATCGCGACTTTTCGCAGCAGATAGATATCTCATGATCGAAAAGCGATCGGCCGATAGTCGTCGATAAAATCGGGTCATTTGGGATGCACATCAATGACCACTATTAGCTTGACAGAGATATCTGCGACCGCCATTATGAAGCGACGAAATGACAAATCCGGTCATTGAAATGAGTCAACATGGTCGAGGCAAGCGATCATTATCGCGATCGCCCGGATCATTCGATCATCTTTGTCGTCATTAATAACGTTCGATGTGCACGCGATCACGATATGGAAAAAATTACTGATGATTTTTCTTTGTTTTTGCGAATTTAAAAAAGCGTACCTATTTTCTACCGCTTTATCCCAACACACATACACACCAAGATAAACAACATACAAAATAATATAAACATCCATCGTCCCACCAACACATACACCAAACTAGTATATAAACCTTTAAAACCAATATGATTTGAATAAATATAATAACATTTCAAAACTTGTTTAAGTAACATACAAACATCCAAATAATGAATATACAAGTACAAGGTTATGTCAAGCGTCATCGCCTCCTTGATCACCTGTAATTAACAAAATAATAAAACAAGTTACAAATATAATAAATATGTTGATCATTGGTATATATTACGACAATACATACAACAAATTGATTTTATACCTCGTCGCCATCCCCATGTCGTCCTGCATCCTGCTGGCCGCTGCCATCGCTTTGCTTTAACTCCTCGGGATCAAGAGCCCTGTGTGCCCAGCCAAGATCTTGAAGATTTCGATCTTTGATATATAGCTCTCACACAGTCAAATGAGTATGAACAATTTGGATGACTCGATGATATGAAGACTGGGTAGCAGAAACGCCTATACCCATCAAGGATGGGCGTCGTCGTTGTCCTTGACCAGTAATGTAGTTCTTCTTCACAAGATGCCCTCTCCCACAACTCTTGATTAATAAGTAACGTGGAGTGCCTTGAGGATAATAGCCATTCAATAAAGCGTTTATAAGTATCCTCGTCATCATGTTAACACTTAAATAGTTAAAAATAATATTTTGTAAGTATTAATAAACAAGATCAGGTTGTTAAAACTTATTACCGCTTATCTGGATAGCCTCAGGCGGAATTCATCACGGTGGTATACGTACACATCCAAACCAATGGATAGGGTGACCTTGAGACCGAGACTCTTATACAAAAAAAAGACAATATTACTAAGTAAAAATGGGATATTTTCTACAATTCATGATTGTAAACATATTAAAACTTGTAAATACGTGCGGGCGTTGATATGTCAGAATCTGTGAAAATACCCGCATACCTTGTATGTTCCTTTAGCCTTTTCGCCATCGGATACACCCGAGGCTCTGTTGGTGGCGGCGATCTTTCGTCTTTTCACCCGACTCTCAATTTCTCTATTGGGCACACATCTCAAATTTATATGGATGGGTGCACCACTGTGGGCTATGCTCGTGCATATAATCCTCTCCCCGGCCTGGATGGTCGATCTCGGCATTATGAATGGCTTTTGTCGTTCTTTATTCAAGTTGTCCTTAGTGCGGACCAGACTTTTGCCGAGAATAATGTCTCGAATCACTTTGAAGCACGCCTGGATCCTCCCATCTATACCGTTTTCGCAAATAAAAAACAATAATAACATTACTAAATAATTATCCTTTGAATATTATATTAATATTATATTAATATTATTCATCATAATTAAAAAATTATATACGAAATTACGCTCAAACAAAGATCCTCCTCAGGCGATAGGTGTGCTTTCGACCACGTAATCACAGTGTGTAGGCCAATTACGTAAAAACAATTTGTGATATGCACTTGACGATCTTATTATCCGAAAAAATCACTATAATATACAACATCAATTAGCATATATTAAAGCAATTTACATCTAAGTTATAATATTTGTGAACATTTTTCAAACTTATACTTATAATACTTAAAAAAAATTCGCCATAGTCTTCCCTATAATATAGACTAGCCACATGCACGACGGCATGCAATATGGACATTTCTAGGCATCCAAGACACAAACCAAGAGAAATATACAAATTTTCAATACAATAAGACCAAAACAAAACATTACCAATATAATATCAATCAAAACATTACCAATATACAATAAATGGAATCTTAAATGCTTTTATATAAATGATATATGTGGGACGTACGTGTTATTCGGAGGAGGGTGAATCTGAATAAGAATCCGATCATCGGGATTAGTAGGGGCCTTAGGCACATTATTAGGCCCCCTACCCAAGCCAGCGCTTTTTTTACCGCTTCCTTGAAGCCATCTCATATATTACAAATTTCAAGATGTTATTAGGAGTCATATTTGATTACATGTATATATGACAATAAACATGATGATGATATAAAATGTATATATATATATATATGAATATAAAATGACAATAAACAAAAGTTGCATTTAAATAGTTTTTAGTACATAAACAACAGCAATGATATAAACATGTATATATATGAATATAAAATGACAATAAACAAAATTTGAATTTAAATAGTTTAGTACATAAACACGCAGTTGATATAAACATGTATATATATGAATATAAAATGACAATAAACAAAAGTTGCATTTAAATAGTTTAGTACATAAACATGACAATGATATAAAAAACATGTATTGTTAAACATACATTTCATGAGTTCAAGTGTCGATGTCGATTCGAATCATCTTGATATCGTGTTGCAGATTCATAACCATCATCCGCCTTGATTACGTGTCGATTCGGATCAATAACTCTTCCTCCTTAGTATCAATGTCATCGACACAAGTATTGACTCGGGATCTAATTCATGTGGTTCATCTCCACCATCTAATGGATTACTTCATTGTCGTCCTCCACATTTATTATAGTCCCGACTATGAAGCATCTCGCTCTTGGTAAATCTCCCCATCAACTAATTCTACACGACTACGGCGGAGTATAAATTACAACTTGTCAATCAGGCGATACATCCCTTTTCCTAACAGGACTAGGAGTGTAGTATACTTGTATTGTTTGAGTTGGTAAAACAAAGCGGTTCGTTGGAGTACGCAGAGACTATGGAGGTCAATATCGGCGATTCCATATGCATCAACACGTATCCCTTTTTACGAATCAAACCAATGGCACTTGAACAAGTGAATATGACCCCGTCACGTGCCTTGTACGACAACTCTACAATTTCCTCCAACTCCCCATAAAAGGCACGACCAAGCTCATTGTAACAATCTCCTTGGACACACACTCCGAGTTCGTTGTTCTTTTTACCGCGCCCATATGCCTTTGTGTGAAATTCACAACCATTTATTTTGTAACCATCATGCGGTGACTTAATCCTTATGCGGTCCCATAGCTAGGACTTTTACATTAATTTTAATCGTTGATCCCTTAATCAAAGCCTACAAAAACTCCATCTTATTAAATGAAGTCATAGTTAACATATGGAGTATATATATTATATATATATATACACTACGTGCTTAAAATTGAACTTACTTTGTCCTTTAGCCAAAGTGCAAAGTTTTATCCCGATTGATTTGAATATCTTTATCGATTATGTCGGATGCTTCACTTTTAACTCGTCATCGTACAATCTATACCATGTTATAAACATTAACATATTGGAATAAATTTTCAACTTAAAAGATAAAATATCAAGTTTACATGTGTACCTCACAAATTTGGCCAATCTCCTCGCAATTGAGAAGAATGTAAGTATAATGCGGCATGTAATTCTTGCTCGAGAGAGGAATATCGCTTCTTCCTTTTCCATAAGCGCAGCGACCAGATAGACCAAATCTGAGCCAAACCATTTAGTTCAAAATTTCCCCCATCATCATGTCTCGATACTCGATTGCTTCTATGTCAAGACTTCGTCAGGAAAATAGTGCGAGACAAACGTAGATATCTCATCAAAATCAGTATGCCTTACATATCGACCCCTCGACATAAGCTCTATTCTTCACCTTCCTCTTAAGGTTTCCCATCACCCTCTCGAAAGGGTACATCCATCTATATTGAATGGACCCCAACACGAGCTTCATAGGGAAGATGGATTTGCAAATGCTCCATGGAGTCAAAAAAACCAGGTGGGAATATTTTTTCTAGTTTACACGTGATCTCTATGACGTTCTTTTCAAGTACAAACATGTCCTTCTCATTCAATGATTTTGAACACAAGTCTTTGAAGAAACGACTAAGATCCGTCAAAGCATCCCATATTGGTTTATCAAGCGAGATCCGAAATCTTTATAGGAATGAGTCTCTCCATGAACACATGAGCGATCGTGACTCTTCATCCTTGCAATTTCCCACTCGTAACACACCTTGCAATGTTTGACGCATATCCATCTGGTAGTTTCAGAGACTTAACCCATGTGCACACATCTTCAACTTGCTTTTTGGACAATGTGTACCTTGCATACGGTTTGACAATCTTACAATTAGGAGATTCATAAAGTTCTAATCCAGGACGCTTACAAATATCTTTCATGTCCAAACGTGCTTTATCGTTATCTTTTGTCTTCCCGGTAACATTCATCACAGTGTTAAACACATTGTCAAACACATTCTTCTCAATATGCATCACATCTAGATTATGACGAATCAAATTTGTAGACCAATAAGGCAATTCCCAAAAGATGCTTCTCCGAAACCAGTTATGAGATTCACCAAACCCATTGATTATGTTTGTCGCATCAACCTTACCAAATGGGATAACCGGCAATCTCATCACACGATCTCGCATCTCCGTTCCCGACAATCGCGGTGCAGGCATATCATTATCTACTTTCCTTTCCCGAAGTGTTCTCTATTTCTTGAAGCGGGTGATCTACGGTAGAAGAACCGATGATGTGATCAAACCAACAAGGCTTTCGACCTTTTGATAGATTAAACGACTTTGTATGCTCCATACAATACGGACAAGCCAACTTCCCGTGTGTACTCCATCCAGCTAACATACCATAAGCTGGGAAGTCACTTATAGTCCACATAACCGCTGCCCTAAGGTTGAAATTTTTTTTCGTTGCAACATCCCAATCGTACTCCATCCTCCCACAATACCTTTAACTCGTCTATAAGAGGTCTCAAGTAAACATCTAAGTTCTTTCCAGGACTCTTAGGACCAGGAATCACAAGTGAAAGAAATAAGTATGGTTGTTTCATACACATCCAAGGAGGCAAGTTATACGGAGTAACAATCACAAAAGCCAACATGAGTACGAACAATTTGAGTGGCCAAACGGATTGAAACCATCGGTGGACAATCCAAGCCTCACATTTCTAGGTTCCAATGCAAATTCGGGATGTGCTAAGTTGAAATCTTTCCAAGCACCGCCCATCTGGCGGGATGATTTAGTTCTCCATCTTTATTTGGAGATTTCGCGCATGCCAACTCATATGTTCGGTGATCTTGAAGACATGTACAATCTTTTTAGCCGATGTGTTATTGGAAAATACCTTAGAATCTTAAAGCGGTATACTTGATTTTTTGTAGTCACACCCTCTTTATTAGGCCTAAACCGATCATGACCGCAAAACGCGCACCTTGTCATCTGCTCATTTTCCTTATAAAATAACATGCGATCGTTGGGACACGCATCGATCTTTTGGTATCCAAGACCCAACTTCTTCACCATTTTCTTACAAAAGTAATAGTTACTGGTAATTTCTCACCGTCAGCAACATACTCTTAATTGCCTTCAAGAGCGACTCAAAACACTCATGGCTCATGTTGTGATCAAACCTTGATGTTAAGTAATGTTGCCACTGCGCAGACAATGTAGTGTGTTTGGTGCAACCATGCCACAATGGCTTCTTACCCTCGTCTAACAACTTAAAGAAGTCTTTGGCATCGAATTCATAGGTTACTTTCGCCTTGCTCCCAATCAAAATCGCCCCGCAATATCATGGACCATTTCATTCATACGATGAGTACTCTGCCCGAATTGTGTACTTGTGTGATGCCACCATCACTTCTCTGCCCATGTGCCCACCAGCATTCTTCATAATTTCTCATGAACCCAGAAACAAGTAAATGATAGTTTACCATGTCTTTGTCCATATAATTTACATTCTTACACTTTAAACATGGACATCGATTCTGCGACATACCATTCAATACGATCACGGGTGACTATCGCATACTCAAAAACACTTGGCAACCAAATTTCTAAATTCAATCAGAAGACTCTATCTGGACACTTGACTTTCGTCGTGCCATCCAACTACGGTCTGAATAGAGGTCCATGATTCCACGGTACCTACTACAGACAACATTATAAATGTTAACATATGACTTGAGCATACTTATAACCATATGACTTGAAAGCATACTTGTAAGCATGCATATGATTAACATTTAAGCATACTTCTAAGCATATGACTTAAGCATACTTGTAACCATATGACTTGAGCATACTTGTAAGCATATGATTAACATTTAAGCATACTTGTAAGCATATGACTTGAGAGCATATGACTTGAGAGCATATGACTTAACGAATGAATGCAAATTAAAGCAGTATGAGAAACTTTAAATGTTATTAAATTTAGTATGAGAAACTAAGTAAATGCTACTTAGTTTAATAGTTATATTATATCATGTTATTTTATTTTAATTTGTTTTAAATTTATTTTTATTGTTTATCGTAAGTGAATACGTAAGGTATTTCATTCATGCTAGCTTTATATCAGAGTTTGCTAACTCATTTATCCAACTTTTGAGTATCTTGGAGATTCATTCATATCAACTAATGTGCTAAGGCGCCTAACATGTTTTAAGATTATACCCCTCACGGTCCCTTTCTATAATCTTTTATGTTTTGGGATAGTCACAACATGATTGAGCAATTTATAGCTTTTATAACATTTTATAGCTTTATTCTTGTATACATAAGTGTTAAATACCCTTTTTTTTGTTATAGCCAAAAGCAGTCTCTTTATTGACTAAGTGTGTCTAGTTACCTTCTCTGTTGCACTAACGGTTCCTTCAAGATCTTATCTATTTTGGCTTAATGACCCCTAATAGCTTAGCATGCTAACAACCAAGCAAGCTTGGCCCTGTGAGGCTTGGCTAAGCTTGGGAGAGCCTCGTGTGTAACCTCATGCCCCAAGCCCAACCCATCACTCTAACATCCCCCTAATAGGCTCTAGTGGATCACCAATAGGCTCGTTAATAGTATAAATGTTCGCAACTACCCGACCAATAAAATTTTTTTGCGAGTCTCCCTATAATATGAACTAGCCACACGCACGACGCATTTGGCATGTATATCTGATCATTTCTAGCACCCAAGACACAAACCAAGAGTCCACATGTAGACGATCTTGCATAAGTATAAGTAATGTGAAGAAAAGCCTAACTATTACCCATAGACGATCTTGAATAAGTATAGTTCTCATATAGGCATAGATTTGACTATAATTTCATAAAACTTGATCCACATGTAGGCAAAAAGAAACCTTTAGGCATTCAAACAACTTTAAAATTATGATAATAAAAGGCACTTTAGGCATGATTAAGTACTAAATTATACTAATAAATTCCCCAAGCCTTCCATTATAAATATTATTACATCAAATAATTGTTATAAATATCAATACCTATAATATGATGGCTATACAAATCGATTTGAAAATAAAAGAAGAAATAGAGCAAACAAACTTTATCGATGTAGAGTCTCGTTGATAAAGCTGTTGTGTTGAGGATACACTTTTTGAAAGCCCCCTTCCTAGAACATCTTTATATCGCAAATTACATCACATAAATCAGATTGACGTTATAATGCGGTTGACTCATTAAATCGCAATGAACACATAATGATAATATCGAAATGATAACAATTGAAAAGTTTCATTGAACAATACCACGAGATTCCTAATCGCTAAAATATTCCCAATGCTTCCTTCCAATATCTATTTGAACAATACCACGAAATCAAACTATTCCAATCTAGCATACATATCAATCAAAACATTACCAATAAGCTAATTTCTATATATAGGAACAAATAACACAATCAATGAATCAATTCCATAACATCTATTCAATTTCCAACTGATTAATTTAAAGCAACCCCGGTTCATATCTAAGTCAAACAAACCAAAAGTTCAAGCACCAATAATAACAAAAATGAAAAAAAATTAGGCTATGTTTATCATAATATGCGGTTTATTTTATAAATTTTAAAATAAACTTTAATTAGTTCATTGTCATTAGTTGCCTTTTTAATCTTAATTAAGGCATATTCATTTTTGATTTAGGGTTTGTCTAAACCACATTCAATTAACAAATTAACAAGGTTTCTAGTAGATTTTAAGTGGGTTACCTTTGTAGAGGCGGTGGCGGTGGTAGGAGGCGGGCGGCGGCGGACGGGGCACGAACTTCTTCTCCTTCTTCTCTTCTCCCCCTTTTCTCCCTCTTCTCTCTATTTCGGACCTCCCTCTTTTCTTTTCTCTGCGTTCTGTGTCGAGCGAATGCTGGGTACTGATAACATTTAGTTTGATCAGCGACCGCATGTGGTCGATGATGTCAAGTGGTCGCACAAAAAATTGGTGCCAACATTTCCAACCAAAATTTTTGTGGCAAATTTATACTTACTCTTGATCCATGACGCGCCGCGGTCGGCTGTTAAAACATGATAGCGACTAGATTACGTTTGATTCGCAGATATGGTCGGTCATTGTGACTAATATCAGCGACCGATGGTGCGGTCGCTGATACTGTTGGTCGCTGATAGACCTTTTTCTTGTAGTGGTTGAAGGCTAACGATAATTTATTCTACATTATTTTAGTCATAATATTTTTTATTGGGCTAGTTGAGCTCACCCTTTTGCTTTCATTGTTCTCTTCAGAAAATGAGAACGTGCGAGGGACTAGTCGGGGAAGCGGAGTGGCGGTCCAGATATGATAGCATTAGTAGTCCTCACTATTCTATGAAATAGTGTGATAATAAATGTATTGAGGACTTATTTTGAGTTTAAATCATCGTCTGAAGACAATATTTGTATTAAAACTCACAATTTCATGTTATATATTTAAGATTGTATTTGTATTCTGTACCATGTATTTGGCGACTCAGAATAGGTGATGTATACCTATTTTGGGGGCGTCACAGAAATCTTACAAGAAGCTCATAGTGTAAAATATTTTATCCATCTTAGAGTACAAAGATGTATCAAGACTTGCACTAGCATTTCTGGTTTTCAGGTATAAAGAAGAAGATTGCGGAATGGGTTAGTAAATGTCTTACGTGTCAACGAATTAAGGCGGAACATCAACAACCTAGTGGATTATTATAACTTTTGGAGATTCCATAGTGGAAATGTGAGCACATCATGATGAATTTTTTGGTGGACTCCTAACAATGTCGAAGGGTACTTTTGATGCTATTTGGGTGATTGTGGATCGGCTTACGAAGTCTGCTCACTTCTTACCGATCAAAGTAAGGTTTAATTTGGAGCAGTTAGCGAAACTCTACATTAAAGAAATTATTTCTTGTCACGGGGATCTGGTGTCGATTGTGTTTGATTAATACCCACGCTTTACGTTAAATTTCTGAAAGAGTCTTCAAGAACAATTAGGGACTCAAGTAAAATTAAACACTACTTATCATCCTTAAACTGATGAACAGAGCGAGAGAATAATTCAAACATTGGAGGATATGTTTAGAGTTTATGTTATGGATTTCAAGGGTAGCTGAGATGATCATCTACCAGTGGCAAAGATCATGTACAACAACAACTACCATGCTAGCATTGGAATGCCACATTACAAAGTATTGTATGGAAGAAAGTGTAGAACTCCATTAAACTGGGACGAAGTTGGAGAGAGACAACTGCTTGAACCAAAATTGATACAGCTAACTACAGATATTATTAAAGTAATACGAGGAAGACTAGTAGCAACTAAAGATCAACAGAAGAAGTATGTAGATCAAAAGCGTCAAACTCGAGAATTCGAAGTAGGCAGTTACACAATTTTGAAAGTATCTCCGTGGAAAGGGAAAATGTGATTGGGGAAGAATGGCAAACTTAGTCCTCGTTTTATAGGACCTTTTGAGGTACTTAGAAGGGTAAGTGAAGTAGCTTATGAAATAACTTTACCTCCATAATTGGAACACATACATAATGTGTTTCACGTTTCTGTTTTGCAGCCTTATAAACCGAACTATAAGAATGTAATAGATTACGAGCCGATATAAGTTGAAAATGACGTGAGCTACGAGGAAATTTCGGTTCAGATAGTAGATGAAAAGAACAAGTCCTAAAAACTAAAGTAATACCTTCAGTGAAGGTAATATGGAGAAATCACTTTGTTGAGGAAGCTAGGTTGGAGCTAGAAGATAAGATGAAAAAAAACTACCCACATCTTTTTTAGTAAAGTACTGGTTATTCCGGAGAAAGAATCATTATAAAGGGGGAGAATGTAATATTCTAAACCCTTGTAATAAACTTTACAGTTATAAATACAAATTAATGTTATTAGAATTTAAATTATAATTTTGAATATTATAGAGTATACGTGTACAATATATATAAATATATATTCATTGAACGAGCTTAATAAAAAAAGGAGAAAAAACACCTTTACCCCACCCATTGTGGTTGTTATGTTTTAAGCAATTAGCCAATGTGTTTTAAAAATATTTAATTAACCCACTGTGGTTTTTAAAAATGTACAATCAAGCCATTCCGTCCAATTTGACTAATAGACGTATAAAAAAGCAGTTTAGTTATCCTACGTGCTTTTTGAAAAAAAATAAATATTACAAGTATTTGCTGACTGGGCGGGAGGAAGCTTGGTTATCCTACGTGGCTTTTTTCTTTTCTTTTTATCTCTTTTCCAAATAATACAAATAATATGTGACGCCCCCAAAACAGGTATACATCACCCATCTTGAGTCGCCATATATATGGTACAAAATTCAAATACAACTTAATAATACAACTGTCGTGTAAAATACGACAAAACATAAAGCGAGAGTTTTAATAAGAATATTGTCATCTAGACAATATCTACACTCAATGGAATCCTCATTACATTTATTGTCACACTATTTAATGAATAGTGTGAGGGACTACTAATGCTATCATCGGACCGTCACTCAGTTCCCCGACTCTTCCCAAACTATATTCTCATTTCTCAAGAGAACAAAGAAAAGAAAGGGTGAGCTCAAATAGCCCAAAGAAGAAATATTATGACTTAGATAATGCGAGAATAAATTATCCTTAACCTTCAATGATTATAACAACCGATAGAATACAATAGACAACAAGTTTTAGATCAACAATTTGCAACGAAAATAAGCAATCCATTAGAAGAGTCGAGTTGATCATAAAATTTACTATCTTCTATGATTTAAAAGTTTTTCATCAACTTTATTCTTTGAGACTCGACTTAATAAATAAAAATCGAATCATCCCCGCACTACTACCAATGATATTCATGTAATCATCAATGGTCATGATTATACCGAATAATCCACAGTGGTCATAATCATACCAACAATCGTCCATCAATAAACTATGTGTCAATGAGGACTTTTACCACATCATTCGTCACACATTACGGCCATGATTATACCGAATAATCCACGGTCATAATCATACCAAGTCCATCTATGCACATAAGCCAAAGATGATTTTCATCACAATATAAGCATGAGGATGATGACAATGACATAATAATTCAATAAAACAAGTTCAAGGATAAATTTTAAAGATTTATAATTTAATTTATCCAGGAATCAATAATGTCCAAATTGTCAACATGATACTGCTTTGTAGAGTAAAATTCAAGAATAATATTCATGTACCAAAAATAATTTGAATAAAAAAAAATATATTTTTCGGGTGAATAGTACAAGTGAATAGTACCCAGAGCACACAAAAAGTATCCGAATATCCGAAAGTGAATGATACTAGAGTGAATTGTAATGTCGGGTGAATAGTAACTCGTGAATAGTACTTCAAAGACAAAAAGTACCCGAATACCCGAGTGAATAATACGAGTGAATAATAATAGCAGGTGTGAATAGTAACTCGTAAAAAAAAATATCAAATAAAATGATATTTCATTTAGTACAAAAGAAATGATATCTCGGGCGAGTATAATAGAATATCTAAAGCTACAAATGAATTTTCACCGCCATACGCAGTAATCCATCAAATGCAGACCATTTCCATAATTTAATAAGGAATGAATACGAAGGATCATTCACCATGCACGCAGTAATCCACATAAAAGTTATTCCAACGAGGATAATAAATAATGAAATAACAAAAGAATTCACCCGTGCATGCGATAATCGCATGCAGTAAAAGTTATTCCCAATGTAATAATAAAGAATGGAACGAAGTCATACGTAATCCGCATGATGCGAGGATATTCCAAATATTCCAAATGTAATAATAAAGAATAGAACCGTGTCATGCGTAATTCGCAGAAAGACAAGATATTCTAATGAATAATAAAAATGGAATAACAATGAGAATTCACCGTACGCAATGATAATCGCATAACGAGTTATTCCAATAGAATAATAAATAATAGAATAATGAAGAATTTCACCACCATGTATGCAGGTGCTTGGCGTAGATGAGTTATTCCAACATAATAATAAAGAATGGAATAACAACCTTACAGTATTGAAAGAAAATAACTCTCTTCATGAATACGAAAGAATAATACCCTTACCTTAGAAGAAAATGGATATTGGAATAGTGAGGTAGCAGATTTCTCTTCTTCTTTCTCTCTATAATTTCTCTCTATAATAATTGCTCTAAAGCTTTAGTGAATTGGTGAGAAATGAAGGAAGAATGAGCTTCTATTTATAGGAAAATATTGTTTCGATAATTGCACATTTTGGGGCTCGAAATATTACAGTACAATACCTTCAACTTTTCTTTTATTTTTAATTTAGTCCTGTAAGTATTATCAAACTTCCACCACCTCCCTTAATAGCAAATCATGTGAATTAATAGTAAATCATGTGACTGAATAGTTCTAAACATGTGAAAAAATTAATTACAGTATAGTACCTTCAACTATACCTCCATCTTTAATTTAGTCATGCAAGTATTATCAATCTTGCACCAACTCCCCTAATAGTACGTGAATGTGAATCAATAGTACACACATGTGAACAAATAGTTATATGTAAGTGAATTAATAGCAATTAATTACTCATTTATCCGATTAATTACCCGATAACTTCCAGACATCAATTATTATCGAAAAAATGCCGATTTCCACTAACACTAATAATTCCCACACAATGGAACTATCAATTTCATCTTTAATCAACACGAACTTATTCATCATTAATATTATAACTCACAATATTTAACAACCGTGTCGTTCCTAGAAAGAGGGGCTTTTCGATAAGGATTTCTCCTTATTGCGTATGATTAGGTGACCAAACCTCTCCTCGATGAACTTACTGACATTGTCAATATTGCAAATAATAATATGAATAACTTTGTCGTCTCAATTATTGATTTAATAATATAACATATTATACTGAGATGATCTTTGTGACAATAATTGAATCAATAATATAGAGAGATATGATCAAAGAATTCATCGAAGCAATAATTGAGTATAACCGAGTGACTTCTTACGTAAAGATCAATAATCAATACCGTGTGCTAATATACAATATCTGACAGACATCGTATTCTTGTACTTTTACTAATGGGTAGTTCAACAGTTTTAACGGTAACACTTTCACTGTTATTTTTATAAAAAGATAATTTTTTCGTTTTCTAACTACGATAATACTTCCGTTGTGGGGTCCACTTAATGATTGTCTTGGTCGCATACGGATATTCCCCGACAAAAAGAATATTCCCTGACCAATCGAATATTATATAATAACTTGCATACTTTGCAAAATTTATAAATATTACCCACAACTATAACATTATATCAAATCCACACCATAATATTCAAAAAAAATATTTCGAGAAATTTAAATCTTTATTCATAAAATTTGGGGTCTCAC